>JAWRVF010000369.1:0-331313 GCA_036785485.1 Physcomitrellopsis africana | reverse complement strand
AAAATCTTCCAATTGAACTGAACCATTAGAAAAGGCTTCAATTACTCGATAAGGTCCATGCCAACGGACTTGGAATTTCCCCGAAAAATGGTGAAAGCGACTATCATAAAGAAGCACTAGATCATTGGGCATAAAAGATTTAGGACATAATTTACTATCATAATAACTCTTCTGGCGGCGCTGTGTAGCTTCCATAGTTAAAAGAGCCGTAGCCCTAACTTCATCCAATTTTTCTAATTGTGCTAACCGATGTTGGAAGGATTCTTTGTCATCGAGACGTTCATCTAATGCAATTCGTAAACTCTGAACTTCCAATTCAATTGGTAATATTGCCTCTTGCCCATATACCAATTCGAATGATGTGGAATTGGTAGTCACTTTATACGCAGTACGATATGTCCATAAGGCTACAAACAATTTTGTATCCCAGTCCGTTCTTACAACAGACAATGTTTTCATTAAAATTTTACAAAAAATACCATTGGTCTTTTCAGTCTGCCCACTGGCCCAAGGATGATATGGGGTTGTCTTCCGATGCTTGATCTCGTATTTATCTGTCAAAGCCACAATTGTAGAATTAATAAAATGGGTTTCACGATCACTAACCAATTCTTTGGGACACCCAAATCGAGTGATAATGTTCTCATATAAAAACGTGGCTACAATATCGACATTATCAATTTTTGTTGCCATCGCCTCCGCCCATTTTGTCACGTAATCCATCGCTACCAAAATATATCTTTTTTGTCCATTACGCGAGGCTGGTGCGATTGGTCCTACAAAATCAATATCCCATTTCTCAAACGGTGCTTGTGCTAAAATTGGTACCAATGGCATGGCAGAAATTCCTGTAGGTCTACCAATACGTTGACAAGGATCACAACGTCGGACGTATTGATGTGCATCCGAGAACATTGTTGGCCACCAATATCCCGCCATTAAAGCTTTGCGGGTAGTGCTGTCACCAGCAAAATGCCCTCCACAACTATCTAAATGACATCCTTCCAATATAATACGTACTTCACTTTGAAAAATACAACGGCATAGAATTCCGTCTCTCCCTTGCTTATACAAAGCATCTCCAATCATCGTATATGGAGCACTTTTCAAAATCAAGCGTTTCTTAAGTTTCTCACTATATGTAGGTGGAAATGTCTGAAATGTCAGATATTGGATCAATTCACTATATTCTGGGGTGATCACGTTGATGGCAAATAATTCCGCATCAAGAAGTGCATCATTGATAGGTTTGTTACCGAATATATTAGACAAGCGAGATAAATGATCTACATTGGCATGTTTCTTTCCTAATCGAATATTAATAATAAAATTAAATTCTTGAAGGAATAACATCCATCGAGCAATGCGTCTATTTAATTGAGGTTTATTAATCATATATTTAAGAGTATCATGATTGACATGAAACACAAATGGGTAACCAAGCAAATAATGCCAAAATTTTTGGACAGAATAGATCATACCCAAGGCTTCCCGTTTAGTCATAGTATAATTTTGTTCCACAGCAATAAATTGTCGATTAGCATAATAGATGGGATGATTTAAACCTTTTTTATCTTTCTAGCTTAACACGGATCTAATAGCAGCATTCAAGGCATCAACATAAACATGAAATGGTTTAGTCCAACAAGGTGCAACAAGTACTAGTACTATCACCAATTTTCGTTTTAACTCCTCAAACGCAACTGTATATTCTTCAATCCAAATTAGACTAGATCCATCCGATGGCGATTTTTTTAAGAGATTCGTTAATAGTTGACATATTTTTGCAAATAAATGAATGAATCGCCTATAATAGTTGACATGGCTTATGAAACCACGAATACCAAACATTGTTTTTGGCTTTGATAAAGCCAATATACAAGTAACTTTATCTGGGTCAATAGCAATATCAGCTACGGAAATGATGTATTCCAAAAGCTTTCTTGTTGATATATCAAATTGATACTTCTCAAAATTCAAAGATATCCCATATTTATCACATTGGTCCAAATAGTTACCAAGACATTTCAAATGCTTTGCTGTCGTACTGAATGTGCAAAAATCATCTAAAAATATTTCCATCGACAATCGTAAATAGTTTTAAAATGCTTGCATCATTATCCTTTGAAATGTGGCCGGGGCATTACATAACCCAAATGGCATCACTTTATAAGAAAATGTGCCCCAATCTGTAGTAAAAGTAGTGTTCAACTGGTCCTCTTCTGCAATTTTTATTGGATTATAACCCAAAAATCCGTCCAAAAAGGAATAACATTCATGTCCAGCTATTGCATCTAACATACTATTCGTAAAAGGTAAAGAAAAATAATCCTTCTTGGTAGCCGCATTTAATTTACGGAAGTCTTGACAAATATAAATTTTTTTATTTTTCTTCGGTACTATCACAATTGGTGAAATCCATTCATTATACGGGACTGGATATATGAAACCCACGTCTAAAAATTTATCTACTTTTTCCTTGACCATGAGAGAATATTTTGGATTAAGACGGTGTTGTCTTTGACAAACTGATGTAGCATCTTTCTCTAAGGTAATTCAATGCTCACAAACTTTGGCAAGAATACCTTTTAAATCGGCATACGACCAAGCAAAAGCACAGTTATGATTTAGAAAGAATTCTTTCCAATTTTTTAGTTCTATATCCATAATACCGGTGAACACTTTGATAATTTGGGATATTTCATTAGAGCCCAAATTAATGGATTGGCACACAGTTTTCTCATTAACCTCCAATTTGATTTGCCCCTCTTCCTCTGAATCCTTCATATAGTCCAGCAAATCAGACTTATCTAATTCTGGTTCCAATGTATCAACTTCATTTACCATGAGATTATTCATCCAATCTATGATGACATCGTTAGAATTCGCTGCATCCTCCTGATACAAAAAATATTCCTCTGGTCCTCCATATTGGTATAAGATGCTTTACTTCCGCATGTGAATTGGGTCCTTATCAACTTGCATTGCATTATTAACTTCATCATATTCTGCTTGAGATTGGCCTTCATCATCAGATGTTACTTCTGTGCCTATAATTTGAGACTCCCCATGATATTGAACTAGGTACATTTGTAAAACAATCTTGTCACTATCCTCTTCAATAGTTAACGTTCCGCGGTGTCCTGTTGTGGTTTGGCTACTATGTGAAAAAATTATATATGTATATTTAATATATAATTTATTATATAGCTAAAATAAAGCCATATTAGTGGACTTTTATTGGTTATAGGATGTGGTTAGGTTGTTAGTTTAGAAAGGATCTATTAAAAGAATTATTATTAAGATTTATACAACCTTATTTTTTTTTTAATAGTAACTTTTGAAGTTAATTTTATATTGATAGTAACTTGTATATATCTTAAGTCACCTATGTTAGACATTGGTGATCCTTAAGATCTTCGGCGTTGCGCTCAACAGTGTGGCCAATGGGCGAATTGTCCGGGAAAGTGGTTTTAAAGATAAAAGGCGGTGAGTTTGGCCATCCATGTGATGAATAGAGGTGGATGATAGAAATCTCTATTCTAATTGGCCAAAAATCATGCCCAATGGGCTTCAAGGAGGTTGCCCGAGGGTTTATTAGGAATTAGGGTTTGTTTTTGGAGAGAAGTCGAACATCAAAGGTAAGGACCATAAGGTTTAGGTTTTTGGATCTAGTTTAAATGCAAGTTTTGTGGGATTTGCACTTTTTATGAAGAAGTTATAGGCGCCCAAAGTTAAGGTATTGAATTTGGACCTACTGTCACTCTGTTGGGTATAACTCACGCATACCAAAAGCAATCAAGGATTGGTGACTAGGATTGGAAAAAGCACTTTTACAACTACACTTTTTATGTACAGCTTGATAAAATCTAAGCTAGGATGAAGGAGATATTGGGAGTTGAAGTTAGTGCTTACAAACTTAAGGGCAGTAAGTGACCTGCTTATATAGTGGTTACATTTTGAGCTATATCTTAGGCAGTTTCATAGATCTTTAGCTCAAAATTTTTAGGAGTATATATGTTTATGTCACAAGACTATAAGCAAAATATTTTTGGCATTAGGATTTTGGGTTTGTGAGATATAAGGAAAATAGTACTCGGGTGTCTCTGAGCTAGGGTTTTAAGTACTTGCTAGGAGTTTTGAGATATCAAATGATTGGAAACAAATTTATGATTGATTCTTTCTTATAGTGAAAATTAAGAAGATTATCTATACTTTGAATTAAATTTTATAGAAATTGAATAGTTGGATCAAGAGTTATTGGACTCTAAAGTTCAGCAAGATATAAGTCCTTGATGGTGAATAAAGTTTTGAAGGATTTTTGTGGAAATTTGAATCCTTTTTGTACAAACTTACTTGAATACAAGATGATTTATATATATATATAACTTTTTTTTTGTGAGATTGTTGTATTATTTGTCCTTTTTATTAAAGACAAATCATCTGTTGGATTTTTGCCATCAAATTTCAAATAAACTCTCCATAGCCATGTACCCAGTGTATTCCCAGATAGAAGGCCACATCATACGACAGCGGTCCCAATTGTTCCTAGCTTTGGTTTGATATAGCCACGGTCAACCCAATAAGATTGGATATGATAAAGTGGAACTTTATAATCAAAAAATAGTATAATCAATTTCATATGTAATTCCCGCGATTATAGTATTAATATTGTCTAAGATACCTATTGGTTTTATCCTACTATGATCTGCCATTCTCAATACCAATGTCATGGATAATAATTATTTTAAATCCAACTCCTCTATTGTATCAGCGTTCATTAAGTTCACACTAGAACCACCATCTACTTGAACTCCAAGAATGAGAATACCATCAATTGATATATCAATAGTTGGTGCTTCCGGATTGGGATTCAAACTAACCTCATAAATTTCTTTATTACAAACTCTATGTCGTATTAACAAGGAATTCAATGTTGAACGACATTCTGGTGTAACTACTAACAATTGCTTCATTGTAATAAAAGGTTTAATTTCATCTAAATCTTTCATAATATCATATGATTTCATATTGACAATGATTCCCAAGGCCCTCTTCTTTTTCATGGGTTTTAATTTGATCCCTTGAAATAATTTTCTTATAGAGTTTGGAATTAGAACTGCTGAATGGACTTTGTCATAATTCTTATCCATAATTCTTTTAATGGATAAGGTGGCTCCCGAAACTTCGCAAATATTGGTATTGGTTTTGGTTGAACTAATATCTCGGGGCTAAGGACATCCTCAAGTTGCACAGATAAATTAGATCCAATCGTTGGTAATACCTTTGATATTAGTGTTAGATTTGGAATACCATCCAATGAATTACATTGGTCCGTCACAATTGGTACTTCCAATTTTTGAATTGGATTTTTTTCTTTTTGCTAGACTCTAATAAGTACTACATCAATGCATTCCACTTGATTTATTGGAGAATCTTGTGGAACTCAAATACTGTCCTCCATCTTATTTTACAGTTGGATACGCTCATCTCGGTTACTAACATTATACGGAGCATTGCACTGCTGGTAAGTATGTCCAGATTGCTTACAATTTCTTTATACTAGAGTATAATCATCACTAGCTCTAGGATTGGGATATTCACTAGTATAATGTCCTATCTACTTGCATCGATAGCATCAAAGTGGTCTTCTTCTTCCTCTATCAGGAATATGGGGCGTTTCGACTGATATATACCTATTTAGGCTTGGTTTTGCTGGATAAGAAGCGATCCTCACCAACCAACAGTATTGTGAGATCCGAAATCGATTCTCGATTGTTGATATCGCAACTCACGATTTTTCAGACAAACCTGAGACCAAAATACTTTTTATTATACTCGTAATTTTAAAAATTATAAAAAATTTCTATTTTTTTTAATAGGATCTATTCTCATTCCACTAAACCTATTTTTTATCCGAATTCTGATTAACATCCTAAAATATTTTCAGCAGAGCTAGAGTTTTCCTCTAGCTGTGCGTGCTTAAATTCTAACATTCGGTAGTTATATGCTTACCTTCACAAAATGTACATTGCACAATCAATTGGGGTCGTGAAGGACACTTCGTTATCAAATGGCCTTATTCCTTACAATTATAGCACCAAATATTGGGACGCATATTAGTCAGTTTATGCCTCTTTTCCTTATTCTTTGCCAGATTAACAGCCAACTCGTCCATCTTCTTTGTCAAAGTTAATAACAAAGTCTCATTTGGATCCTTTGATAATAGTTCATTAGATAAGTGTTTCATAGATATTGATTTTTGATATGGGGAGTATAGAGAATACAGAATTGCAGTTGTTGGTGGTACAACCTGCAATGGAACAACATTCACTATCCCTTGCGGATTAATACTAAGATTTGTGCCGTAATCAATTGTCCTTAGATAAGTGTCCACTGTTTCATTTGAGGTTGGTATTTGATACCCTCCTTGAGATGGAATCATTGTGGCTCCTATGGTTAAGAATTGGTCATAATGACATTCTTCCCATACCTTACCTTGATCAAGTGAGGCAGCCACAATCGAAGATTGGGCCTTCTTTACAAACATCTTCAATTCTGGTGGATATAGTCTGTTAACCAATATAGACATAATAAACAAATCCGGCATTTGGTTATTTGGCCATTTACAAAGGATATCTGCTACTTGGCCATAATATGACTGCACTGCTTCTCTTGGTACCATTTTGCTATTCATTAATTTCTCTCTAAGATGTTCTTCAAATCTTACTGGTCTAAAATGAGTCAAAAATATATTTTTTTAATGCCTCCTTATTAGAAAATTGCCCCACGGGTTGGCGATTATACCATTCAAACACCGTGTCTTTCAAGGTCGCTGACAACCATCTTAACCAAATATCTTCAATTCTACCATTGTTGGCTATACATGCAATCAAGAATTGAAACAAGTGTTGATCTGGGTCGGCTCCTGGCAGACCTCTAAAGGTAGGTAATGTGGCTATGTTAGTTGTGCAATCACCCACCGCACCCATTTGTAACATAATTGGTACTGCTGGACCCCCTGCCGCCATTGAAGGTGATAATGTTCTACTCACTTTCTTGTTAAAATAAACGTTGCCTCTCCCAATTATCTTTTCCGGACTTCTAGGCCTCTGCAATTTGGTATTATTGTCTGTAAATAATTTTATTGGTTGAAATTGAGGTAAAAATGACGGATTTTGAAATATATTGAATTGGCTCTTATTAGCAAGTAATACATTCCCTTCTGAAAAACTAGCCTTGCTAGAATAGGCTGTATCTACTATTGGAAAAGTACCCAATGGAGTATCTAATTCTTCTATGCTCCATTGTCAGGTAGAGAGAATTTGCCTTGGAAAAATGCCGGGTTCCTAACTGCTACTAGAACTAGTAGGGAACATGAGAGGAAGCCGTGCAAGTATCTTCTATACTTGCACAATATTTGTTGAAGCTTTCAAATTGTACTTGTATTATACTTGTACAAAACTTATGCAAATATAAAGTATAAACCCTTGAATAATATTTGAATAAATACTTATATAATACTTGTACAAATACTTATATAAATACTTATATAAAATAGTGTATAATCCTTGATATAATACTTGTATAAATACTTGTACAAATATTATATATAATACTTATAGAATGCTTATATAAATACTTGATATAAATACAAGTATATGTACTTGTATAAAAGATATAAGAAAAGTGTGTATATATTCAAGTATACCTCAAAATACAACCGCATATGAGGAATACAAGTTATACAATAAGTTGAAATTAAATAAATCACTAAAAATTTATCAAAAGGTCAAATCAAGCATGCTTATAGCCTATGGAAAGCCAATAATCCATTGTAAAACATATCAAAATTTCACAAATAGATGACTTACCGTTTAAAAGTTATGACTAAAAGAAATAGGCACTAAAATTTCACAGCAAATGCAAAGGCAGCAAAGCTCCTCTTCACTTCAGCCTTTGTTGTGATTACTTGCCTTCTCCAAATTGAGTATACAATAGCTTTTTAGAAAGCTTACTCCATCATCTAACTTGTTCTAAAATTTCGCATGCATGCCTCTCAAACTTCAGATTTTATACCTAGTTGATTCTACTCTTTAAACCCTAGAAACAATTTTCCCTCTTGATACTTCACGGCTCATAAAACTTTTATAAAAGCTCCAAATGTATTGATTTTTGTTTTTATAGAAAGCTTACACAATCTACTATAAGTATCTAAAATATAAAGAAGATTGAAGATATTGTCCGACTTAGGTGGTTGAACAAAATCTCTGCCCCTCTTCATCAAGTGGCAGCAAATCCTTTCCCACTCTCAAGCTTACAACTTTTTTTCTCCAACTCCAAATGCTACAAGAAATATCTTGATAGAAATCTAGCACAATGTTTTACACTTTCAATAAATTTCACTAAGAAAGACTTGAAATCAAACTTGCAGTGGCAGATCAAAGTTTTTGCCATTACTTTTCAATAGCAGCAGACCTCATTCTACTAAAATAAGCATAACTTTTTGCTCACAATTCCAATATAAGCAAGTGAGTAAGTTCTAAAATCCTCTCAACTCCAAAAACACACACCTCAATTTTCATTACAAACCTTTTTATCTCCTTGGAGCTATGTCTTTCCAAAGTTCACCATTCAAAATTGCCCTAATCCTAGGTCTAGCAAGATAAGTATATCTCCCTTTCCTTCCATATTAGACTATAACACGCCCACATGGGCATTCAAATCCTATTGGTCAGGCCCTATTCACCCCATGCTCTTCTTTTTTATCCCTCACAAGGTCCATTCTATCTCAAAAGTCAACAAGAAAGATAAAACAACCTTTACCTTTCTTCTAATTACAAAAGAATCTATTTTAGGATACAAGTAAGGTAGGAATAAAATAAATAGCTATCTTAATTTACTAACTTAGTGGCTATAATAAATCCTCTCCTTATAATATCTTCTAAAATAACGTCTAGCACTCACACATGTATTAACAATAGATATAAGATATATACTATTTTTATACACTATATATAAATATAGTATGATACCGTTCTTTTTATATTAATGGACTCAAGAGATATACTGGGCTATTCACCAAATTATCCATGAGTGCTTTTGGCAATTTATTTAACGGTATATATGTCTGAAATATTAAAGATCTTTTATATTCAGGGTATGCTCGGATGTGTCGACAGGCATGCAACCATGGTTTAATCCAACTCTATTGACGCTTTCTTTTTAGCTTTCGTTTTTGCTCGTCTCGCAACAAATTTCTTACTTGTGCTCTCTCTTATCTTCCTTTCGACTGATGTATTTTTTTCAAAGTAATGTTCTCATTCTTATTAACCATAATCTTTTATCATCTATTATTGATATTACATTCTATCACTAATTTAACTACACATTCAACAATTAATTCCTAACACTCAATACTATTGTCAATCCCTGGCAGCGGCGCCAAAATGTTGTTTTCCTTTATTTCACTTATTCTACCAATACTACTTAGAATAAACTTGTAAAGGGGGATTCAAATACAGGGAGAGAGTATTTGCATTGAGTTAAACTATTAGGGTCACACAACTAACCACCTTCTAAACATTAGAGTCCAATGTACACGTACATTCTTAAAACACATCCATTCTCATCCACAAGTTGAGATCTTAGAACTATCTTCTTCCAAGCTCATAATAATAAACGGCAATGTTGCACCGTCTCCATAGATTGCATACATCCGCTTCACTTTCCAATCACTGGGAATAATTCCTCACCAAGAATGTCTTTCGAAACAAATCGTTTTTCTAATATTCTCCTTCACCGCTCAACTCTCACAATCAATATGACATAACATTCTCATTCACAATCAAATTACATTGACATATTTGGTCTTTGACTGCCAATTCGCCACAATGAACTCACACATCAAACAATTATAATTTCTTATTCATCCATATATATAAATTTTTTCATTTTATTATTGTACTTCACCATTGACATGATATAACTCATCGGAATAGAATCGAGATCCTCCACTACAATCTAACAAAAGAAAAGAGAGAGGTAGCACCAAGCTTACCTTGGCTCAAGACTATCACAGTTTGGCCCCGACTCCTCCACACCGAATCAATTTATACTTATTCCATCTATGTTAACTGCTACACAATTGATGATAACTACTTTTTCTAACTTCCTCATCCATTCTGCCTTCTAAATTGGCCATTCATCGGCTTCTTGCCTATTGTCAAGGACATACTTGTTAGAACCTTCTAGAACATTCTAGAAGTTTTTTAGAATTCTCTAAAATCTTCTACAGCCTTCTAATATCTTCCTAGTTAATAGAAGTTGCTTGAGAAGCTCCCTAGTTGGACGAAGCTGCTTAAGAAGCTTCTTAAGTAGGGATATATATTGGAGTCGAGGCTGAAGAGTTCTTCAGTCTTGACAACACATCTCTTGAAGGTCTAGCTCACCTCTTTGGTGTTGTTTTTGCACTCATCTGATTAATCCAATTCCTGCCAGTTCTTCTTGAACTTCTTGTTTAGACTTCAAGTCTATATTTTGTGTCCGTGATATTAATCGAGTTCCTATCAGTTCTTCTTGAACTTCTTGTTTAGACTTCAAGTCTATATTCTGTGTCCGTGACAGTTTGTCGAGACTACTCTCACCTTGGATATCAGAGTTAGTTCCTTCTTGTTGGAGTGTGGATTATCCCTCTTCTTGAAGGTACACTAGTATTTTAGAGGTTGCGGATTACCCTCTTCTAAACTAATATCTTTTTGTCATAATATTGGAGTCTTATTCTTCTTGGAGAGAGTGGATTACCCCTCTTTTTGAAGGTCTTAAGGCGTTTTAGAGGTTGCGGAGTACCCTCTTCTAAACCAATATTTCCTCCTTGTAGAAACAATTACTTTCTTTCTCTTAGAATGGTTGGAGGTCAAGACATTAATATGAGTGAAATTTTGGAGTCCAAGATGGACGCCATTATGAATGCTCTTGCTATGTTATCACAGAGAACTACGATGATGGAAGGAGTCTTTGCAAGACTTCATAATGATGGAGCATCCGGAATAGCACAATCTGGGCTTCATCAGCCTCGAGCTTCTGCACCAGAAGAAGCAGCTTTACCTGTGGTTCAACGAGAACCATTACTTCCACAACGAAAGGAACCTCGAATTAGCCTTCCAGACAAGTTTGATGGCACATGCTCCAAGTTTCAAGGTTTCATCAATCAAATCAAGTTAATAACAGCTCTACAACCCGAACGTTATCCGACGGAGGAATCACGCGTTGGATTGGTTGAAACTTTGCTTACGAGACAAGCTCTATCGTGGTTTGCTCCTCTATTTGAAAAAGGATCACCAATTTTGAACAACTTTGAGACTTTTTTGGAGGCATTTGCAGAAGCATTTGGCGAGCATGATAAGCCTCGGTGGGCTACAACAAAAATTCAATCACTACGACAAGAGACTTGCTCTACATGAGTCTATGCATCAGATTTCAGGCAATTGGCATGAAACATCAATTGGGATGAAGAAGCATTGATGAGCCAATTCTATTGGGATCTAAGGGATGACGTGAAGGATTTGTTATTATCTCTTCCTGAGCCACGAACGCTCAACAAAGCCATTAGCCAAGCTGTAAAGTGTGATAACCTTCTATTTCAACGTCGCCAAGACCAACGCTCCAAACAATATACAAGTCATTGCGGTGCAATTATATCGGCAAATAGCCTAAATTCACAAGCATAGACAGAAGACATGCAGATTGATGCGGAAAACGAGGATGCCCGGCTACAATAGGAACCGTGCGCATAGACAAATCAAAACCAGGTTCCTCTCTTTCTATTCAACCTGTCCATTGTTTTATAATTCTTTTGTCTTTTCGTCCTGAAAAACTAAAAACCTTAGCCTTATTAAATTCAAGAGCATCTGCTTGTTTCTTAGACCAAGAATTTTGCTAAGCATCACAAAATTCTCTTTGTACAAAAATTCAAACTTGTTCACGTAGAAGTAATAGATGGACGACCTTTATTATCTGGTAGTGTCACCCATGAATCAGAACCTATAGAAGTGGCATTTAAAGACCACAGTAATTATATTGTTTTCAACATTATTAGCACCCCGTCAAATCCTATTATTCTTGGTCTTTCTTGATTGAAAAAATATAATCCATTCATAGATTGGAGGTTGCGGAGGATAACATTTCCCATAGAATAACCTGAGGACAAGCCTGAAAGAAGATCCCAAATCAAAAAATCCTTGTTCATTGGAGCAAGAACGTTTGTAAGATCGTGCAAAGAAGGCACACCATTGGTCATTTATGTGGCTCCAATTAGTGGAGAGCAGATTTTAACAGCAGGTATACCAGAACAATACAAGGATTTTGAAGACGTGTTCCAAAAGAAGAATGCTGACATGCTACCAAAACATCGACCATATGATTGTGCCATAGAATTGCAAGAAGGAGCACAACCGTCTTTTGGCCCAATCTACAACCTATCGCAGATGGAGTTGGCTGAGTTGCGGAAATACATTGACGAGAACCTAGCCAAGAACTTCATTTGTCATTCAAAATTGCCAACTGGGGCACCAATCTTATTTGTGAAGAAGAAGGATGGCTCACTATAGATGTGCGTGGACTATCGAGGTCTTAATAAGGTGACAAAGAATAATCGCTATCCATTACCTTTGATCTTTAGTCTTTTGAAACAACTTGGACGTGCAAAGATCTTTATAAAGATTGATCTAAGGGGAGCTTACAACCTTGTGCGAATCAAAGAAGGAGACGAATGGAAGACAACTTTTCATACAAGGTACGGTCATTTTGAATATAATGTCATGCCATTTGGACTTACCAATGCTCCGGCGGTTTTTCAACACATGATGAATGATATTTTTTGAGAATATCTAGATGATATCTTGATATTTTCTGAGAATGAAGAAAAGCATGAGAAGCACGTTCGTTTGATACTCGAAAAATTATGGGAGCAAGGATTCTATGCCAAGTTGGAAAAGTGCTTATTTCACCAAACTAAGACGAAGTTTTTAGGATTTATTGTGACTATGGAAGGCTTGAAGATGGATCTCAAGAAGGTGGAAGCAATTGTGTCCTGGAAAGTTCCAAAGACGATTAGAGACGTACAATGTTTTCTCGGTTTTGCTAACTTCTATCGGATCTTCATCAAGAATTATTCTCAAATTGCTGCTCCATTCACTCGATTAACATGTAAGGATAAGCTGGAATGGGGACCTCTAGCAGAAAAAGCATTTCAAAATCTTAAAACGGCATTTACTACGGCTCCAATCTTGGTACACCCAAACTTTGCAAAGGCTTTCTATTTGGAAACCGATGCTTCGGATTTTGCTTTAGGAGCCGTACTTTCACAGATGGGCATCGATAATAAGCTTCATCCGGTTGCATTCTATTCACGGAAGTTTTTTGCGGCTGAGATCAACTACGAGATTCATGATAAGGAACTCCTTGCTATAGTGGATTCTTTCCAAGAGTGGCGTCACTTCCTCGAAGGAGCTGCGCATCCGGTGACCGTATATATGGATCACAAGAATCTAGAATATTTCATGTCTGCTCGGGTTCTAAACCGTCGTCAAGCTCGATGGAATATGTCGCTATCTAGATTTGACTTTGTTATTACTTATCGGCCTAGAAAGCAGCAAGGACTATTTGATGCCTTATCAAAAAGATCATATCTTGCACCGAAGGTTGGAGAAGCAGTGCTTGATCAATAGTGTACGACATTATTAAAGCCAGAGCAATTCAGGATTTGTGCTGCTGTGGTGCCAATTGATGCTGACTTCCTCAACCAGGTACGTGCTGCGACCATTGAAGATTCAATAGTCCTTGATATCAAGCAGCGTATCAATGATGACAAGTTCAAGGTTGAAGGAGATCTCTTATACTTTGAAGAGCGGCTGTATATCCCAAAAAGGCCAGTACGACTTTGTGTCCTTCAATCTCGTCATGACTTTCCAACTGTGGGACATTTCGGATTCAATAAGACCTTGGAACTCATTTCCCAAGATTTCTAATGGCCCCAAATGTGGAAGGATGTGAAGGATTTCGTCTTCTCTTGTGACATTTGTTCAAGATTTAAGAACCCTCGACATCGCCCTTATGGATTTCTATAGCCATTGTCCATTCCGTGTCGTCCATGGTCTTCAATTTCCATGGATTTTATTACAGATCTGGCGCCATCAAATTCATTTGATAGCATCTTTGTTGTGGTGGATTAACTTACGAAGATGGCACATTTTATCCCTTGCAAGAAGACATCGTCAAGAAAAGACACAGCAAGGCTCTTCTTTGATAATGTGTATCGATATCATGGTCTACCAGATGATATTGTGTTGGATCGAGGAACCCAATTTGTATCAAAGTTTTGGAGATCTTTTTTTAAGATATTGAAAGTGGATATCAAGCTTTCTTCGGCATTCCATCCTCAAACTGACGGCCAAATAGAACGGATGAATTAAGTTTTGGAACAGTATTTACGATGCAGCATCAACTATCAGCAAGATGATTGGATTGCGTATCTACCGCTAGCCGAGTTTGCATATAACAACACCTTTTATGGGTCGACTCAGAAAACACCATTCTTTTTCAACTATGGATACCATCCGAAGCTTGATCTATTAAATCTATTAGCGAATAACAACCCAGGAGCTGAAGGATTGGTGCAGCAGCTATCAGAGCTTCAAACCACATTGAAGCTTCAATTGCAAATTGCCCAAGAGTCTTACAAAGCATCCACAGATAAATTTCAAAATCAGGCACCTAATTTCAAGATTGGAGATAAAATATGGCTGCTTCGACGAATATCAAGACCAAAGCACCCATTTGATAGTTAGACTATCAAAATTGTGAACATTTGTTATCCGTATGTATCAATCCTGTATGCGCATCGCTTTAGAGCTACTAGTCAAGCATGAAGTACACCTTGCTCTTTCATGCTTTCTCTCATAGGTTCTTTATTAAGTTAATCTTCTTTTCCCTGAAGAGTGCCCAATTACCTATATAGAAATTAAAAAACAACGAAGAATAAGGGAGGTGAAAGACATTAGATTCAATGCATTTAAGATGGAATAAATTAGATTACTTTGTGCATTGGAGCGGCTACGATATTAATGAAAGAACATGGGAACCGGCCGAAAATCTTGCCAATGCATCTCAAAAGGTACGGGAATTCCATCGACGATATCCTAATAAACCAAAAATTGGTCATTAACGAAGCGTGAAGATGAAGCCTTCTCTAGAGAAATGAATAGAAAAGGGATCCAGGTCTCATCAAAACATAACTTGTTGTATTTCATAATATCAAGATATCTAATATCAAGGTGTATTTAGATATGGCTAGTGAGAATGTAGATACTATACTAGTGGTACCATCTCAACCGAGTAGCTCACGACGTTAACTTTGAGACAAAGAATTAGAAGAGCCAAGAAGACGTCGAAGAATACCAAGTAGCAAGTCACTTGTAATTGTCTTTGAAGTTGAATCAGCTCATACAAGTAGTGACGAAATGATATTTTCAGGTCATTTCCACAATGAAGATACAGAAGTTCAAGCATGGTCTCAAGTAGAAGTTTTTGATCATTATCAGTGGCTACAAGGATCCATGAATCTGCCTCGTGAACGACAGCTGGAGTATATTACAAAGACTATGCGACAAATTTTTGATTTCCTACGTTTGTGAGTATACATCTCAAATGGCTTTTCGGAGACCTCGAAGCTAGAGGAGGAGGTGATGTCAAGGACATACTTATTAGAACCTTCTAAAATATTCTAGAAGTTTCCTAGAACTCTCTAAAATCTTCTAGAGCCTTCTAATATCTTCCTAGTGTCAAGGACATACTTATTAGAACCTTTTAGAACATTCAAAAAATTTCCTAGAATTCTCTAAAATCTTCCAGAGCCTTCTAATATCTTCCTAGTTAGTAGAAGTTGCTTGAGAAGCTCCCTAATTGGAAGAAGCTGCTTGAGAAGCTTCTTAGGTAGGAGTATATATTAGAGTCGAGGTTGAAGAGTTCTTCACTCTCGACAACACATCTCTTAGAGCTCTAGCTCACCTCTCTGGTGTTATTTTTGTACTCATCTAATTAATCCAATTCCTGCCAGTTCTTCTTGAACTTCTTGTTTAAACTTCAAGTCTATATTCTGTGTCCATTGTCGTGAAGTAAATACATCCATATATAGAAACCTAACTTAACTATCTTTTCTTCAAAATTTTATTAAGTTCTTTCTTTCTTCTTACTAATCTAAGTTTTTATATAGTTTAGGAAAAATTTCTCACTTTCTTTCTTTTTCTTTGGTTTAAATTTTACCTTATCTTTAATCTTAACTTTAACTTTGATTTAGCCTTGAAACTTTCTTTTATTTCTTTTATTTTTTTTCCAATCTTAGATTTTAGTAGATTCAGGGTTATATTTGTAGATATAAGGAGTTTTAACTTTGAGGTTGAATTTAGGATTTTACCAAGGATAAATAATAGATTTGGATGTCAATAGTCAGCTACCATTAATAGTGCTGACTTGGAGGATTAGATTTGGGGTTTTTATAACTTTAAACTATTAATTGTTGACTTGGACTTTGAAGACCTTGGCTGCGACTTCTTTGACGAGCTTGGAGGAGAAGAATATGGGGTTTTTTGGCAAATCCAAGAAGGTATTTAGAAAGAGCTTCTTCTTGGCATGAATTTAGGTAGTAGAAACGCATGATTCAGAGCTTAGATGAGAGAGATATGCTTGTTTGAACTTAGACTACTAATATGACATCTATTGTCACTTTTCAGGGTATATTAGAAGTTTTAAGATACTAACAAGAAATCGAAAAGTTTGGTTAGAAACTAGACTTCAAGATATACATTTTACATCCAAGAATTGATAGAAATGAGTTAAGATTGAGTGAGTTATGGCTAGTTAAACCCAGCAAACTAAACTGGGATTTTGAAGAAGTTAGATAAATAGAAGGATTTGCTTTAAGCTAGAACTTGAGTTTCAAGAAGAATTTGAAGCTCATTTTTTGTGTACATATTACTTATACTATAAAGAGTCTATTTCTAAAATCTCATATCAATTGAGACTTTGAATAGGGAGTAATGGCAAATTTGTTCTCAGGTATCTAGGGTTTTGACTTTCAAAAGTTTCTGCCAAGGATTTGGTGTTATCTAACGATCAACAATGAATTCATAGCTCAAAATTTATGTGACAAAGATCAAACATATAAATTATGTTTTCCTAAATTTTGAGCTTATTTGAACAGCTGGATCTTAAATTTTGAATTTTCAAGTTTCTGATTGAGATTTGACTTCTAAAAGTATCTGCCAAGGATTTTGTGATATCTAACGATCAGCAATGAATTCATGGCTCAAAGTTTATGTGACAAAGATCAAAGGTATGAATTATGTTTTCCCAAATTTTGAGCTTATTTAAACAATTGGATCTTAAATTATGAATTTTTAAGTTCTGATTTGGTTTTTACTTATATAATTACTTGCTAATATTTTGATGATATCTGGTGATCGGTAATGAATTCACAATTGAGAATTTTTGTGAAGATGACTAAAGAAGTGAACTCTATGCTTCCAAAATTTGAACTTATATAAACGGCTAGATTTTGATTTATAAATTTTCAAGCTTCTAGTTTGTTGATTTATTGTACGCATGGTTTTGTGACTATAAAAGAAAAATTTAAGAAAGTTTGTGCATATTGGATCCAACTTAATTGTAAAGAGGGACCTTGCATCTACCTGAAGCGGACTTTTACCACGACACCGTGACACCTATTCTTAATCCTACAAATTATGTATTGTAAATCTTAAAATTCCTACCTATTCTACACCTCTTCTAATCTTAATCTTTTTATTTTAACATATTCTTTTATATCTTTCATACTATATTTTAATTTATAATGCAACACCGCTATGTAGCTTTTAGATAAATAATATAAATAGAGATAAGAGTGAAGCCTTCTTCACTCTTGTCAATTTTTTTTTTGCTTCTAGTTTACTTCAAGAGTCTCATGTATTTTCTAATCTTTAGCAATAGCCATTCGAGTTTCTTCTTGAATATACATATTTCTTTATTTCTATCTTGTTATTTTCTTTTGACATAGTTTTTACTAACTTATGCAAATGTTTTAATTCATGTCCTTGACAGATTGACAAGAGTAAAGTTATAATATCAAAGCTTTGTCTCTTCTTGATTTAAAGTGGATTACCCCTTTTTTTTAATAAGACATAAGCATATTAGAAGTTGTGGAATATCCACTTCTAAACTGATATTGTTAGAATTTTTTTCTTTGTTCTTAACTGTTTTATTTTATAATAAGAGTAGATATTTTTTCATTTTCTATTGTAGTATTATGATAAAGCTTGCTCAAATGCAAGAGCAAATGAGAGAATTAATGTTTGTAATGCATCAAATCAATACACCACCACAAAGAGCAACAAGATTACTAGGAAGCAAAGATATAGAGATGATTTGAGCTGCTTCAAGCTATATCACTTCACCTACAATTGAATATCATTCAAGCATCAAAGAACCAAAGATTAGTTTGCCAAAGAAGTTTGATGGTATCAAATGTCAAGGATAGAAGAATACAGAATAAAGAATTTGAAATTAGGACACAATTTCCAAAAGAAAACTAAAAATTTGGATTAAACAGATAAATATACAAACAACACTAAAAAAGGTGAGTTAGAACTCCAAAAGATGCATTGGCGAGTTTGAAGAATCCTTCAGTCTCCATTCCTATATATACTCCTATCTAAGACGCTTCTTAAGCGGCTACTATCAAACCAAGAAGCTTTTTAAGCAGCTTCTATCAACTAGGAAGCTTCTTGAGCTCCTTCTACTAGTTGGGATGCTTCTTGAGCTCCTTGCATTATCTAAGAAGCTTCTCAACCAACTTTCACTAACTCAAGAAGCTTTTAGAATGTTCTAGAAGGCTCTGTGAACCTCCAAAGTATATATCCTTAACATCACCTCCCTCTCTAGCGATGAATTTCAACAGGAGCTCAGTCTTACTATATATGTAAAAAATCAAGAATACGTTGTACTAGTGAAGCCATATATTTTGTTCTCCATTCTTGGGCAATAGATTCTATTGGTCCTTGAAGAAATCGCCTATGGCCTTGAGCTATTACCTTTGTTATTGAGATATCCCATCCGAGGAACTGATTTTTATTGCGGCCTTCAAAACATCCTCCAAACAAAATCTCAGGACTAAAAGGGTTCATCTTTCCAAGTTCAAGCAATATTATTAAAACTCGAGCATTGAAATCGAGACTTACATGGTTGGATCTTGCTCCTAATGGCTCCAACCGAGATTATACTTGGTGCTGGAATGTGTTGTCTTCATTTTTTTTAATTGAAGGCTATGAAATCTATACTGGTTCATTCAAAGCTTACGTTGCAAATGAATCTTCTGAGTCTTATTCTCACAATGCTTGAAGATTTGACATGGTGACTAGCTTGCTTCTACTACTCTTTTTTGGACGACTATATATTGATGAAGGCTTTAATTTAACTCTCTTATTCTTTATGAGTATTCCGTAGATTTAATCTTCAATAAGAAGTTATCATTGAATATGTTTGGAATTGTGGGAATAGAGTTGATGAAATTCTTGTATCTTTTGAGGCATATTGGCGAGATTTGTAGCTGGTTCCAATGTATGCTCATTAATGTCATAGCCCCACTAATAGATAAGATATTCTAATTTGCCCCATCTTTACCATGAATTAAGTATCTTTTCAACCTTGTATTCTTTATGGTCTTCAATTTCAATACTAGGCGACGATTGTTGAAGTCTTTTTGGAATGTGTAATTTTCTATAAGATTCTAAGAGAGAGACATGAAAAATTGAATGTACCTTCATGGCGGATGGTAACTCCAAACAATATGCTATTGGATTGATTTGCTTCTGGATAGAAAATGGCCCCAACCTTTGATAGTCCAACTTATTGCATGCCGGCTTAATCTTGATATTTCATCAAAGAAGCCATACTTTATCTCCAATATGAAAAATAAGTGGTTAATTCCTAAATATATCCACAGATGCCTTTTAAGCATCTTGAGCTATTTGTAATTGAAGCTTCAAGATTGTTTGGTATTCTGATAGTTGTTTTGCAAATCCTTCAACCGCTGGATTGTTATTCTTTGGTATGCTCTACAAGTCAAGCTTTGAATGATATCCATAGTTGGAATAAAATGGTATTTATTAAGTTGAAGCATGAATAGTATTACTATATACAAACTTCATTAATGGTAGATATGAAGTCCAATCATCTTGTTGATAATTAATGCTGCATCATAAATACTGCTCCAATATTTGATTAACTTGTTCTGTTTGGTCGTCAGTTGGAGGATGATAAGCCAAAGAAAGTTTAATATCTACCTTCAATATTTTAAAAAGATATTTTCAAAACTTAGATATGAATTGGGATCCTTGATCGAATACGATATCATTTGGTAAGGCATAGTATTGATATATATTATTGAAAAAAAGCCTTCTTATTTCTTCACTAGACATAGTTTTTTAGCAAGGGATAAAGTGAGCCATCTTTGTAAGTTGATCAACCACTAAAAAGATATTATCTAATGAATTGGATGGTAGTAGATCTATAATAAAGTCCATTGAGATAGAGGACCATGACCATCTTGGAATAGATAAGGGTTGTAATAGTCCATAAGGACGATGTTGAAGATTCTTGGACCTTGAACAGCTATCACAAGAAAGCACAAAGTCCTTTACTGCCTTCCACATTTGAGGCCACTAAAAATTTTGAGAATTAAGTTCCAAGGTCTTATTAAATCAAAAATGACCCGCAATAAGAAAGTCATGGTAGAATTAAAGAACGTGTAGTCATATTGGTCCTTCTGGGATATACAAACGTTCTTCAAAATATAGAAGATCTTCTTCATGTTTGAACTTATCAGTATTTTCTTTCAAGCACTGCTTGACATCAAAAATCAAAGCATCATTAATAGTTGCAGTATGCACCTCATTAAAGAAATTAAAATCCATAAGTACTGATGTAATAGTAGCACAAAGGCAGAATTGCTCTGATTTTAATAAAGTTGTGTATTTTTTATTAAACATTGCCTCTTCTATTCTTGGTATGAAATATGATCTCCTTGATAGAGCATAAGACAATCTTTGTTGCTTTCTAGAGCAATAAATGATGACAAAGTTGAATCAAGATAGCAACATATTCCATTGAACTTGGTGATGATTAAAAACCCGAGCTAACATAAAATATTCTAAGTTCTTGTGATCTATATATACAATAACAAGATGCATTGCTCTTTCAAGAAAATGATGCTGTTCTTAGAAAGAATCTACAATAGCAAGAAGTTTTTTATTGTAGATTTCATAATTAATTATGGCAATAGAAAACTTTTGAGAATAAAATATAACATGATGGAGTTTGTCGTGTATATCTATTTGTGAAAATACGGCCCCTAATGCAAAATTTGAAGCATCAGTCTCCAAATAGAATGCCTTCATGAAATCTAGATGCACCAATATTGGGACTATAATAAATACCATCTTAAGGTCTTGGAATGCTTTCTTTGCTTGAGGTCTCAATTCTAACTTGTCCTTACATGTCAATTGAGTTAGAAGGGCGACAACTTTAAAGTAATTTTTGATGAAGATCCGATAGAAGTTACCAAATCCAAGGAAACATTGTACATCTCTCACAGTCTTCGGAATGGCCTATTACATAATTACCTCTACCTTCTTAGGATCCATTGTCAAACCCTTAATAGATACAATGTATCTCAAAAATTCCATCTTCGGTTGGTGAAATACACATTTCTCCAGTTTGGTATACAAATCCATATCTTGCAGCTTTTGTAATACTAGCTTGACATGCCCCTTGTATTCTTCTAGATTTTTTGAGTAGATGACGATATTATCAAGGTAGATCACCATAAACTTGTTCAAATACTCTTGAAAGATATCATTCATTAAATGTTGGAAGATAGAGAGTACATTTGTTAATCCAAAAGACATGACATTATATTAAAAATATCCATACTTTGTCTAAAAAGCGGTCTTCTATTCATCTCCCTCTTTGATCCGTACTAGATTGTATGCTCTATAAAGATCTATCTTAATATAGATCTTGGCTTGGCCGAGTTGTTCCAAGAGTCTTGAAATTAATAGTAGTAGATAATGATTTTTTATCATTATTTTATTCAATCCTCGATAATCAATGCACATTTGTAAGGAACCATCCTTCTTCTTCACAAAAAATATAGGTGCGCTTGCAAGGGACTTTGAATGCCTGATAAAGTTCTTTACAAGATTTTTATTACTATAATCTTTCAATATCGCAAGCTCATTCTGAGAAAGAGTATAAATTGGACCAAAAGATGATTGTGTCCCTTCTTGAAGATCTATAGCACAATCATAGGATCGGTGCTCCAGTAATATATTAACATTCTTCTTCTAAAAAATGTCTTGAAATTCATTATATTATTTTGAAATACTTACTGATGAAGTCATATCTTCCGGAATTGGAGTTGCATAAATAATAAATAGTGTAGCTTCTTCGGCCGATCTTATGAAAGCCCTTGCTCCAACAAATAAAGGTTTATCAATTCGTGGCTTTTTACGAATCTTTCTTGTAGGGATCTCTATCAAAAATATTATTCTTCGTAATCTCCAATGTATAGATGGATTATGTTTCTCCAACCAAGATAGCTCAAGAGTAACAAGATTCAAAGGAGTTCTAATAATGTTGAATACAATTTGGCTTCTGTGATTTTTAAATAACACTTCTATAGGCATGGTTTCATGGATGACACTATCTGAGGATAAAAGTCGTCTATCTATTACCTCTATATGGGTTTGGATGTCTATACTAAAGGAATTTTATGGAGCTTAATAAATGCCTCATCTATGAAACAAGCAGATGCCTCCAAATCTAACAAGGCAATTGTCTAAAGCTTCTGAGGGCCAAAGTACAAAGGGATTATAAAATAGTGAGCAGGTTGAGCAGAAAGAAAAGAACTTGAATAATTTTGTAATATTAGATTATCTAGCCACATGGTCCCTACTATGGCTGAACATTGTCGTTTTTTTGAACAATTGCACTCCTGATTTTGGTAACATTGTCATGGTAGAGAGAATTTGTCTCAACAAAGCACTGGACTTTTGGCTGCTATTAATTACTCAATCAAGATCCAAGTATAATAAAACCTCCAAATTTATATAAAAGATTTTTTCATAGGATTATTACATCCAATACATAAGTCTTGTTTCATCAAATCAAATCCTTGTTTACAAATACTTGTGTACTAAATTCTTCATATCTCACAATCTAAAAGTCTAAATATTATGAAACTTTAATATATAGCTTTTTGACATAATAATATACCTTTTTGAAAAATTTGAGACAAAAATTCATCCAAAAATTCAAGATATGGCAAACCTCATCACTATCAATAAAACGGCCTACTTACTACCATCAAATTTGATCTATTATATTTGACTCCTAATATCTCCTTCTTTAAAACTCCAAAAATAGTAATTCTTCTAAATTAGATGTAGAGCTTAAAATCACCTCTCTAGCTGCACTTCTCGATCTCTAAGAGTGCTCATACAATTCCTTCATTCTTCAAAAGAGTGATAGTAGATACAATTTATACACCTTAACTTTAAGCACCTACTCTTCCCTCATTAAAACTCCAAATCTATCTATTTTTATACCAAAATTATAGCCCAAAAAACAAGCTTCCTAATCTTAATCTCTAATTTCCAAATGGCTTCCTTGAAGTTGCTAAAACCCTTGTTAAGGTTGCAGGCAGCCTCCTCAAAGTCCATTGGATATGGTATTCGACCAATAGGGATGAAGTTCTCCATTCTTTGCCTTCATCCGACCATGACTTGATTTCATTCCTCCTAATTAGCCTCCTACTAGCTTAAATTTTCATCCTTAGGCTCCCACCTTCTCTCAAGGCTTCATACTAAATATTTAGATTCTATATAATTTAAAAGCCATAACCAAATTAAGTAAAAATCTAAAATAAATTTTCTTAGACCAACTCCCTTTAATTTATTTTACTAACTATTCTAACATATATCTAAACTTATAAACATATTATGCATTTTGAGTGGATTTTACATATTGTAAGTAATTACAATACGACAACGTGTCGATTTTGTTTCTTTAGGCAATTGCCAACCTTATGGCCCTCCTCGCTACAATTTAAGCACAAACCTTCTTCTATTTGACACTTCTTTTCTTGTGGGCTAAGAAGTTTAAATTATATCGCATCAAGCTGCATATCTTTTACCTCTGAGTGTGAATTCAAAGTACTTATTAATGTACCAGGGATATGTCAAATTGCATATTGTCTTGTCGGAGCCTACAAACATTGATCTTGTTGACATTGAAACAATTGATTATCACATTTTACAGCTTGGCTAATGGCTTCATTGAGCGATTATAAGTCTGAAAGTGATAATAATAAATCCTTCACATCATCTCTTAATCTCCAATAAAATTGGCTCATTAAAGTTTCTTCATCTCAATTGATATCGCATGCTAATTGTCTAAAATGAGATACATATATTGATACAAAGTATGCCCCTAGTCGTAATGCTCAGATCTTAGTTGTTGCCAATTGAGCCTTGTCATGTTTTCCAAAAGCTTTCGTAAATGATTCCATAAAAAATTCAAAATTATTCAAAATTGGTGATTTTTTTTCAAATAAGGAAGCAAACCATGATAGTGCTTGTCTCGTAAACAAGGTGCCAATCAAACCAACTTATGATTCTTTTGTTGGATAAGTATCAGGTTGTAGAACTGTTATCAATCAAATTTGATTGACAAATCCTCTGAACTTTGAATGCGTCCCATCATATTTCTCTAGAAGATTAATTCGAGGCTCTTTACATTGTCAAACAGGTGGATTTTTTTGATGTAGTATAGGTAGTATTGCATCTTCAAGCACAAAAGTTAGGGGTGGATGCAGTCTAGATTGTGATACTCCAATTGTTGCATTGTTACAAAGTTTTACAACAATTCCTTCAATCTCCACAGTCCTAGCAAATAAAGTAGTAAGAGCACTTATAATGGCATTTACCTTAGACTCAAAAGATTCAGTCATACTAATATCTTGGCTTCAAACCATTCTAAGAGAAAGAAGAAATGAATCTAAAAGAAGGCAATATTAGATTAGAGGAGGGTAATCCACAACCTCTAAGATATTCAAAACCTTCAAGGAGAGGAGTGATCTACTCTCTCACAAGAAGAACAAAGCTTCAATATTGCAATGAAGAAGATGTCAATTTAGAAGACGGTAATTTGCACCCTCTAAAGTGCTAGTATACCTTCAAGTAGAAGGATAATCCACTCCTTAACAAGAATCCAACTCTGATACTAAAAATGTGGTCAGTCTTGACAAACTGTCAAGGATACAAGAATACAAAACAAAGAACTTGAAACTAAGACAGGATTTCCAAAAGAAAATCAAAAACTTGGATTAAACAGATGAGTATACAAACAACACCAAGAAAGGTGAATAAGAACTCCAAGAGATGCATTGTCATGTTGTGACACGATTATATGGTGAAACTATGACTAAAAATGATTTTTCAATTAATACTCTATTATCTTAGTTCAACAAGAATTCAATATATTTTACCAAGGTTTTTATGAAAGCCTCTTAGTTTATTTTCTTCACTTAATAGCTAGTACATAAGAATTAGTTAGTAATTTTACCTTCTAGGCTATAGTAATTCTTTTATTATTTTAAAAAGGCCATAAAATGGTAAAAATATGATAAAAAGAATAAATTACTACCATGATTAATACTAGGATTAAGTTGAGGGTAGGATCAGGCTATAAAATCCCTAGGATAGGTTAGATTGATACCCAAGGATTGGCCGTTTGTAGGACAGGGTCAAAATCAGACCTCTAGCCACATAAACGGCTGCCTAAGGCAAAGTATAGGGGATTTTGCAAATCAAGATTTTGGATTGAATAGCTAGCTTGAAGCTTCTTCCAAAGACGTTAAGCTTATTGCCATAGGATTTTGGATGACTTTGAAATTCTTATTCAAAGTCAAGGTTTGTATTGGTATTTTGGATTATATATAAGACAATGATAGCTTGCATTCTTGACTGATTCGTACAATCTGTATAGCATCTATGGTTCAAAATTTGATATTGTCTAGATTGTTGGATGTTCTAAGTGTATACAAAAGTTTGTGTTAATCTAGCAATGCAATCAGGAGATATTTGGGCTTTGATACAAAGGATTGTTGGAAATTGGTAGTTTAGGATTGGATAGGATTTCTATAATAAATAAAGATCTACTAGTTGGATTAATGTAAATTTTGGCATGGTGATAGAAGACTTATAGTTCAAGCTATATACCAAGTTTGAATTATAATTAACAATGGAAGAAGGAGAAATCACCACTAGAATTTTTACACTAATTTTCAAGTTGGCAGTTGAGTGTCATTAGTGCTGGTTTTGGGCATTTTCTTGCAATCTATAAGTTGGATTGGCCTAAATTTTTTTAAGCATGTAAAAGGCTTATATTAATATTTTTGTACAAAATTTCACACTAAGTGGATAGTTGGATTAAAAGTTATAGCTTGTCAAATCTTACTGATTAGGATTAAGATTTACAAACAAAAATAAAAATTACTTAATTATAAAAGAAACGAGGCCATTGAAGTATATGTATGGTTGATGTTTCTAAGAAGAGTGTTTTTAAATACTTTTAAATTGAAGTTCAAATTATATTCCTCATACATGGATGAAACCTATTAGTGTTTCTTGATTATTTGCAAACACAATTTTACCTTCTACAGCCAAGTACCCGGTGCATTCCCGAACAAGACAATATATAATATGACAGCATTGTCAAGATTGAAGAACCTTTCAATCTCAATTCTTATATATATTCCTATCTAGGACGCTTCCTAAGCAGCTACTATCAGACCAAGAATCTTCTCAAGCAACTTCTACTAACTAGGAAGCTTCTTGAGCTACTTCCGCTAGTTGAGATGCTTCTCAACCAACTTTCACTAACTCGAGAAGCTTCTAGAATGTCCTAAAAGGTTCTATGAACCTCTAAAATATATATCCTTAATACCAGGTCTAAACTTTGAGGATTAATTAAGTACAATTGGTGATTGAACTTCAGCTCCAAAGTTATCCAGCCCACGAATCACAAGTCAAGTTTATTGGAACACTATTGTCAAATAATACTTTATCATGGTTTTTGTCCTTTCTTGAATGACGTGATCTAGTATTGGATAATTTGGAGGCATTTTTTGTGGAATTTTGATCTATGTATAGAAAACATGATGCAATTCGTGTCACAATCAATAAAATATATATCTTGTAATAAGACAATTGATCAGTGATATCATATGCTTCACAATTTTGACAATTAGCAATTGACACCAAGTGGAATGATGCTATGCTTATTAGCCAATTTTTCTATGGATTACAATATGAGATAAATAAATTGATGCTCAACTTATCCGATCCTCAGACATTGAGTTAAGCAATTGATTTTGCTATGAAGTGTGATAATCATCTTTTTGAATTTTGATCAGAGAGCTACATAAGGGAGCCCTAACGTTACTACAATACAATGGTAATATCAACATCTTCTTAATATGTATATTCAAAAGTAGAAGACATGCAAATTGACGTAGTATGTTTTAAACTTCTTATTGAACAAGAAAAGACTCGTCGTCAAGAATGATTGTATTTATATTGTGGAAAATCTAAGTATACTATTCAACATTGTGTGAAGAAATGGCGCTGTCGTGGTAGAGAGAATCTGCCTCAAGAAAGCACTAGGCTTCTGGCTGCAACTAAATACTCAATCAAGGTCCAAAATAATAAAACCCTCAAAATTTTATAAAAGTTTTTATTTTAGGGCTATTACATCCAATACATAAGTCTTATTTCACAAAAACACTCACCTATATCAAAATACTTTAAACCCTCATTCACCCATAGAAGGGAAATTTTTCCCGAACTTCATTTACCTATAACTCTTTAACTAACCATTCAAATCTATTAAAATTTCACATGAAATACTGATGTGCTTTTAACAATTAGCACAACAAACTTCACCGTTGATTTTTTATTGATCTTTAGATATCGTAAAAATCCTAACAATAGCTTTAAACCCTTGTTTACAAACACCCGTGTACTAAATTCTTCATATCTCACCAATCTAATGTTTAAATGCTATGAAACTTTGATGTATAGCTTTTTAGCACAAAGATTCATCTTCTTGGAAATTTTTAGACAAAATTTTGTCAAGAAATTCAAGATATAGTAAAACCCATCACTATGAATAAAACGGCCTACTTACTGCCTTGGAATTCGACTTCCAATATCTCCTTCTTCAGAACTCCTATTATAAAAATTCTTCTACATCAGATGTAGAACTTGAAATCACCTCTCTAGCCGCGCCTCCCGATCTCCAAAAGCTCTCATACAACTCCTCCGATCTTCAAAAGAGTGACAGTAGGTACAAATTGCACACCTTAACTTCAAGTGCCTACTTCTCCCTCATAAAAACTCCAAATCTCTCAATTTTTATACCAAAATTGTAGCCCAAAAAACAAACTTTCTAACTCTAGTCTTTGATATTCAAATGCCCTCCTTGAAGTTGCCGAAACCCTTTTTCTTACTACGGGCAACCTCCTCAAAGCCCATTGGGCATGGTATTCAACCAATAGGAATGAAGAACTTCACCCCTTGTCTTCATTCATCCTCACTTTGTCTTCATCCTTCCAAATAGGCCTCTTAGTAGTTTAATTCTTCTTCTTTGGACCCCAATTGCCTCTCAAGGCTTTATACTAAATATTTAGGCTCTATATAATTTAAAAGCCATAACCAAATTAAGTAAAATCTAAAATAAAGTTTCTTACATCAACCCCCTTTAATTTACTTTACTAATCATTCTAATACATATTTAAACCTATAAACATATTATACATTTTGAGTAGATTTTACATACTGTAAGTAATTACAGTACGACAACGCAACTGCAAAATGAGGAATACGGTTGTCAAAGAAGATAATATGTCAAAAAATGAATTTGTCCAGCTACAATACGGATCATACAGCTGGAATCTTGTACAATTCTTAGTAAAGGTCATATCCTCTTCTCAGAATCCTCTCCTTATTTTATAATAGATGTCAATTTGGGACCTAAAAATCACAAAGCCTCTACCTTATTAGATTCAGGAGCCTCAGTGTATTTTTTACATAAAGAATTTATTAAAAATCGTAGAATATTTTCAGTACAAAAAACTAAACCCATATATGTAGAAATCATAGATGGTCACCCATTATCTTTTGGAAATATTACTCATAAAATCCTTCCTATAAATGTAACAATAGATAGTCATAATAGTTGTATAATCTTAAATATAATTAAATCTCCTTCTAATCTAGTTATTTTAGATTTATCATGGTTAAAAAAATATAATCCTTAAATAGATTAGATTTTTTGTAGACTTAATTTTTTTCAAAGGATTAATAAGAGTGTCAAGGACATACTTATCAGAACCTTCTAGAACATTCTAGAAGATTCCTACAATTCTCTAGAATCTTCCGGAGCCTTCTAACATCTTCCTAGTTAGTAGAAGTTACTTGAAAAGCTTCTTAGTTAGTAGAAGTTGCTTGAGAAGCTCCCTAGTTGGTGGAAGCTGCTTGAGAAGCTTCCTAGATAGGAGTATATATTGGAGTCAAGGCTGAAGAGTTCTTCAGTCTCGACAACACATCTCTTGGAGCTCTAGCTCACCTCTTTGGTTGTTTTTGTACTCATCTGATTAATCCAATTCTTGTCGGTTCTTCTTGAACTTCTTGTTTAGACTTCAAGTCTATATTTTGTGTCCGTGATAGTTTGTCGAGAATACTCTCACCTTGGATATCAGAGCTAGTTTCTTCTTGTTGGAATGTGGATTACCCCTCTTCTTGAAGGTACACTAGTATTTTAGAGGTTGCGGATTATCCTCTTCTAAACTGATATTTTTTTTTTCATAATATTGGAGTCTTATTCTTCTTGGAGAGAGTGGATTATCCCTCTTCTTGAAGGTCTTAAGGCGTTTTAGAGGTTGCGGAGTACCCTCTTCTAAACCAATATTTCCTCCTTGTAGAAACAATTACTTCCTTTTTCTTAGAATGGTTGGAGGTCAAGACATTAATATGAGTGAAAGTTTGGAGTCCAAGATGGACGCCATTATGAATGCTCTTGCTACGTTATCACAGAGAACTACGATGATGGAAGGAATCTTTGCAAGACTTCATAATGATGGAGCATCCAGAATAACACAATCTGGGCTTCATCAGCCTCGAGCTTCTATACCAGAAGAAGCAGCTTTACTTGTCGTTCAACGAGAATCATTACTTCTGCAATGAAAGGAACCTCAAATTAGCCTTCCAGACAAGTTTGATGGCACACGCTCTAAGTTTCGAGGTTTCATCAATCAAATTAAGTTAATAATAGCTCTACAATCTGAACATTATCCGACGGAGGAATCACGCATTGGATTGGTTGGAACTTTGCTTACGGGACAAGCTTTATCGTGGTTTGCTCCTCTATTTGAAAAAAGATCACCGATTTTGAATAACTATGAGACTTTTTTGGAGGCATTTGCGGAAGCATTTGGTGAGCATGACAAGGCTCATTGAGCTACAATAAAAATTTGATTGCTACGATAAGGAACTTGCTCTGCATCAGTCTATGCATCGAATTTCAGGCAATTGGCATATGACATCAATTGGAATGAAGAAGCATTGATGAGTCAATTCTATTGGGATCTAAGAGACGGCATGAAGGATTTATTGTTATTTCTTCCTAATCCACAAACGCTCAACAAAGCCATTAGCCAAACTATAAAGTGCGATAATTGTCTATTTCAATGTCGCCAAGACCAATGCTCCAAACAATATATAAGTCATCACGACATAATTATATCGGCAAGTAGCCTAAATTCACAAGCGAAGACAGAGGACATGCAGATTGATGCGGTACGTGTTAAATCCCTTACTCCAAAAGAAAAGAAACAGCATATGGAGAAAGGTTTGTGCTTTTATTGGGGTGGAAACGGCCATAGAGCTGGAAACTGTCCAAAGAAGCAAAATAGATGCAGCATCAAGAATAGAGGTGCATTTGTTTAGGAAAACAAGGATGCCCAGCCATAATAGGAACCGTGCGGTTGGACAAATTAAAACCAGGTTCCTCTCTTTCCACTCAACCTGCCTGTTGTTTTATAATTCTTTTGTCTTTTCATCCTGAAAAACTAAAAACCTTAGCCTTATTAGATTCAGGAGCATCTGCTTGTTTCTTAGACCAAGAATTTGCTAAGCGTTACAAAATTCCCCTAGTACAAAAATCCAAACCTGTTCACATAAAAGTAATAGATGGACGACCTTTATTATCTCGTAGTGTCACCCATGAATCAGAACCTATAGAAGTGGCGTTTAAAGACCACAGTAGTTATATTGTTTTCAACATTATTAGCACCCCGTCAAATCTTATTATTCTTGGTCTTTCTTGGTTGAAAAAATATAATCCATCCATAGATTGGAGGTTGCAGAGGATAACATTTCCCATAGAACAAGCTGAGGACAAGCCTCGAAGAAGACTCCAAATCAAAAAATCCTTGTTCATTGAAGCAAAAATGTTTATAAGATCATGCAAGGAAGGCACACCATTGGTCATTTATGTGACTCCAACTAGTGGAGAATAGATTTCAACAGCAGGTATACCAGAACAATACAAGGATTTTGAAGACGTGTTCCAAAAGAAGAATGCTGACATGCTACCAGAACATCGACCATATGATTGTGCCATAGAATTACAAAAAAGAGCACAACCGTTTGTTGGCCTAATATACAACCTATCATAGACAGAGTTGATTGAGTTACGGAAATACATTGACAAGAATCTAGCTGTTGAAATCTGCGGAAATACATTGACAAGAACAATATTTTTTCATTTTTTCCTTTATGCAAGCAATCCCACTACATCTTCAATTTCTTTTCATTTTGTTATCAATTCTTTATTCTCTTCTTTATCTTCAAGAAGAATTTTTAACCTTTCTTGTAATTTTCCATCAGTTGCTTGAAGAAATAATTCAACATTATTTGGTCCCAAGGTTATCTTTTTAATTTTGATATAAAAGAATACTGCCTCTAAAACTCCATTAATAATTCAATAGCTTACAATTTCTTATTAGGGCACTCAATCCATTCCAAAAATGATTTTTTAGTGAACCAATGAAAGTCTTCCAAGAAATATTCATCTCTCAATGCCTGAAAGAATGTCTCCTAAGAATTTTTAAATTATTACATAATTGATTTTATATATTCTCTTATCTCTGGCATTGTAGCAAGCTCAAATAATAAAATTATATCATTTTTAGAAACTTGATTCAATTCTATTTTCCATACATAACATCTTAAATATTTAAAAATATTTCTTCCATCAAACTAGTCAATCTTGTTAATCACTACTTGCAAAGCTTTGATTGCCAAAGCCTCCTTGCGATCATTGCCTTGTTGCTATTGCATAAACAATGTAAATGCTTGAAACATACTTGTAGTTTTTGGATCAAAATACATAACTTGTCCACCAGAAGAAAATCCACTTGAAGCTCTACTTGAAGATCTACTTGAAGAGCCACCCAAAGCTTCATCAAAAATTCTAAAATCTACCTTCTTGTCTTCTTGTACCATCAATTCCAAATAACCAAAATAAAATCCAATATCTTCTACTCCAAACTTTCATGTCAGATTCACCACTTATATTGTATGATGTGTTATCTTGTTTAGGAATGCACCAGGCACCTGGTTGTAGAGGGTGAAGTTGTGATTCACAAATATCCAAGAATCCTTAACAAGTTTTGTCTATATAAGAAGAATGTGATTTAATATCCACATGAGAGTATTTAAGTCAATACAAAGTGCTTAAAAATACTCTTCTTGATAACTTTATCCACATATAAATTCCAATTCCTTTGTTGCTTGTCACAATTAAGCAACTAAGATTTCTCTTTACAAGTCCTAGTCTTATTTAATGAACTTTAATAAGCTATAAATTTTAATCTAACCATCAATTTAGTATAAAACTTTGTATATAAATGAAAATATAAGGCTCTATATGCTCAAAAAGTTTCAATCCAATCGAACTTATAGATTGTGGAAAATCAACCAAAACCCAGACTGATATAAATTGGTCACTAGCTTAAAGGTTGATGTAGATATCCTAGTAGCAATTGCTCCTTTTCCAATCATTAACTATAGCTAAAATTTGGTGTATAGCTTGTTTTTTAAGCCTTCTAACAATATGCCAAATTTCACTGTAATTCAATTGATAGATCTTTAGATATAGTAAAAATTCCAAACAATCCTAAATTATCAATTTCTAGTACCTCTTTGTACTAAAGATCACGTAAATCTCAATTGCACCATTAAATTGTTACGAAGTTTTATTTAATTTTAGCACACTTAATCATCCATATATTATCAAATTTGCAATTATAGATGTCACTTCAATTGCATACAATAGCTAAAAGTGTTGGTTCTAACTTTATTGCATAAAAACTTAATCTCCAATATAAATCCTAACTTTAGATAGCAATTGCTAAGTCTTCCTAAATCCTATAAAAATAAGTCTTACGTCTTTGAAATAAACTTGAAGTTAACCGTCTAATCTTAATTGCCAATCTCTAAATAATATGACTTTCTATCCTTGGTGGCTATTTTTGTGGCTAGAGGTTTAATTTTGATCCTATCTCATATACAATCGACCCCTACGTATCAATCCAACTTATTCTAAGGATTTTTAAGGTTAATCCTATTCTCAATTTAATCCTAGTATCAACCATATTTAATTATTTATCTTTTTTATTTTATTATTATTTACTTATGGCTTTTTAAAAGTAATAATAGAATTTGTATAATCTAGAAGAAAAATTTTAATAATTAACTTTTATCTATTAGCTATTAAAATAAGAAAATAATCTAAGAGGCTTTCATAAATCTTTTCTTTAGTATCTTAAGTTCCTATTGAACCAAGATAATCAAGTATTAAGTAGAAATTATTCTTATTCATATTTTTTATTATATAAATGTATTACAACACGACAACATGTACCATCATATTTCTCCAAAAGACTAACTCAATGCTCCTTATGTTATTGAACATGTGGATTTTCTTGGCATAACATAGGTAGTATTGCATCCTCAAGTGTAAAAGTTGGGGGTGGATATAATCTAGATTGTGGTACTTTAGATGTTGCACCATTATGAAGTTTTGCAACAACTCCTTCAATTTCCGCAGTCCTAACAGATAAAGTAGTAAGAGCACTTATAATGGCATCTAATTTGGACTCAAAAGATTTGATAATACTAATGTTTTAACCATAGCCATTCTAAGAAAAAGAAAAAATGAATATATATGAAGATAATATTAGTTTAGAGGAGGGTAATCCACAACCTCTAAAATGCTTTAAGACCTTCAAAGAGAGGGATGATCCACTCTTTCACAAGAAGGACAAAGCTCAAATATTATGATAAAAAAAATGTCAATTTAAAAGATGGTAATCTGTAACCTCTAAAGCATTGATATACCTTCGAATAGATGGATAATCCACTTTCTAACAAGAAGGATCTAACTCTAATATTAAAGATGGGATCAATCTCAACAAATTGTCAAAGACACAAGAATATGAAACAAGAGACTTGAACTAGAACAAGGTTTTCAAAAGAAATCAAGAAGAATTTGAATTAACCAGATAAATATACAAACAACAACAAGAAAGATGAGTTAGAATTCCAAGAGATGTATTGTTGAGACTAAAAAATTCTTGAGCCTTAACTCTAATATATATTCCCATATAGGGTACTTTCTAAGTAGCTTCCATCAAATTAAGAAGCTTCTTAAATAGCTTCTACCAATTGGGAAGCTTCTTGAGCTCTCTCAACTAATTGAGAAGTTTTTTGACCAATTTTCATTAATTAGAAAGCTTTTCAATTAACTTTTATTAATTCAAGAAGTTTTTAGAATATTCTAGAAGATTCTATGAACCTTCGAAGTATATGTCTTTAATGCATTTGATAATTTTTATTACTTTTTAGATTGATATATAATGTTGAAGTCAAAATGGAATAGAAATATACTCTAACAAGCTTAATGATAATTTAAAATACAAGCTGACATAAAATATTCAAGGTTCTTAAAATCTATATATATATATAATTATTAAATATGAAGCACTTTCAAACAAATGGTACTATTCTTAAAAAAAATCTATAAAAATAAGAAATTTTTTATTATTGATCTTATAATTAATTTCTATCGCCAAAAAAATTTTAGAATAAAATGCAATTGGATTCAATTTCCTTTCTCTTTGAAATTGGCATAAGATTACTTCTAATACAAAGTCTAAAGTATTCATTTTCATAAAAAAATAGCTTACAAAAATATAGGTGAATCTAAAGAAGGATTGTACTGAATGCTATCTTCAAATATTTAAAGGCTTTCTAAGCTTTTGATTTTATCTGGTTTATTAATTTTTTAAATTATATAGAACCTAAATATTTAGTATAAAGCCTTGAGAAGCAATTGGGGTCCAAAGAAGAAGAATTAAATTACTAAGAGGCCTATTTGGAAGGATGAAGACAAAGTGAGGATGAATGAAGACAATGGGTGAAATTCTTCATTCCTATTGATCAATGGTCATGTCCAATAGGCTTTGAGGAGGCTGCCTGCAACAAGAACAAGGATTTCGGCAACTTCAAAGAAGCCATTTAAAAAACAGAGACTAGAGTTAGAAAGCTTGTTTTTTGGGCTACAATTTTGGTGTAAAAATTAAGAGATTTGGAGTTTTTATGAGGGAGAAGTAGGCGCTTGAAGCTAGGGTGTACAAATTGTATCTATTGTCACTCTTTTGAGGATTGGAGGAGTTGTATGAGAGCTTTTAGAGATTGCAAGGTGCAGCTAGAGAGGTGATTTTAAGCTCTATACCTGATGTAGAAGAATCTCTACAATAGGAGTTCTGAAGAAGGAGATATTGGAAGTCAAAGACAGCAGTTCGAATTCCAAGGTAGTAAGTAGGCCGTTTTATTCATAGTGATGGGTTTTGCCATATCTTGAGTTTCTGGACGAAATTTTGTCTAAAAATTTCCAAGAAGGTGAATCTTTGTACTAAAAAGCTATACATCAAAGTTTCATATCATTTAAACATTGGATTTGTGAGATATGAAGAATTTAATATATGCGTGTTTATAAACAAGGGTTTAAAGCTACTATTAGGTTTTTTATAATATCTAAAGATCAATAAAGAATCGACAATTGAAATTTGTTTTGCTAGTTTTTAAAAGCATATCAGTACTTCATATGAAATTTTAGCAGATTTGAATAGTTGGATAAAGAGTTATAGGTAAATGAAATTCGGAAAAAATTCTCTTCCTACGGGTAAATGAGGATTTAGAGTATTTTGATATAGTTGAGTGTTTTTGTGAAATAAAACTTATGTATTGGCTGTAATAGCCCTAAAAGAAAAACTTTTATAAAATTTTGAGGGTTTTATTATTTTGGATCTTGATTGAGTATTTAGTTGCAACCAGAAGCCCAGCACTTTCTTGAGGCAGATTCTCTCTACCACGGCATTATTAGTGCTTCCACTGAGAGAGCCTTGAGGCATTAATTATTCAACAAGCCAAAATGGAGAATCAAAATCTTGGATTTGGATTACCAAGGAGAGTAGGTGCCAAAGATTTATTTGGGGCATTTGCTCAATTTATAGATGAGAGGCAACGGACTCAAGGAGATGATAGGAGCACTACCAATGCCTTATACATAGTGGTAGATAAGGCTGGGAGGTTTGAAGGGAGAAACATTACCAAGTTCTTGAGGATTTATACATGTAAAATAGAGGTACATCACATTTTAGAGGTGAGAATGATTACCACCTTTGATTTAGCAATGATACTTGAGATCAAGGAGAGGGTGCAAGAGTTGCGTGAAGGAATTACATCGTAGAATAGATTTGAAGAACTTTTGAAGGATGAATTTTTTAAAGAAGACTTAGAGAGGATGACCAAAAGATCATTTTTGGAGTGGATTGAATAAAGGCTAGAGAATTAGATGGCTCCAAATAAATTGATCAGAGAATTTGAAAGGCAATTTGGCCAATCACCACGGCAAGAGAGGCAATTATTAAACACTAGGAAGATTGAGTTATTTTTACAAGCAATTGATAAAGATTTTGGAAAACAAGTTGCTTTTTCATCTTGCAGACAAAACATCTGAGAGTGGATTTACAAATAACTACAGGTTGGTGAAAGAAATAGTAGGGCTTGTGGCCAAGCAGCAAAAGATTAAGACTCAAGGGTCATTATCACTGTTGGAGCCAATATCTGCAATTCCAAGTTCAGTACCACTGCAAAAGACAAACACGGGTGCTCAAGATGATGCCATTGAAGAGCTGGTTAAAGTATATGGAATCTTAGGATAGAAATGAGTGAACTTAAGAAATCGCAGAAGGCCAATTCATCAAAGATAATTTAAGGTTTGAAGGGATTTGTAGAAAGATGTATGTGGTGTGATAGTCTAGACCACAAGCGTGGCGAATGCAAAAGCTATAGAATTGCAATCAGAGAGAATATTGTGCATTTCAAACAAGGGAAGATAAGACTAGCAGGTTTTGATGAGCCTTTGAGGACCAACTTTAGAAAAAGAGGTATGAAAAAGTTAGTAGATGAGCAAACAAGCAAAGGTGGTACCATGTACGAAAAGGGAGCACAATCTTATTCTATTACAGTTGAACAAAGTGCAATTAAGACTGTTTCTCCATCAGCTATAGAAGCTATGATCAGGGGAGCTATTGAAGCTATCAAGAAGATGACAGGTTAAAATGATCCAATTGATGCTATTAGTATCAAAGCATTTTTAAATGAGAATCAACAGAGTGATGATTTGAATGATGCTATGGTTGAAAAGAAGAGAGGCAGAGCTGCTCATGAAGAAGATGTTGTTGAACTTGTAAGCAAAAGGAGGTCTCCAAAGAACAAGGAAGCTTCTCAGGGATAGAAATTAGAGAAGATACCTTCTTCTGTCCATCTTGGCAATGCACCATTGCCAAAAGAATGGTGGGAGAAGGACAAAGAGAAGGAGAAGGATGGCACAGGTGTAAGGATAAAATTCACTCTTCAACCCAAGTTATAGGGTGGCCTCAATTAAGAGTTATTTATAACTTGTGGTGTGAAGTATAAGGAGCAATAAACAACAATGAAGGAGAAGAACAACACAAAACAAGTAAAATGTGTACAATTAAGTAATTGCACACTACAAAACTAGTCACAGTCTGTTCACTAGATTTTCACCTAGTAAAAAGTAAAATTAAAAATTAAAAATTATATTTTCAAGTAGATAATTTTTTTATCTTTTCAATGATGTAAAAAACATATAAATCTAAGTTACTATGAATAAGTTATGATAATTCAAAGTTAGAAGGTAAACAATGGAAAAAATTAAGTAGAAATTTTTACCTCAAGGATAACTTGTTACAAGATCATGGGTTTGAACCTCACCAAGGCTCACAAGTAGTGTATATGGGTGTCCTAGAGGGGCCACAAGGCCTTAGTCTTATCCTCCTACCTACATCCAAGGTGCCACAACCCATATGGTACTTGTGCACCTCCCTTCCTACAAGGACTACACTAGCTGCTGGTCCTCCTATTTTAGAACTAATAATTTTGCATTTTTGACTTCACCATGGTGTTCAAAAACACCTTATTAGCCTAAGAACCTTGCATGGGCTTCAAATCTTGCTCCATTTCTTCATAATAATTCTCAAGGTGGTAAAACTCATTTTTACCAAAGTCTTCAAAATTGCTCTAAAAATTCTAAATAAATTCTAAATAAATTCTAAATAAAATCTAAAAATCTCTATAATATTTCTAAGATGATAATATCAATTTAAGACTATTTTATTCTACCTTGGAAATATTTTATAATAATAAAATCAATAAAAATCAACTTAAAATCCTATTTTTTATAAAAATAATTAAAAAAACATGAGATTTCTTTCTCATGCTTCTTCTACCTACTAAGTAACATTTATAGGTTTTTAATAAGTAATACATGTAATTAGAAGGCCAATATAGACATTGGTCTTAATAACTAATTCTTAATACTTAATAATAAGTAAAAATACTAAACCAACTAAAATAATTGCCTCCAAGACTTACTAAGACTCTATTTTTGTAACTTTTTTTTTAATAAGAATTTTATATTTATAAATACTTCTAAAATCTAATAGATATTTAAATCGTCAAAAAGGCTTTCTAACCATTGTATTTATATAATTAAATGACTTAAGACTATATTTTTAACCAATCCACCAATTAAGATCCATTGGTGGGACTCACATATGGCGACCATCTGGAACTATTTGTAAGAATAGAGAGAATCCAACTCTTGTCTTTGACACGGTCCATAAAGAAAATAATAGAAAAATTCTAATTTGGATATTATATTCTGTCAAAAGAAGTAGAATTAAGGAGAGGAAAAAAATACTAAGACTTTGACTTAGAACAAAAAGACATTTGATTGTTACCATCTTGACATGGTTCTATATTTAGCAATGTCTTGTTTAGTTACTAACTCAATATCTATATTCTATTAAGATGGACTTAAAATTACTATCTAAATGACAAGGTACATTGGTGTTTTAACCAATGTTCATGCCTTATATTCTTTACAACGACTTCCATTAATTTGTGTAGGAAAGTCTTTTCCATCTAATGTTTTGAATTAGACGGAATTATTATCAAAGATTTCTTTGATAATATATGGTAATGTCCAAAGTGCATCAAATTTAGCTAGAAAGTCTAATTTTTTAGCATCTTGAACCATCACTCCCATTCCTGGAGTAAGTAGATGTCTTTTTATTTTATTTTTTTATTAAAGATCTCCTTTTTTCTTCTTTGAGAAGTTCTTATATGTTGGCTGCAATCTTTGATTTCCAATAAGTTTTTTAAAGGCTCTAATTGTTCGTCCAAAGTTTGAGAAGCATCCAATCTTTTATCAATAGCAATGCGTAAGGATGAGGCTTAAAATTCTACAAATTGAATATGAATGTCTTCTTCTTTGTAAGGATTTTCTTCTAACCATTTGACAAAATCACCCTCATCTTCATATTCACATAATCCAGGGCCAATATATTTTATTGGTGCTATAGTTGATGTTGAATTGGATTGGATGAAACTACTTTGCTTGGCTTCATTATATATTGATGGTTTTTCTAATGGAACCACAACTTGGAGTCTAAAGTGACTAGATACTATGGTTGTTGTACGATTATCTAAAGGTCCAAAAGTAAAATAAGGCTTAGAAGTCTCCCAGTTTGTTACTCCTTTAGATTGCCTCAACCATCCTCTTCCTAACAAGAGAGGGTAACTATCTGCTTCTTCATATAACCATATCACATAAAATGATACCAAATAATCTACACTTCTTGCTCGCATACGGAAGTCAAGGATTTGACCTAGAGGTTGAGAAGGTCTTTGATCAACTAATTTGACCTTCATAATTGCCTTGTGAGTGATTTTTAATCCCAATTTGTTCATAGTGGATTCAGGCATAATATTGATGCTACTTCCATTATCTACTATGAGCTTAGAAATTATTTTATCCATAATTTTTACATCTATCTCAACAAGTCCATATTCTCTATTTTCATTTTCTTCTTCCAAGGTGATATTCTCTTCTAGATCATCAACTTCAATTCGAGCTATTCCTTCTATGTTCTTAATTTTCCTTTGTAATATTACTCCTTCCTTGAGGTCTTTTTTGATATTTGGTGCTACTTGAATCAATTGTCTAAAAGAAATGTTGGCTCTAGCTCTACAAAGATCTTGCCATACGTCGTAAGGTTCTGCAGGAATGAAAGTTCTATTAATTGTTAGTTGTTTCAAAAAGGTATTAGAAGTCCAAGGTCCTTCCTTGCCTACAAATTGGTATTCTTCTTCATCAGGTTCAACTATAGAAGAAGGTTGGTTGTCTTGTAATTTTTTAGCTATTTCTTAAGTAATTTTTGACAATTCCACAAATTTGGGAGATTCTTCTAAAGTATCTATAGATACCTCATCTTCTTCAAGTTGTGCTAAATCTATTGGTTTTTTAGCATTCATACTTCTGATTACAACCAAAGAAGGTAAATATGCATTCTCCTTGAAGATCTCCTTGGTATCTAATTGCACCAAATGGGATTGAGAAGATAGTAAATTTGATGTAGAAGGTACATCAAGTTGAGCTATTGGATATCTAACGTCTTGAGAAGTTTGTGGTTATTGTTTTTGGTTTTGGTTTTGGATATATGCTACAGATCCTTGCAATGTCCCATGATTGGTTTGAACTATTGTTGAAGGGTGATGATTTTGACCATTGCTTGAAGGATCATAATATATATTTGATGGATTTTTTGTAACAATAGGATCTGCAAATATAATTCATATTTCTTCCGACTTGATTACTATAGTCCCTTAAAAAAGAAGTTGAGGGAATAATTTGGTTGGATCTTCTATAACAATCCATAGGATGATAACCTCCACAATTAGAGCATACAATTCCATTTTCAATCCAACATTGACCTACTCGATGTGGCTTTTCACAAGTAGGACAAGGTGTTATATTATTTTTTTCGATTGAAGGAAAATTAGAACCTACTTGTTTCAATTGATGAGGAGGCTTATATGGTTGGAATTGATTTTTTTCTCTAAGTTGTTGTAAGAATTGTAGACAAAATTGTACTGTATGATTCACTTATCTACAATTTGTACACCATAATCTAGAGGTATGAATTTCCGATTCATGATATCTAGGTTCTATAGTTAAAATTTGATTTTTGACAAGGCAAGACATTTGTTCATTAATGGCTTTCATAATATTCATCATCTCATTTTTGAACACCTCATTGGCTTGCCGTACTTTACTTTTGAATTCTTCCAATCTATTATTATAAAAGATTTTAGGTTGAGCTTGATCATGTGGAAGTTGTATAACTAAAGGTGTTGGATTGCTAATTGGCAAAGAAAATGTAGAAGGTTGTGAGTAGTTTAAAGCTATAGGTTGATGGATTTCTATAGGTCGATGTTGGAAAGGTATAAAGGCAGGTATTGGTTCTTTTGCCCTTCTAAGCATACGATCATTTTCCTTATCAATAACCTCTACTTCCAAAGCAGCTTGAATAGCTCTTTCTAAATCTTTAGGTCTTTTTTTTAAAATATCCCAAATTGTAGAAGGCATGGCAAAACCTTAGATAAAGTAGTGCCTTATAGTGTCCTCATTTAACAAATTACCAACATATTGAATATATACTATCTAGAATCGCCTCATATAAGAAGTAATATCTTCTGAAGGACCTTGTCTAATATTTGTCAAGGCTAAAAGGGCTTGTTGTTGGCCAATCACATATCTATATTGACGAAGAAATGTTGCTAGGAGTTGTTCCCATTTGGTGAATGCCCCCTCTACATGAGATCTATACCAAGCATATGCGGAATCTATCAAGGTTGTTGGAAACCATATTAAATAGTAACCATAATTGGTTACTTGACTTGTGATAAGTACCTCTACGAACCATTCTACGAGGGCTGCTGGATCTTCATTGATAGATCTACTAAATCTTGAAAGGTTAGGTAGAATTGATGCTCCTTATAATCCTGAAGGTATTACAATTGATAATCCCTTAGATAACATTATTGGGTCGATCTGGGTATTGGTTTGGAAGTTGTGGTTTTTTTCATTGGCTATACTAGCCCTTCAAATTGGAATTGATAAAGGCTTTACTTGAAGCTCTGAAGGCTGTCCTCTTTTGTACTCCATCTCAATAGAAGCTTGTGACATCTTGTCGCAAATTTCTTCTAATACATGGATTTCTACAACTATAGGCTTAATATGTAATTCAGATTGTAAAACACGTCCAGATCGTAAAACAAAGCAAGTATGAAGATGAACTACCTTAAACTTAGTCCAAGGTGGCATACAACTAAGTATATGATTTCTATATAACTCTCTTACAAAAAAAAAGACCTAGTAGGTGGTTTAAAGCAAAACAAGTAAACTTTAAATTATTTTTATTTTTATTTTTTGAATTAACATAAAATCCTTTCTCTTCTTATCTATTTGTAAGGCACGTGGTTTAATTATATACCAAGATGAAATCTCATGCTGATCTCAAATTAGTGGTATCATCCAATAATTAAACTTTTCTTACAAGTGATGTATGAGATTCAAGTAAATACCAAGTTAAGATCTTGTGCCGATCTTAGTATGGCGGAATCATCCGTTAGTTGGACTTAATTCACAATTTAGAGATTGAAAAACAAGGCCAAGGATAATATAAGTAATTTTAAAATTTTAAAACGTGGAAACCACAAAAATCAGATGGACTGGATAAAAGACAACTTGTAGGGCAACCTGCAACAATTAACTATGCCTCATGGGGATCATCACTTTTCATAAGTATAGATTCAACACCAAAAAGAAGTCATGCTAGCCATCAATCCGACTTCACTTCTTGGCCAAATTCTTGTCAATATATGCCTTGAGTTCAGCCAATTCATCTTTTGATAAACTATAGATTGGTCCAAATGGTGGCTGAGTTCTTTCTTTAAGGTGGATTGAAGAATCATATGGACGATGCTCCGGAAGAATATCTGCATTCTTTTTCTTAAAAACGTCTTGATAATCTTGATACTGACTTCGAATGCTACTTGAAGTCTTTCCATCGTTGGAAATAGGTGTAGCATAAATGACACAAGGTGATCCTTCTTCTACAGCATGCAAGAAAGCTCTTGCACCTACAAATGCAGGTTTAATTCTATTAGACTTCTGATTTCTTACTTGATTAACTATATTATTAGCTATACTTTTAGAAAAATTTAGAGTACGAGAAATCCAATCTATTCGAGGGTTGTGTTTTTCTAATCATGATAGACCTAGAATAACTGGAATACAAAGAGATCTAATTATGTTAAAAATTATGCAACCATTATATCTATTTACTACTACATCTAGAGGAAGTGTTTCATGAGTAACATCTCCAGAAGATAAAGGACGACCATCTATGACTTCTACGTGTACGGGTTTAGATTTTTGTACTATTTGTATTCTATGGCTTTTAGCAAATTCTTCATCTAAAAAACAAGCTGAGGCTCCCGAATCTATTAAAGCAGAGGCTTTGTAATTATTAGGTCCTAAATATACATCTATTATAAAACAAAGAGATAGTTGTGAGGAGAGGATAGGACCTTCATTAGAAATTGTACAAGATCCCAGCCGCACGGTCCTTATTGTAGCTAGACAAACTCGTTTTCCGACATATTGTCTTCTTTGACACTCGTACTCCTCATCTTGTGGTTGCGTCGTTTCTTTGGACAATTTTGAGCAGTGTGTTTAGGTTCTCCACAATACAAGCATAATCCTTCTTGACGACATCGAGTCTTTTTTTTGTTCAATAAGCGGCTTGAAATGTATAGCATCAATTTGCATGTCCTCGACTTCTGAAGGTACATATTGAGAAGTCATTGGTGCTGCCACTGAATTATAATGTTGCTGAGGTTCTCTTGTACAACTTTCAGATCTAAATTCGAAAAGCCGATTATCACACTTCATTGCAAAGTCTATTGCTTGACTCAATGTTTCAGGATCGGATAAGTTCAACATCAATTTCTTCACTTCATATTGTAATTTGTAGAGAAACTGACTGATGAGTGCAGCATCGTCTCACTTGATATCGATTACTAATTGTCAAAATTGTGAAGCATATAATGTCACTGATCGATTGCCTTATCGTAGGATACAAAGCTTGTTGGTTGCAACACGAATTGCATCATGTTCTCCATATATAGATCAAAATTTTACTAAGAAAGCTTCTAAATTATCCAATATTGGATAATGTCGTTCCAGAAAAGATGAAAACCAAGATAAGGCAGAACCTAAAAGTAGTGTACCAATAAATCTGACTTGTGATCTTGGAGTTGAAAAACTTTGCGGTTGCAATTCAATCACCAGTTAGACTGGGTTGATGAATCCTCAAAACTTGGATCTTGTGCCATTAAACTTCTCAAATAGAACAATTTTTGGTTCTCTAATACTTGGGCAATGTTCCAATGTAGGAGGAATTATATGGCTTGGTGTAGATGTTGAAGCAGTTCCAACCGTATCTATATCTTCATTATTTGGTAACCTTCTTGCTCCTTGTGGAGGTACAGTGAGTTGATGCATTGCAAGCATCAATTCTCTCATTTGCTCTTACATTTGTGCCATTGCACTCTTCATTTCGACAAGCTCGGCCATGATAATACTTCAAAAAATATCTAACACCACTCGAGATAAATAGCAGGGAGAACAAAGAAAATACTAGGAATAATATCAGTTTGGAAGAGGGTAATCCGCAACTTCTAATATGCTTGTGTCTTATCAAGAGAAAGGGGTAATCCACTCTAAATCAAAACAAGACAAAGCTATGATATTATAAGTGCACTTTTGTCAATCTGTCAAGGACATGAAGTAGAAAGAGATGCATAATCTAATGAAAACTGTATCAAAGTAAAAGTCACAAAATGAAAATAAGAAAATATGTATATTCAAAGAAAATTGGAATGGCTATTGCCAAAGACTAGAAACATGAAGACTCTTGAAACTAGACTAGAACTAGAAAAGGAGTTGACAAGAGTGAAGAAGGCTTCACTCTTGCCTCTATAAATATTATCTAACTAAGAGCTATGTGGCGGTATTTTATAGGATTTCATACACGTTATTGTAATACGTGCTATTATGCTCGAGAATGCTCCGAGCACCTGGCTGTGGAAGACAAAAAGGAAATACACAACAACAAGATCCTAACAACTCTAATAGAATCCTACACAATTTTTATTAAATCTTAATAATATTAATCAAACCTTGATTCAATCTTAAAGCAATTACAAAAGAAGAATAAATGAATCATACATTAATCATAATAGAAAATAATATATAAAATGCTAAATTTAGAAAATACTAAAAATAGAATCTTAAAACCTTAAGTCATATCTTATTCAAACCTTAGATCAAATCCTAGTCAAAGTCTAAATCAAACCCTAAGTCAAACCCTGATCAAACCCTGAGTCAAACCCTAGTCAAAACCTAAGTCAAATCCTAAATCAAACCCTAAGTCAAACCCTGGTCAAATCCTAGTCAAATCCTAAATCAAACCCTAAATCAAACCCTAAGTCAAACCCTGGTCAAACCCTAGTCAAAACCTAAGTCAAATCCTAAGTCAAACCCTAAATCTTAAACCAAATCCTAAACAAATCCTAAATCCTAAACCAAATCCTAAATAAACCCTAAACCCTGAACCAAATCCTAAACAAATCTTAAACCAAACTCTAACCAATTCAAATCAATCCTAGGGAAAATTAAAATCTCAATATCTGTTGATTAGACCATTGATCTTACTTAAAACATAGTATACCCTTCAACCTCTTAGTCAAAAACAAGCACAACAAATTTGAAGGAAATCGAACTTACCAAATGGAAGAAAAACCCCAAAACCTTCTCGGGTGTTGGTCGGCCTCCTTCTCCAACCTTGATGCTAATCTTCCAGTGCTGATTTCTCCCTTCTTCACCATTCAATCAGTCTCAAATCAATCATGTATATAGGAAAACAAGTCTATAATCTACAAAAATAAAAATTACTCCAATCCAATTGGCAGATTGCTCAAGATCTTAAAAACCTTAACTGACCTTCAAAACTTAAATTCCAAGACCTTGATCCACTTCAACCTCAATTACGTACAACTAAACTGTTAGATTCAGTTCAAATTCACAGCACACATTAACAACAACAATATCCAAAAACTCACAAATTTCCAACTATAGATCTATTGCAAAGCTTTTGGAATTGCCTAAACCATCAACCCTATTTTATTTCACAAAATCTCAAGTAGCCAAAATAAACCTTGACTTTGCAAAGCTATTACAAAGTCGTTTTCTATCCAAATCACTCAAAACCAACTTCTATACAAAATTCTTCAAGTCCCCTCTCTAACTCCAATCTTCGATCTGCAAAAATTCCCCGGATCCGCCGTAAGCACGCGGTTTTGTGCCCTAGGGTCTGGTTTCGACCTAGGTTCTTAACCGGCCCTCTCTGGGTATCAACTCTTGTAATTTTGAGGTAAATTTCTCTAAAACCTACTTTTAACTTCTTACTAAACATGCCTATATCAATTATCTTTCTAATCTACTTTTTTTTACCATATTTATGGCTATACAAAGTAAGTAGAATTTCTTTTTATAAAAGGTAGCATTAGCACCTTTTAATTTTTACTACCTCCTTGTCTATTATCTATTTTTCTAAGATAATTTTCTCTAATATTTTCATTTGAGCTCTTCTATAATATTGTTATTGTATTGATATAAAATTTTCTTCATCTTGGTCAAATTCTTGATTTTCAATTTGTTCCTCCTCTTCTATTTTATTACCCCTCAATAGATTTTGTTTTTTATCAAAATGTATATATATTCCTCTTTGTCTAAATAATTTGACTCGCTTGCTTGCTATAGGTGTCTTCAATTCTATACCATCAAGTTTTCGTATCAAATATGTTCCATTGTAATGTACTTGTTTGACAACATAAGGTCCAAACCATCTCCTTGCTTTTCTCTCTTGTTTCTTTCAACTTCTTTATAGTTACTTCAATGTCCTTGAATCTCTCAAATTCAATTGCATGTAAGCCCCTTCAACTCTTTTCTCACAATCTAATGGTAGCGGCAATGCCACTTGTTTAACTTTCTTGGCAATAGTCTTATTTTTAATTTCGACTTTGCATTATATCTATTAACGTAATCTTTCACCTCATCATAAAATTCTTTAGATTGCACATTTATTATCTTATCATCACTTTCAAAACTTAAACCCAATAATAATTGTAATTCACCTATGATACCATCAAAGCCACTTTCTTCAAACATCTCCAATATGAATTCATCTTCATCAAGCATTCCACATTTCTTCAACTCATATTCTATATTTTTGACATTTTTCTTTTCTATTCTTCCAAAATTGTTTATATTTTTGAATAAAATATATCCATCCCATGATAAGTCGAGATCCACGACAAAGAACTTCTTGCAATCGTGGATTCTTTTCAAGAATGGCGTCATTATCTAGAAGGCATTTCGATTCCAATCACCGTGTATACGGATCACAAGAACCTCGAGTATTTTAAGTCGGCACGCGTTGTCGCGAGGCGTGAATTTCTATCTAGAAATACACCGGGTACCTAGCTATAGAGACTTTTATTTAATATTTATTGGCTAAACTCTAATGAGTTATTTGTTGTTGATAAGAAGGATAAATACACACGATAATATAAGAAAAAGATTTTGTATGATTAAAACCTCTTATTTTTAAGTAGGTTTGTACATAAGTTTTCTCTATGATATGTAGAAAATCCTTAAAAACCTTTTAAAGACTCATCTATATATCAAAATCATATCATGGCTCTATACATCCACCTTTTACACCTCCATAAAGTCTTGGCTTCCAAAAACACCTTTAGTATGCACAAAAGTCCAAATTTGCAACAAAAACCCTTAAAAATATATTTTCCCGCAAAGGATGTTTTTCTTCTCAAACTTTAGAAAATCATATCTTCTGATCCAGCCGTTCAGTTTTCTTCAAATTTTTAGGCAAGGTAGAATTCACCTTTAAGCTTTACCACAAAAAAAATTCAACTGCAAATATACTTCCGATCGTTCGATATCTCAAAACCCCTAGCAGGTGCTTAAAACCCTAGCTCAGAGACACCTGAGCACTATTTTCTCTATATCTCACAAACCCAAAACCCTAATGCCACAAAAATTTTGCACATAGTCTTGTGACATAAACATATATACTTCTGAAAATTTTGAGCCAAAAATCTATCAAATTGACTAAGATATAGCTCAAAATGTAACTGCTAGTTAAGCAGAGTCACTTACTGCCTTTAGCTTACAAGCACTAACTTCAACTCGCAATATCTCCTTGATCCTAGCATGGATTTTATTGAGATATACGTGAAAAGTGTAGCCAAGAAAGTGCGCTTTCCAATCTTTGTCGCCGATCTTTGATTGCTCTCTGTATGCGCGAGATATACCCAAAAGAGTGACAGTAGGTCCAAAATCGACACCCTAACTTTGAGCGCCTATAACTTCTTCATTAAAAGTCCAAATCATGCAAGATTTGCACCTAAACCATACCCAAAAACCTAAACCTGATGACCCAAGCCTCTGATGTTCGACTCCTTTCGAAAAACAAACCCTAACTCCTAATAAACCCTCGGGCAGCCTCCTTGAAGCCCATTGGGCATGATTTTTGGCCAATTAGAATAGAGATTTCTATCATCCACCTCTATTCATCCACATGGATGGCCAAACTACCCTTTTTACACTAAAAACCCTTTTCTAATCCTTCTTCTTATAAGATTTGCATACTTGGTGCTTTAAGCATCAAATAAAAGAAGTAAATAAGATCTTAAGGATCACCAACGTCTAACATAGGTGACTTAAGATATATACAAGTTACTATCAATATAAAATTAACTTCAAAAGTCACTACTAAAAGAAAAATAAGGTTGTATAAATCTTAATTATAATCCTTTTAATAGATTCTTTCTAAACTACCAACCTAATTATATCCTAGAATCAATAAAATCTACTGATATGACTTTCATTTAGTTAAGTAGTAAATTGTACATTAAATATACATGTACAATTTTTTCACATAGTAGCCAAACCACAACACGACAGCGTGTTGAATCGTCATCAAGCTCGTTGGAGCATGTCTTTGTCAAGATTCAAATTCATTATCACTTATCGGCTAGGAAAACAACAAGGTTTGTCCGATGCCCTTTCTAGATGTTCTTATTTTGCACCAAAAGAAGGAGATGCAGCATTTGAGCAATAAAAAATAGTTCTCTTGAAACCAGAGCAGTTTTATCTTCGAGCAATAAAATCAACATTGACTGTTGATTCAACTTTTCTCAAGCAAATTCAGTCAAGTATGTCCTCAGACCCTCTTGTTCATGATATCAAGAATAATTCTTCCAAGTCTCATGATGCTTCTAAATTCGAATTCAAGAACAATCTACTATATTTTGAAGGACGTCTATATGTTCCAGAAGGAGAAGCACGTTTACGTGTTCTTCAAGCACATCATGATTTTCCAGCGGCAGGACATTTTGGATACAACAAGACTTTGGAACTTATATCAAGAGATTTTTGGTGGCCTCAAATGTGGAAGGCAGTCAAAGACTTTGTACAATCATGTGATATCTGCTCAAGATCAAAGACTCCTCGTCATCGACCTTTTGGGCTTCTTCAGCCATTACCTATTCCAGAACAACCATGGTCTTCTGTTTCTATGGATTTCATCACAGATCTTCCAAGCTCAAGATCTTATGATTCTATATTTGTGATAGTAGATCGGTTCACCAAGATGGCACATTTTGTGCCATGCACAAAATCTATCACAGGTGAAGAAACAGCTAAGCTTTTCATTGATAATATCTATCGCTATCATGGGTTACCTAAGGATATTATATCGGATAGGGGAACTCAATTTGTGTCAAGATTTTGGAGAACTCTTTTTAAAATCTTAAAAGTGGACATAAAGTTATCTTCAGCTTTTCATCCTCAAACTGATGGACAAACAGAGCGCGTGAACCAAGTCTTGGAGCAATATTTAAGGTGTACCATCAACTACCAACAAGATGATTGGATAGCTCTTCTGCCATTGGCAGAATTTGCTTATAATAATACGATACATTCTTCTACGCAACAAACATCTTTTTTTGCCAATTATGATTATTATCCACGACTTGATGCTTTTGACTTTTCAAAAGTTGATAATCCAGCAGCAGAAGATTTGACAAATCGTTTGTTAGAGCTATATGCAATAATGAAGGTGCAATTAAAAGAAGCTCAAGAACGACAAAAAACAAATGCAGATGCGAATCGCAAGGAACAATTACAATTCAATGTGGGAGACAAGGTATGGTTACTTCGTCGTAATATCAAGACTACTTGTCCTTGTGATAAGTTGGACTATCGTAGGCTTGGACCTTTTCCTATTTCTGAACAAATCAATCCAGTTGCATATCGATTACACCTATCGGAGTCCATGAAGATCCATCCTGTATTCCACGTGTCACTACTCGAGCCATACAAGATAGTGGACATACAAGGAAGAAGACAAATACCACCGCCTCCTGTAGAAGTGGACAACAATGAAAAATTTGAGATTAAAGAGATTTTAAATTCAAGGCGGCGCCGAAATTGATTGGAATATCTTGTGCATTGGCGCGGATACGATATTAGTGAACGCACATGGGAGCCATCAAAGAATCTAACAAATGCATCAATAAAAGTTAATGCATTTCATCGACGACATCCATCAAAACCAAGATAAATACTCAAGAAAATCTTTGTTATAAAGCAAGGCAGGTTCTATAGAAGTTTCATCCTACCTTATATCATTTTTTTTCATTAGATTTTGTTTGTGCTAAAGAGATGGAGGATCAAAAACCAGCGAATTCAGCTCAAGAGCCATCATTTGCTGATTTATCGGTCGAGATATTACGACTATCACAACCTTCAACATGACGGAATAGAGATGAAGACCCTCAAGAACGACATATCCTTCCTCGGATTGATGGCAAAATACAATGTGTTTGGTATCACGACCTTGGAAGAGACTCTCGATGTTTGGTGATACTTTTAGAGGTAGGAACTACTCTTGATGGTGTTCCTAATGTTTTCTTTGAAGGAAGTTATGAAGGCCTCAACAATGATCAAATAACAGGGTGGTCCTCTCGCCCTGGTATGGGACATTATCGATGGCTGAAAGGACCTATCAACTACCTTCAAAGGGAACAAAGATCTGAGTATGTGGCAAGCACAATTCGACGTATTTTGGACTTTCTCAACATGTAATCACCGCTCCTCGTGGAACTCGTCCCTAGAAGGGGGGATAATGTCACGGACATAAGATTTATTCCAATAAATTATCTAAGTAATAATAGACCAATAGAAGTAGATAAAATAAGTTGATTTGATAATATCTGATAGAGTAGCTTCCTAGAAGCTTCATAGACGCGAAATCACCTTTATACATGTCTATAGGTGATTGGTAGGTTAGAAACTTGGTCAACAAGGTAGCCACATGGCGCACATGTTGGTAGCTTGTAGAACAAGCTAGCCATGTGTCACACATTTTGGTAGCTTGTGGAACAAGCCAAGTACGTGGCGCACATGTGAGAAACTTGTCGTGCAAGTTTGACACATGTCTTGCAAATTAGACATGTATATGAGGTCTTATAGAATACCGCCATGTAGCTCTTAGTTAGATAGTATTTATAGAGTCAAGAGTGAAGCCCTCTTCACTTTTGTCTCCTTTCTTGACCCTAGTCTAGTTTCAAGAGTCCTCATGTTTTCAGTCTTTGGCAATAGCCATTCTAATTTTCTTTTGAATATACATACTTTTTTATTTTATTTTGTGACTTTACTTTGACACAGTTTTCATTAGATTATACATCTTTTTCTAGTTCATGTCCTTGACACAAAGTTAAATTGAAATAATGATATATTTTATCAAGCTTGGTGGCGATTCATAATCTAACTTGACATAAAATATTTTAAGTTCTTGTTATTCATGTATACAGTCACAGGATATATTGTTTCTTCAAAAAAATGATGTCATTTTTGAAAAGAATCTATAATAGCAAAAACTTCTTTATCATGGATTTAATAATTAATTTTGGTAACAAAAAAATTTTGAAAATCAAATGCAATAAGATGAAATTTATATCATAGATATAAGATTTATTCTAATAATTATCTAGTTAATATGGATAGATAAAAGTAGATAAAAATAGATTAATTTGATAATATCTTATTGAAAAGCTTTCTAGAAGCTTCATAGATGCGGATTCACCTTTATATGTATCTATATATGATTGATAGGTTAGAAACTTGGCCAAGAAGCTAATCATGTATTGTACATGGTTGATAGCTTGTAGAACAAATTAAATACATGGCACACATATAGAAAACTTGTCTTATAAGTTTAATATATGTCTTACAAATTAGACACATGCTGGAGGTTATATAGAATACCGCCACGTAGCTCTTAAGTAGATAGTATATATAGAAATAAGAGTGAAGCCTTCTTCACTCTTATCAACATCTTTTTTGCTCTTAGTCTTATTTCAAGAGTCTTTAGTCTTCTTGTCTTTAGCAATAGTCATTCTAGTTGTAATATTATTATATCTTTGAGAGATTTTTTATTCTTTTGAATGATACAAGAGAATATTAATATTTTATTCTTTTATGATTCATGTCCTTAACAATTTATTATCTATATCCATTTTTGAAAGTACGACCCTTAGTACAAAATCTGAAGCATCAATTTCCATATAAAATACTTTTATAAAGTCTAAATGCATCAAAATTGGAGTTATGTTAAATGCCATCTTGAGGTTTTGAAATACCTTTTCCACTTGAGGCCTCCATTCCAACTTATCTTTGTATGTTAATTGAGTATAATAGGCGGCAATTTAAGAATAATTTTTGATGAAGATCTGATAGAAGTTGGCAAAACTAAAAAAAATTATATGTCTCTAATAGTCTTTAGAATGGCCTATTGGATAACCGCCTCTATCTTCTTGGAATCCATCATCAAACTCTCAATAAATACAATGTATCTCAAAAATTCCATCTTTAATTCATGAAATATATATTTCTCTAGTTTAGCATACAAACATGTATCTTGCAGCTTTTGTAATACTAACTTAGCTTGCCCCTCATATTCTTCCAAATTTTTTGAATAGATCAAGATGTCATCAAGATAGATCACCACAAACTTGTTTAGGTGCTCTCAAAAGATGTCATTTATTAAATGCTGAAAGATAGCGAGTGCATTTGTTAATCCAAAGGATATGACATTATATTCAAAATATCTATATCTTATCTGAAATATGATCTTCTATTTGTCTCTCTCTTTGATCCGTATCAAGCTATATATTCCACAAAGATCTATCTTAATATAGTTCTTAGCTTGGCCAAGTTGTTCCAAAAGTCCTGAGATTAACAATAGTTGATAACAATTTTTCAATGTTATAGAAAATCAAAGAGTATCTTATAATGATAATAAATATCTAATAAAAATTTATATATGTATGTATATGTGTTTTATTTTTTAAATTTTAATTCAAAATTATCTCATATAAAATATAATTATTATAAATTTTTATAATTTAAAAATATTATTTTTAAAAGATACAAGGATAAGAATCAAAATAATTAAAAAATTAAATAGAAATTAGGTATTAGATTAGAAAAAAAATTATATATAAGATTAAAAATAAAGTAAAACTTGGAATACTACATATTTTGAATTGATAAGATTGAATTATTTTTAGTCTTATTCTTTAATACTAAACCATAGCAAGTAGGTCCATTAAAGAATTATATGATTATTTCCTTTAGTCTTATTCTCCTTGCAAGCCATGTCTAACAAAACCAATAGCAACTGCAAACATTTGTCTTAGCTACCACCAAATAAATTTTTAAAAATATATATAAATATATAAATATATATTATTTTTATTATAATTATAAGATATAAATATATATATTATATATTATATATTATAAATATATAAATATTAAATATTAATATATATATATATATATATTATATATTAAATATTAATATATATATATATATATATATTAAATATTAAATATATATTAAATATTAAATATATATTAAATATTAAATATATATTAAATATTAAATATATATTAAATATATATATTTAATATTTAATATGAATATAAAATATTGTATATTATATATTATATATTATATATTATATAAATTTATATATTATATATTTGATTTTATACATTTTATCATCTTTTTTAAGTATAATATTTTAAAGAAAAATATATTAATATATCATTAATAAAATAATATTAGAAAAATATATTATATAAAAAATTAATATATATAATTAAAATTATAAAAATTATAAAATTTTTTACTATAAATAATTTAGAATCTAATTTTGTTAAATAATAGAATATTATTAAATAAAATTAGAATTAAATTAAATTATTTTTAATATCAATTATTTTATTACAAAAATTTCTACTACTAAATTATAAAGTGATCATCATCATAAAATTTATCATAAAATTTTATAAAATTAAATATTTTTATTTTTATTTTTAGTTTTTTTCTTTCTTCATGTTAGCAATGAATGTATAATCTTAGCATGTATTAATGAAAAAAAGTTGTATATTTTAAGAATTGCAGTGCTAGATGCATTAGTAGCAAGAAGATTATGAAAAAATTTAAATACTTTATTTATATATTTTCAAATGAAAAAAAATAATAAGTGTAGAAGTAAACATTGAATCAATTGAAAAAATTAACTAAAATTTTGCAACAAATTCATACAATATTATGAATTTTTTTCATGCTATGAAAAAAAAAATACATATTATTTAAAGTTATCACAAAATTCAAATGATAGTTATAACTGAGAAATATTGAGAATTGTGGTGTTGAATCAATGCTTGAATCTAGTACCACCACAATCAACTAATCAATCAATAACTAACTAACTACAATTGGCACAATCAATCCATATAATTAAATACAAAAATTATTAATATCAAGTCATTGAAATCACAAACAAGTCACCAAAGTACAAATGGATATTATTACAAGGCTCTAAAAAGAAGTCCTCTTTTATTCCTCTATTGCTTCTTCTCCAAAAAAATGAAAATGGATAAGGTAGAGAAGAGTACACTTGAGCAACAGTACAAAATATTTCAAGTTATATGGAACAACTATAGAAAGATAGCAAGCCACAAGGGCAATTGTAAGAGAGCAATCTTTATGCAATGAGACCATGTATGGGCAATCCTTGTGGGACAACTTGAACATAGTCAATGTTCAAGTTTCATTTATTAAATAAATCTCAAATAATGCATCTAGATCTTAATTCTTCTAAATAAGCCAATTAAAAAGTCAACATAGAATTTACTAGAGAATATAATTTCTTAATAAAAATAGAAGAAATTGGCCATAATTTATTTATTTTTAAACCATCTTCAATTAAAATGTGAACCATTGTTCCATTCATTATGGGATGGCAACACCATCTCCATTTATCTTACCATCATCCTTAATTCTCCATCATCATGCCACTTTCTCCAAACCATTTTCTCTTGTTTATTTTTCTACTCTTCCCCTCTATTTAAACGTCCATCCCCATTCTTCAATTAATTTCTACCAAAGAAAGATTCTAGACGATCGAATTCCATTAATCATTATGAAAAGGACAGTTTCATTTTCATGCAAGTGCTCATTTGCATGCGCAAATGGAGGTTTCCTTGTCTATCTTGTGAGCTTTTTGGTGGATGGAATCCGTGGTCGATGCCTGTTGATGCTGCCGCTGCTACTCCGTCTGTTCATCGTTTTGGTCTTGGGCGCCACGGGGCACCCCTTCACAGTGCCACTCACAACCTCGTTTGCAAGCAGAAACAGGCTCAGTGCTTGTGAATTCGAGCTCTCGGACCTTGCATTTGATATTTGTAACAACATGTAGGGTTAGCGTAGCACATTCTGCAGATCGTTTTGCCAAGGTGGTGCTGAGTTCTCTCAAATTGCATTGCTTGTATCGGGGTTTGGACGAAGCATGAGCCAGGATCTAGAGATGGAGCTTCCGAAGCCGAAGATTGCTCCCTCCATGCTCTCCTCTGATTTTGCCAATTTGGCGTCTGAGGCCAAGTTCATTGAGGAGTGCGGTGCTGACTGGCTTCATATGGATGTCATGGTAAGTAGGATCGGTGAATTCTTGATCTGCGATATGAGCGAATTGGGTTGTGATGGTAACGAAATCACAAAGCCCTTGGGCTGAAATTCGTTATGTTATTCAAGGAAGCATTTTCTATCAACGGTTTTAGAGTGGAACACCAATTCCTCCACATTTTTCCCTGGATTTAATGCAACTTAAATGCTAGTTTTCGGCGCACAATATTCCTGCAAGGACATGTTTAATGTACACCTGTAGACTGTTCAGCAATTCATTGCTGCCCCTGCGATCACATGTCATGCTCTTCAAACGGGGAGCTAAGGTTCACAGCCCAAGCTGTAAGCTAATCATGCCCCAGAGCCTGGTGGGTTTTACTCTGATTCGTCTGAGTGATGTCAAGCTGAGATCACGCAGTTAGTGTCAGAATTGTTCCTCAAAATGTGTACTCTGGTGCAATCTTCGTAAGGCACAGAGGTTGCGACGCGAGTCTTTCGTGAACAAATACTCTGGAATCTCTTAGGTACAAATTGGGTACTTAGGTTAAGTATTGAGATGGCAGGTACGGTACGTCAATGTAAGATTCTAGGGTTAAGCTTGGAGTTATGTAGTTGTTCGTAGTGATTGTCTCGTGTGAACATCATCATGTGTGAAATTCCATGTAGCAAAGTTGAAGTGACATGTCACTCATTCTGGTTGGACTTTTTTTGGTGGGTGTGGTGCGTGTCTGCAGGATGGGTAAGAAAATCAGGACCAGATCCTTGAATTTCGATGCCCAGACAAATCGCATTACGTTACTGGTATTTCACAGCGACGCATATATAAATTACGGGGAATCATGGCTCAGCATTGTCGTTCCAAGTTTTACAAATAGTAACTTACACTTTGTTTTATTTCATCTGCGTGGGTCCTGTCTAATGAATTACAGGCACTACGTTCCCAATTTGACCATTGGTGCTCCGGTCATCAAGTCCTTGAGAAAACATACCAAGTGAGTAATCCTGCCTTTGTTTGGCTTCATTAAGATTCGAACTAGTCCCGCTTTGGTGTTGATGGTGTGGAAGCGGCGTGGTTGGAATTGGCTTATTTCTCGTTTCTTACGCAGGATGTATATGGACTGCCATTTGATGGTCACCAACCCAATGGACTATGTGGACGATTTTGTCAAAGCTGGGGCTTCAGGCTTCACTTTTCATATTGAGGTTGCAAAAGGTTGGTGCTGCATTGGAGGTAGTTTTAGGATTGAATAATTACAGGAATTCAAGGTCATAAAGCTTGATTATAGATTCGGATTCTTGTAGCTTTCTGCGTTGCATTCTTTGGGCATGCCAACTGACAACGACTATTCTTAGAATTACTATTATCGTTGTTGTTGTAGTGGTCGTCGTTAACAGTAGCGGCAGTATCTAAAGCTCTTAGACTCCCATTGTGTACATCAAATATGACCTTTGCTATGGGGGTATACCCCTGTTATTACGCCTTGTAACTTCGCGTCCGTGATAAGACCGCTAGTTCTTACTTTTGTCTGGAATAATACCTTGACAAATTCCTATTCCTTTTTGTGGCAGATAACTGGCAGGAACTGGTGCACAAGATCAAGGCTGGTGGGATGCGTGCAGGAGTTGCTTTAAGGCCTGGAACGCCTATTGAAGAAGTTTTTCCTTTGGTACACCAAATAATTTTAACAGTTTGTGTTGGTTGTTTCAGAAGCTCCTCTGTTCGTTTGTGAACTCACACTAATTACGATAAATTTGAGCTCACACAGTCGAAGACGATTTGTTGTTTCGATTCTTGTTTGTGCCTGTAATCTGATTTTCTGGTAGTAACCTTTGTTCTGAGCAATTCTTATTACTTGCAGGTCCAAAGTCTTGAACCAGTGGATATGGTGCTTGTCATGACAGTTGAACCTGGCTTTGGGGGCCAAAGTTTTATGCCTGAGACAATGTCGAAGGTACTGAGATTTCCATGTCAATTAGTACTTGACGGACCACGGGTTTCACTCAGCAAAAGCTACTGCTGGTCTGATTTGTTGCGATATTCAGTAGAGGAAATTTTCGTTATCGTTATTGACTATTCTTGTTTAATTTGATGGCCGTTTAGGAGTGAAGGAATTGATCCTCACTCTATGACAGCATCGTTGCACTGGAAGGAAATAGTGGTGGCTTATCAGCTAATAGGCAAACGAATATGTCAAAAGCTACACCTTCTGTGTGTTTGCAGCTAATCATCTTCTCAACTTACTATGGGGGCTCCCTTCTGATTTCTTAACAGGTGAAAACTCTGCGACGGAAGTTTCCTCACCTTGATATCGAGGTAATGATGTGTTTGAATCATGAGTGAAGTATTTCCGTGTTTTTTCATTAAAATCTAGTTGCGCCCCTATAATTTAAATGGTAGTCGAGAAAAGTTATCGAAGGGTCCAAAGTCAAGCATACTGGCGAAAGCCGCACATCTTGAATCCAAACGCGTAAAGTGTTTAATAGTCCAAAAAAAGCATCTCCGACTTTGGGTTGCACATTGGGATTTTTCAGGTCGATGGAGGATTGTCCCCGACAACCATCAAGCAAGCGGCAGAGGCAGGAGCTAATTGTATTGTAGCGGGGAGTGCTGTGTTTGGTGCTAAAGACCCTGCTACGGTGATCACCATTCTACGAAAAGGCGTTGATGATGCTCAAGCTTCTTTGATCTTCTTCAAATAGCGGGGTCTCAAAAGTAACAGCACTTATAATTGGCTCTTGCTGTCTTTGTAGATTAGACCTGTTGAAGGAACCAGCAGATTCTTAGAAATTTTGCATCGCTCTGAACTGGGCGTTTTCCAGTTTATTAAATTTCTTACATTTTGGTTGGATTTCGGGTTTGGAATAGGTTTGCAATTGGTATGGGGAAGGAAAGTTTTTAAACTTTATTGTGTGGAAATTTTTTCTTAGTATTGGATAATTTATTGTGCTTGTTCTTTAGAGTTGTAATTTCATATGCAAAAAGTGTATAACTTCAATGTTTACTCTGCTTTAAAGGAAACTTCATTGTATATAATTTGATATACAATCCAAAAGCATTGGGATTTTTAAAATCATTATTTTTTTGTCATTGAATGCAAAATGACTATGAATGTAATTGGGATTTAAGAAAGAAAATGGGAGCAATCTTTGCTTTATACAATTCTTAAAAGTTAGAGCATGGGTTGCAAGCGTATTATAGATTTCATTCTAGAATATCCTACACCAAAGTTCAAGCATAAAGAAAGAAAAGAGTTATTAAAACTATTTTATGGTATTGCGGTCAAACTCCTCTTGGTTCTACTATCATACCATTAAGACCTATATCTCAAGTGGCTGATATATTTATCAAAAGTTAGTAGAAACTTCTTAAAGTAAGCACAACTCCAATAGGACCTATTATCAACCAAATGGCAAGACCTACTTGAGTCAAATTTTTCAATTTGATTGGGGAGATACATAGTTCAAAGTTAGAGTAAAAAAGAAAGTCATGCTAATATAGCTCATATGGCATAAAGAGGTGGCAATCAATGCATGGCAAGCTCAAGCAACTTAGGATGTTTTTCTACATTGTATGGTTTACATTCTTAGAACTAATAAAACGATCTCACACACATTTTTGGATTACAACCAAGCATGTTAAATATGGAATTAGGACATTTTTTCTACCCAAAACGGCCTCCTATCCAAGCAAACATGGCTTGTGGAAGGATTTCTCATAGCAATAAGCAATTTTGACTTTTGAAATTATATCTAAACATAGAAGATTTAAAGCTATATGGAAAGTTTTCTAATAAATCTACTTATAGGTCATTTGAAACCAAAAAAACATCTTAATATTTGAAATTGAGATACGAAGTTACAACAAGACAAATTATTTGGTCCTACTTCCAAGAATATGGATGAATAATAAAAAAAATTATAAAAAAATATATTTGTAAGCTATTAATAAAAAGAAATCTTTTACTAAAAAGATAGAATAGGATCCAATTAACAAAAGATATATTAGAATATAGGAAAGGGATAGAAATTCATTAGAATACTAGAATTCTTCCTAATACCCTCATTATCTGCATAATAGATGAGAACAAATTAGGTAGGATTAAATAATAATATAATACTTATGCAACTCATCTACTTGCTTCAATAAGATATTAGAGCCTAGGTAGTTATATTTTACCTTCACTTTTTAATTAATACAACAATTATACCTAAGTTATATAAAAAAAGTAAAAAAAATTAAAAAAACCACTACCATTACTACCACCACTACCTACTTATAGGAATTAATATCAAATCAATAAAAGAACAAAATTACATTAAAAAGATATATAATAAAAAGAAAGCTAGTTTAATCTATATATCTAAATATAGATTAAACTATATATAACTAAATATATAAATAAAAATCTATATTTTGATCTTCTTCTATATAAATAATAAATGATGGACAATATTATACAATATGCAACTAAATTAGATAAGAAAATTTTAAACTCCAAACAAAATAAGTAATATTTGGTTTCAAAATTTTGATTTTAATTAAATTAAAAAATAGAAGAGAATTTTAAATTAGAAGAATAAAATCAATTAGCCTAACATGTACATCAAAATTTGAGCAAAGAAAAAAAGCATGGAAGTCTTGTCGTAAATATATGGATCGTCCAACTCCACCCACATATCTTTTTTTATATTAGTTGTATATTTTACAAGTTCTAAAAATAATTATTTATACATTTTACAAATAAAATTAAACAAGAAGAATATGGGACTAGGCAATCTTATTCATATAAAAAACAGTCTTAAGATACCATACCTATGGTAGAGACTAAGGAGAACAACCACAAAAGAATAAATAATTTTTGAAAATTAAATTGTTCCTCAATTTAAATGTTTTATGGTTTTTGATACAAGTCTTTAAAAATATAAATAATAAATAATAATTCTGTATACTGACCTTGTACGTCCACTATGTTTATATGATGCTTAGTTGGGAACTAGGATGCTCAAAAAACTATATTCATGCAGAGATTCAACACTACAGATTAGACACTTCATACAACTAAAAAATTTGAAAAGAAATCACTCTGCTTCAGTCACCAAAACAACAACAGAGGAAATTCATTGATTTCAGGTACCAAGTTGTATACAGTTTACAAACACCAACATTCCATCTATAAGACGTAAGTAAACATGATGTGTTCGTGTCCATTATGACCTGCTTTACACATCGTCCGTTGTGATACAAGCGCCATAGCTGACATCTGGCGTTGAAACGACCAAAGAATTAAGAGGAATTGCTTCCGGTTCTACGTCGTCATTAATGTTGACAGCCTTGGCCCATAATCCTCGGTAGATGGCGCTGCCCCATTTGACGGGCCTTGAAGAACGCAAAGGAGAAACATCGTCTCTTTCTCCGACTAAACCTGGACCTTGCATGAAACGCTTTCTGGACTCCGAGGCGTCTTCAGCATCTGATGCAGTCTTTTGTAACACTTTCTCCATCAAGTTCGTTTTGTGCATCTTCTCTTCCTCCACGCATTCCCTGAGTAGGTCTGGGACTAGCCGCAGCCATGGGTTCTCCGTGGCGTCAGGGTTGTCCTTCGAGGAAGAAATCACCATACTTGGTGCTACTTCGAAATCCTCTTCTGTAGGGACCTGAAGTTAAAGTGGACACTCCACATCGTATGCAGCATATAGTGTGCGGCACGAGTGGAGAACGCGCAGTTAGTGTAAAACCAGCTGATCCAAATGTCCTGTTCACTAATTGAAAATTGAATCTATGCGGGAAAAATCAAACACGAAATAATTCAAAATATATGTAATCAGTAAAATCCAGGGTAATAACTGAGTCAACGCAGTTATCCACCGATTGATTATGGAAAGAACATGATCTTGGTTGATTCTACCTAAACTTCTTTTCTTCCCCCATGAGTGTCTAAACGGGTACTAAAATAGATTTGAGCATAATGCGATTTTTTGGGCTTTCCGGTGATTGAATTTGGCAGCTTTCAGAACTAAATAAGCTGCTCAAAACTTATCAATAAGTACTGATACTGTAGTCTCATATTCTTCCGGGAAAAATGTGAAATAATAAGCTCCATTCTAGAGTAGGGAAAAAGAAAAGGCATGGATCTGTAATATACATTAAGTTCTGCAACCGTCGATTGATCACTTCTCTCGTATGCGCATTCCTCCATCTCTACTGTTGGTACAAGGCCACAATCGAAGTTCATAAAATCTCGAGCAGCCTGACTAACCGCGGCCTCAACCTCCATTTCGTCTTCGGAAGCAGAGGTCATTTTCAGGAGTTTTTGAGGTAATTCTACGACCTTATCATCTTCATCGAGTTGGTTTGCCTCTCTTTTCTTTGCAACTGAATGCGTAATGGGCGTAGAAGGTGTAGGTCGATCGAAGGAAGTAACCATTGTTTTCCCAGCTGGATAGCAGCCAAGTACATGTAAATCACGTTCTCTGGCCTCTTTTTCAAGTGTCTCGTACATAACATCAGCCACATCTCTAGAAACACTTAGCTGATGTTCTTTACCGCTCTCAACTAGGTCATGGAAAGCTGCAATGCAAAAGGGACAACTCATAGTTTTCATCCAAGATTTAATTGACCTTTAAGGGAATTGTTTCTATTAAGCCTCATGGAAATGGATGTATTTGGTCGTTCTAGAGTAAGCGACAGGTTGTGTATCAACTTGATAAGTGCAATTCCACAGGAGTTCAAACAAAGGAACTGTTGTTATACAGCAGCTTTCAAAGAGCTTCAACACACTGCTTGCCTTTCCGATGCATTGCCCTCTTTTCAGCTTCTTCTTTCTTGAAATCCTCTCGTTGTTGCTTTTCTGCCTGCATTGTACAAACCCATGGGATGATCACGACAAAATGTTACTCAATATGAAGCCTAAGCGCGCGATGTACCCTGCAACTAGACGCTTTGTTCGAGGAAAACAATTTGAAAACTTTGTCGGTGGGAGATGACTTTGACAAAACTGTTTTCAACAAGATGAATCATTGCGCACAAAACTCGTTAAGCAAATTTTGGCAATATAATTTACCAAGTGGTGGAATGCTAGGGTATGGTACCTCAATGCCACCCCGTGTAAAAGCAGCCGCCAGACGCCGCTCTGTCTCAAATACTGGACTCTCATCCAAGTAATTTAGCTGTCACATATAAATGATTGTTCAGACCAATTGATTCAAATCTTGACCTTAAAAATAATCCTGCTCTTAAAAGATATCTAATCTACACTTAAACCGAATACCGACAAACCGACCATGTTGTTTACTGATATCAAAGAGGTCGCCTGTTTACAAAATTATCACAGATCACACCGATGACTCCTACACGTGCTATATTAAGGTTTGTGTTCTCTTTTCATCACAATCTGGCCATATAAGGCACAAAGTAAGCGAAAGTTGGTTTAATAGAACCTTATTGAGATCACTCACCGTCGGCATAGCAAAAATTGTTAATTTTCTGTAGTGTTCAGCAATCGACACAATGGGGTTGCCGCACAGACGAAGGAGATGCAAAGGCATGCTGCGGATAATCTGGTATCGCTCAAAACACAATTCAAGATACATCATGAAAGCAACGTACTAACATTTGACACTAAATTACATAGATTCGAGGTCCACCAACTCAAATTATCTCAAGAATCAAGAGCATGCAACAACCAGTTGACACTGCTACCTGTAATCACAGTGTTAGATGAATAAGTTCTCACTGAGCTGGTAATTCTGAAAATCACTTCTGAACTTTCAAGGACTTCCTTAAGCGATCCTAACAATTCTGAACAAATCATCCGGAACAATCATGGTCGTCTGCTAACAAGATGGATTGATAGCCTGCAATCCTCAGAATGCTGACATGTGTCGTAGCAACTGACTTGAGGAAGAGTGGTAAACCTCCAAGGCTTCCTCGTCGTCGATCTTGTTGTTGGAGAGATCAAGCAACTGCAAGGCTTTGCAATCCTGCGTAAAGACCTCTTGGATAGGAGTTCAACAAGTGATTCTTCATCATACACCATTGCTAATCCCACTGCCACCAAGTCAGTAGGTAGTAAAACTTACTGTCTGTAACAGAAGGGTTACTCATATCCATTCCGTTCGACGAAGCGACCAGGGTGCAAGAATCTTGATAAGCCAACTTCGGAATGGAATGAAGCGGGTTATCCGTCATCAAGAAAAATTGTCTTATTTGGTTGTACAAAGTCTCCGTCGTATGAGGGAGGTAAAATATGCTTGAATCTGAAGTTTTAGTTCGATCTAAGTCGAGAGAAAGCCCTCTTTATGAATTTCTAAAAAATAACCTTTACCTCAACTCTGCTCCTGATATCTCCATTCGAAATGACATGAGCCCAGTGACGGTTTCCTGCCTTTCTAAAAGTAATAGAATAATCACGCAGCCATATTATACAGCGCTACTCGTTAGAGCAGACACTTGTACACTCGTGCTAAAATTACCTGGAGGTGAGCGATGTCTTCAGCAGTTCTGATCTTGTTTCCAGACAGATTCAATTGGCGCAGCCCCGGACAACAAGCTAATCCTGCAACACTTTTTATCTGTCCAGCTCAAACAGAAAATGGCCCTACTTACGACGATTAAGCAAGGATGTTCTTTGAAGGTTAGCACATATTTTTGCTCTCCTGAATTCAACACGCATTTGTTGCACCCGATTAGTCACTTTAGGGCTATAATGAATATACAAAGCTGGGTTTAACACATACATGATGAGAATCAAATAAATACTGGATGGAAAAGTTAACTAACTGAAGACAGATCTTAGTAGTAAAACTGGCACGATCCAAGTGCTTTGATGTTGAGTTACCAGATTATCTGCCAGATCGATGATTTCAAGGTATTTCAACGTTTCCAACCCTTCCACAACTTCCACCAAGTTCTACACACCCAAACATGTCAATTAAAACCTAAAGTTTCAACTTCTTTCTTAACCTGGGTGGTCTCAGTTTGCTTGATTAATAGATTGCTCACTTGGTTCAAATATAAGCATCGAAGATTGACAAGCGGCTCCAAATTTTCCATCTTCGAAACAGCTGCGGTGGAAGTAGTCAAAAGTTCAATCAGATTCAGCACTGTACTGGAAACATATCGAATCAAGAAAACTAAATTCACTTTGTAGTTTTGGACGAAGCATTCAATGCCAACAAGATCTGAAAGGGGACATGGACTCAGGGAGAAAGCATCAATTCAATCCATGACAGTTAAAAATGTTGTACGGTGAAGAGCCAGCGTACCATTACATTCAAGGTACACTGTGCGCAACCCCGTGTACTCGTCCAAGTTTTGAATCTTCTGAATACCCTAACCCAGTGCAAAGCCCGCCTTTCAAGTCAGACATATTGATTCTTCCATTCGGCGAAAGGAACCTACATTTAGTGCTGACAAACGGCACAGTGTCTTTCTTTCAACTATCAGCATTTGTGCCGTTCAGAAACCAGAGATACATGTTTACATGTAAGTTATCGCCGAAAATAAGTCATGGACCACATTAGAGCTTGCCCATGCCTGGACGCACTGAGAAACTCACATCAACTTTCATTTGCACAACACTGTCGTCTGACAATTTTCTCAACAGTAACTCCTATGAAATTACTCTTATGACTCGCGAGATGAAGCACAGTTGCAGGACCATTCTTAAACAAGAATGGCTTTGCGTGCTATTCTTTACTGTCTCCGTTGAATCCACGCAGAAGAGATGAGCAGATATACCTTCTGATGAAGATGAATAACTTCGTTAAGCTCAGGGCAGCTTGTGTACCTAAAAGCATTCCCCTATGCTCTTCAAATTATGAGAAGCTTACATTCATCAGAAAAACCTCACGGCTCAGACTTTGCCCATCAGACTCGATCATTAACGATCCAGAATTTGAAGCCACTATCATTAGATGGAGTCAAGAAACTTACAATTTCAGAGCTCTACATAATTCCTTCAGTGACTTCGGCGTTATTGCAAATCGCGCATCCATGTCCATGACTCACCGTTGGAACAAGACCTCTAACAGCAAAATGACTACACCAAAGCCAAAACCAAACGATGGCTTGGCTGACTACCACAAAAGGCGTCACGGAGATTCCAATTGCCATTCACACTCTCGCCAGCCACACTTGTTAACGTTTTCCCTTCATATCTTCTATGCTGTAAGCTGCACGACGCAATAACTGGTAGATGAAAATCCTAAAAACTTACTTCCTCCAGAACCTAGAACAAACTGCATCGGAATGGGCCTCCTCTACCTACAGCACCAATCCCGATCTGACACAAACTGTGGTGATTGTTACGGAGATAACCACTAATTCACGGAGTCGCAACGCAACCCGCATTGTGACACTACCGATGAAATCGCCGGAGTAATGGCCACAGGAAATGCACGGCACTTAGCCGGTGCTGAGATACAAACCGCTGCAGCAGGCTTGAAAAAACTCATCGCAGACTCAAAGAGACAGTGAGAATCCGGTTTTGGACCGGCCATAATTATTGATGAATGAAAACTGAAGGTGTAAATGAACGATGTTCGTTACTATGGACGATGATGGTGTTGCAGATGGAACGGAACTTACTGTTGATGTAATTGGATTATTTTTAAAATGTGAAATGTAATATGAGACTAGACATAGATTGCAATATTACAGGGATATATGACAGGCAATTAAAATTTAAATAAAAGAGTAAATCGTTTAAAGCAAAACCAATTTGTTAAGTTGATGTTTAATAGTCTGGCATAGTGAATATAAATTTTATAATGATTTTATATTTTTATCCTAATAAGAAATATAAATATATGGATTTAATAAAACTTATAAAAAATTATTAATTCATATGTATAAAATCAAATTTGATGAAATTTTATATGTAAATATAATTATGTGGTTTGACTCAAAATGTGTAATGTTTATAAAAAATCGTATACATCATTTTTATTACACATAAATTCAAAATAATAAAAAAATATTTTTTTTATTACCACATGTATATGTATATACAATCAAAAAAATATGAGAACAATTTTTAAATTATAATGTATTTAATTTATAATAACAAACTGAAATAGTTTAAAATTCAAAATCATATATATATATATATATATATATATATATATTCATAAAAAAAAAACTATGTATGTGTCTATATGAATATTGTTATAGAGTTTTCAAGAGGTTAAGAAAAATTATATGTAGTATCTCTTTAATTCACCTTGAGGAATAAACAAAGTGGTGAAAATTTGAGTCAAAACTTTAAAAGATAACAAATAATAAGAAATTGGATTAATTTATAAGAATACCATTACAGTTATTCCTTGTTTGAGACGCTTTTACTAAAATCAAGATTTAAATGAAGAAAATCCATAACAGCATGATTGCTTCACACTTATGGTTGATGTAAAACACAAGGAATGTCAATACTTTCAAACTCCTTGCTAGCGTGGTAGAAGGCTCTCACGAAGACCACAGAATAACCGAGGAAGAGGCCCTATGAGCGAGCCTCCGGGCAGCAAAGGGTGAGCCTCGGCGGTCAACTTCGGCGTCCTGCGTCCACCCTGCAAACCCTCACCACGTTGTTTCTGTTTCCTCGTAGATCTGCTTAAGCTCTCGCTGCTTCTGAAAGGTCTGCAATCGTCTTCTTTCGTCTCACGTCTCGCACTTTCGCCACAATTTTTTTCTTTGTCTGATACAATTTCAAGGATTCCGGGTGTTTTTTGTAAGCCATGTGCAGTGCTTGGAGCTTGATTCGTTAGCTTGTGGAGTGCTGGGGATTTGTGAGATTTCGTCGAGCGCGCAAGGTTTGTTTGAGGATTTCAATTGGATTTAGATCCAGGTTTGAGATTTGTTGAGGATTCTCGTGTTGGGTTTTCAGGGTTTTTGAGGTGCCGAGTGTACAAAGAGGGAAGCTATGGCGAAAGGGTCGCAGAGCCAGGCGTCCACGACCGCGTCGTCAGCTAGAGGGTCCGCCTGGGGTGGACCAGTACCGAGAACAGCTTCCGCTGGAGCTCCTCCCAAGGGTACAGGCGGATCAGGGTTGAGGAGGAGGCGAACCACGTCCACCGGCAGTGGTGGTGGTGGTGGTGGCTCCATGAGGAGTGGAAACAACATGTTGCGTTTTTATACGGATGACGCTCCTGGCTTGAAGATCACTCCGACTGTGGTGCTTGTAATGAGTCTCTGCTTCATCGGGTTCGTGACGTGCCTTCACGTGGTTGGGAAGCTTTACAATTACCGGACGAAGGCGTGAGTCATGGGCTGGGTGAGATCCGAGATTGTCCTTTGGTTTTACACGGCATTTTCTCTTTCTTTTTTTCCTTTTACACATGACTGTTATAATGCGGACGGAGTTTTAGTTTCTGGCTTTATACTTTTTGCAGAGAATTTCAATACAAACTGTACCTAGAGTCTTATGGATGCAAAGCAGAAGTATGTACGTCTCAAATGCTGTGCAGTAAAAAGCGTTGAAATATACATACATTGTACAACACTTCGGAGACTACGTTTGGAGAACTTTCGGCGGGATTAATCTGTGTATTGCTTGCTGGGTCATTTTTAGGGTTCAAGGTTGTTGTGAACCTTTGGGTAAATTGTTGTTCATTTATTGCATTTGTGGTATAGAGAAGTATAGTTTAAGTGTTAAAGTGGTGAATGCAAGGTCTCTCTGCGCGGAATGTTTGTGTGCTTGGAGCCATCTTTGGGTTTTCAGGGTTTCAATTTTGATTACTGTTTTCAACCTCAAGTTCTACAAATTTAAGCAGTTCTTTTTAAGGTAGAATTGGTAAGTGTTCAAATCAGTTGCTCATGTTTTGGAAACAGCCACAAGACATCATCTTTGAATAGCTTATGAAACAATAAATGAGGCAAGGTTTGTTGTGTGTATTTGACCGTAGGTGTGGTGATTTGACTTAGTAGAAATCTTTCAATATATTGTATATGATTGGCATTGGCGATGGTTTTGCAAATTAGAACATAAATTTGAGGGAAAGCTTTCTGGAAGAAGGTTGCTTCTGATTTCCTTCTGCAAATTTTGAGGGAAATCTAAATATTGTCCATAAACATAGTCTTGTAAGAAAAGTCCAAATTGTGTTAAAACAGTTGAATTTAATAGGAATTTTGCTAGTAAAGACTCCTTGCTCCTACGAGACTATGTTTTTTTTGCATATTGTAGATTTTTACAATAAGCTTATATGTGTTTATATTTTTTAGTCAAATATTTTCCATTCCACCATGGTGCATTTTCGTGCTTAGTAAAATATTTTAAAAACTATAATATTCTAATAAGATAAATGCTTTTAAATCTAATTTTAAAAGTCTATTCTATTATGGGCTAATATACTCGTATACATCTAATTTTCTCAAATTCAAATAATTTGCTAAGCTCTTCGATTTGCATATATACTTTTACAAATATTCTCTTATTAAATTATTTTATGTAAATATATATATATATATATGTATATACTTACACACACACGCACTCATAAGTATTTTGTTTTTCTTTTAATGCATTGACTGATGGATGTAAAATCTAATTTTGAAACAGTATTCTGTATTCATGTTTCGTGGTTCAACCTATCAAAGTAATATATCAATACAAATACATAAATAAATATATATATATATATATATATATATATATAAATGGGTGTGCAAATGCTAGCATTTTGAAGATCTTGTATTGGAATTTATAAATAACAAATAAAAATGTTTATGGTGGAAATGATCAAACTTTTTATAGATAAAGAATTTCTAAATAATAATGTTTTCTCAACATTTCAAAAGCAAGTTATTAGAAAATGTCGAAGAGGACTATGTTAATAATTGTAAAAAACTTATTTGTAATGGTGGGCATGATTTTCTATTTGGTTTTAATATTATTATGTAGTTTTCATAAAGTCTTTAAAGTAGTATACAAGCAGGTAAGATTGTTGTAGTTTACAATTTTTTTCACATTTTTATTAAAGATCGTATCTGTTGTAAATTAGTATACCTGTCATGGATCCATTTTTGCTTGTACATACTCCAAACATGTTTCTTCTCGTGATTGAGCATATGTTGAAGCCTCTGGTCAACTATTCATATCACAGTACAAGTTATGAATAAATCTGGAATACATAGAAAATTATGAAATCCAAAATATTAACGCGATGTGGATTATGCATTTCGAGTCTACGAACCAGCGTTTAATACATTTTATCTGTTAGTCCAGCAATAGTCCGATTATGACCATAGACCCATTCGAACTGTGTCATGTTGAGTCTTTATCTGACATAGTAGACCCGTAAACATTTAAAAATTAGGCTCAGTACCCAGCATAAAGTATGTTACAAAATGGAGCAATTCTTTACTGTATGTGGGATTAAGAGTTGTTGCTCATGTTTCAGTAATGAGCTGAGTAGTGAAGAATAATCCACTCTTCTTAATGATTTACGCAACAAATGGAAATAAGATTAATTAAATTATTATATTTCCCATTTCCATTCAATGTCCACGCGAAGCTGCAATTTCGAACAAGTCGCGGACAACACAGTGGACTTTCAAGAGAATTAGATAATACTCAGTAAACAGAAAAAGCAGATAGAAACGACAGTAAAAAAAAAGCAATGTCCACATTTCCACTCTGATATAGGCTCGGCGCAGTAATCAGCAAGTTCAGACGGCGTCCAGGTCACACAGCAACTTTGAACCCCTTGTACAGGAGCATCAGAGGCACTCAGTAGAAGATTCTATTAAGAAAGCAAACTAGAATCCCTCATCAGAATTCACAACCGTGCGGTCTGAGATCAAGTAGACGTGAACTCCATAACAAGATGGCCTATACAGCAGAAAAGTAAATCCTGACCACTGCCTGTCATTCGATCCCTGCAACACCAAGTGCCACAATGTGATTGCTAAACTTAGTGAGCCTAAGCAGCGGCACCCTTGCCCTTCTTCTTCTGGATCTTCTTCTGGTAAAACTCAAGCTCCTTGCCTTCCAGAATGTATCTGCAAGATTTTAAATATTCATTATTAGATCATGGGCTTCTACCTCATTAACGTCGAACCCATCTTTAGGAAAAACTCAGTCGCAGCCAGATTTCAGGGAAGGTGTCGAATGCAATCATAGAAATCGATCTAATTGCATCCCTAGAATTCCAACTGTCTTGCGAGTAGCTTGGTGGCTCAATAAAACGGTACAGAAATGAATTGCAAATGTTGTGGAATACCGTTAAGGAGATTCTTTCAAATCAAGAACAGGTTGTCACAGCGAGAACCAACGTACCCATCAGCTCGGCCACATTGCCCAGGTCGAGATGCAATGCAAGCAAGCAACCTGCCGCTGGCAAACTGGTCCTCCAAGTGTGAATCAAGCTTCTGTCCCTCTACTCTCTTAGCGATCTTCCTCAACACGTGAGCGCTCTGCTTCATCTGTTCCTCGGTAGCCTCAGCTTCCTAAGGTTCCAAAAGCAAACCGAATTCGTAAGAAATTTGAATGTAGAAAGCGAATCCATCCTTCGACGTAGCCACTACTTCGTTCCGAAAAGGCATAAGTCATTCATGCCACAGACATCGAGAAAACATACCTCGTCTTTCTTGGCCGTGGCCTTCTTCTTCTTGCCAATTTCGACGCCGTAGTGCTGGCTGTACCAGGTACGGAAGGGAGCAGCATCGACCTGGATGATGGCATTCTTCACCAAGGTCTGAGTACGGACGAGCTCGTTGTTGGACGCGTTGTAAACCACATCCAAAACTCTCGTCTTGCGGGTAACGGCCTCAGAACCCCACGAAAAATTTCCAGTATCCAGACGAAGTGCCCGGAACTTGGAGCTCCCTCCACGTACTCTGATTCGCCTCACTGTCTTGTTGCTAGACAGCTTGGTCATAGCACCCTGCCTTCCCAACTCATACTTACGCTTCTTACGCCATGACTTCTTCTTACCTCCAGTTGCCCGCCTCTTGTGGGTGGAATCTCTGGAGATACCTGCACGATGAAACACCGAGATTCAATTCAGACCCTCAACATGCTCACACCAAGCATACAAACCAATCGCTCTACATGACTCTACGCACACAATCAAACGATTATTCCAAACCCAGATTACCTCCTCATCCAGCTCCGCGTCTACACAATTCAAACCCTAAATCTCGTCAACAACCCCAATTCCATCACAAAACCCTAAACCCATTACACACTGATCACGCTACCGTCACAAACCCAATGAAAAAAGCTCAAAAGCTCACATTAAGGGGAAGAAAGGCTCCATGACCACGCTCCCCAAAACAAACAACCATTAATCCTCCACAGGATACCCTATCTTATACAAGATGCCGAAACAAAAGCTAGGCAATGAGGGGGAATCTACTAAAACAGACTGATCAAAGCGGCTACACATTTCCTTACAAAGTAGAGATTTAGAGGTGATGCGAAACATACCCATGGTGAGCGCCGGAACTGCTCGCAGCCAGAGCAAGTAGAAAAGGGCAATTCTGCGTCGTTGCCAAGCCGTTATCAGGGTTTCGCAAAGCGTCAAGGGCCGGGTGGCCCTCCGTTCCACCGGGTTAGAGAGATCCGGACACGGTCCTTATCAACCCGTGGTCCTAAGCCCTAACGAATGCGACCGAGGCCGTCGCCGTCCAGTGGTCGGGAGTTCAATGCGGAATTCAAGGTAGCTACTGCTGGTCGGGTCAATTTCAAAGCATTTTATGTAAATCTATATGTGTATTGTGTATGAATTTCGATTGTGCATCGCTTTTAAAAAAATATATTTTAATTTAAATATAATATATAATTTTTATATTATTTGAATATGTGATGTAGATGAAATGCTTATTCTTCAATTTAAACCACTTATATATATATATATATATATATATATATATATATAATTTATTCATTCATTCATTCATCCCTATCCTTGTAGTCAAATAAATGTATATTTTTTATTGTAAATTTAAAAATATAATCTAGATTTATTTTTTTATTGTCAATATTGTTGTTGAAATTGCTTCTACAATCTTATTGCAAAACTTGTGTTGTAATAGTTAAAAAATGGCAATTCATAATAATTAATTGGTTAAATTTCATGTTTCTTATGATACCACCAAATTATGGCACAACCAAAAATAATTTAATAATGCCATCACAAAGTTAGTCTCTAATTTTTCTTTCATATACAAAAGATAAGATAATGAACCATGTTTTGTAGCTAATTTTTATATATAACAATGTTGTTAGTATCACATAATTATAATTTAAAATTTTTAAATAATTTATTACAATTTTAAAGTGGATTTTCTTTTATATTTTTTTACACTATGTGAAGTTTAGGCATATTACAAATTTTTTTTTTATATTTTATTATCTTATTTATTAAATAATTAACTTATATACTTTAAAATATTAATTTTTTTAAAATTATTTATATAAAAACTAATTTTAGTATATATAGAATTATACTTCTAATTTATCTAAATATTTTAAGTTAAATATATGTAAGTCTTTAAATTTATTTATTTTTAAATATATATAAGTCTTTAAATTTATTAGTTATGTTAGACTAATTTTATATTTTTAATTTTTATTCTTAATTTATTTTAAATTAGTTTTTAAACAAAATTATTAATTTTTTTTCTAAATTATATTTTTATTTAATTATTGGCTTTTATTTCAAAATGCTACAAGCATCCAATTTCTCTTTAATAATTTAACTTTTTAAAGATTCTTAACTTCAACTTTTTAGATAATGTTAGCATTAAGCAACTACAAACTTTTCTTAGATATTTTTTTTCTAAGACTTTTGATGGAATTCCAAGGATTTCTTCTAAAACATAAGATAAATTTTTAAAAATTTAAAATCTTTTAATATTTAACAAATAATTTTTAGTATTTTGGATTTTGAATCCTAAAAGACTTCTACAAAAATAATTTTTTTTTTTAAGATTAATGAGATATCAAGTATTACAAACAACTTAAGAAACTTATTTAATTTACATGAAGAAATTTAGAGCACCAAACTTTAATATTGTACAAAAAAAATCTAAAAATAATATTGCCAAGATAGAGACTTAATTATGTGAATTTATATAATTTTACCACCTAAACAAGGATTACTTAAGAGAACTAATAATTTGAAATAAGTATTACATTTTGTGCTTTTATGGCACAAATCTACAATCTAATAACAAAGAATTTGTAGTATAAATATACTTACAACTAACCTATCGTTGCATCAATTTGACTTAGAAATACTCATCTGACTAAGCTACATTGCAACTATGATAGGTTATTACAATCAAATGGTAATATCTATAATTTATAGTATTTCTAAATTTAATATTTTATAATACAAAAACAATTATTCATTTGGTTGTCAAATACTTATAATATATAAATTATATATATTTATAAGTATTTTTTTAATAATATTTAATTAAAGAAACAAAAAATTAATATTCATCTAAAATCAAATTATTGGAATTGTAAAGAAATTCTAAATATATATTCAATAATACTTTTATAATTAAAAATTATAATTTAAAAAAAAAAACTTTATATAACATTTCAAAGAATAATAAAAATTATTAATAATAACATAATATTATTGATTGATTTTTAATATTATTAATTAAAAAATTTAATCTAATATGTTCAAAATATGAGTGTACAAAGTAAAGCCGAGTATTAGGATTTTGTAGCTGTGCAAAGTATTATGGATTGTTTATAAGTGCAGTATTGTGTGGCATGATTTTCAATCTGAGAATAAATTAGGTACTTGGCTACAGAGAATTTACTTATAATTTATTAGCAAGATCCCAATAAATGATTTATCTTTAATAAGAAGGATAAATAATATAATAATATTATTAAAAAAATATTATATTAATAAAAACTTATTATGTTTAAATAAATTTGTATATAAAGTTTTTCTATGGCATGTAAAAAATCCTTAACAATTTTTTTTTTTTTTTTTTTTTTTTTTTTTTTTTTAAATAAAATCACAACTAATCAATTGTTACTAAGTTAGATTTTTAATAACTTCTAAGAAAATCTATAATCTCCTTTTAAAACCTCATCTCTATATCAAAATTTTATTATAGCTCGACATATCCATTTTTTCACCTCTATAAAGTCTTGGCTCTATAGAAAAATCTCTTTATTTTTTTCACAAAATGCTAAAATTACAACAAAATCCTTCAATATCTCATTCACCAGCAAAAGATTGATTTCTTTCCAAATTTTAGAATCCAATAACTCTTGATTCAATTGTTCAATTTTTATCAAATTTCTCCAAAGCATAGATTATATCATAAGCTTCACTACAAGAAAATTCAATGACAAATTTGCTTTTGATCATCTAATATCTCAAAAATCCTAGCAAGTGCTTAAAATCCTAGTTTATAAACACCTAGGCACTATTTTCTTTATATTTCATAAATCCAAAATTTTAATGCCACAAATTTTTTGTGCATAGTTTTTCAACATAAAAATATACATTCTTAAAAATTTTGAGCTAAAAACTTGTCAAATCGCTTAAGATATAATTCAAAATACCACCACTAATTAAAAGGGTCATTTACCACCTTTAGATTGTAACTATTGACTTCAATTCTTAATATCTCTTTTATTCTAGCATAAAATTTATTAAGACATGTACAAAAAATGTAGCCAAGAAAGTCTTCTCTTCAATCCCAATTGCCGATTCTTTATTGCTTTTGGTATATGCAAGTTATATCCAAAAGAGTGACAAATTCAATACCTTAACTTTGAGCACCTAGGCTAATAAGAATAGAGATTTCTATCATCTATTTCCATTCATCCAAATGGATGGCCTAACTATTCCTTTTTATATGTATTAAAGAATGAATATTTCTTAAAAGATAATGATTAGATTACTAAGAAATTATTCTTAGAATAGATTGAATAGCTTAATAAGAACTTGAAAGCTATGAAGCTATTAAAAAAGTTTGAAAGATAATATTCTTCATTATTAAAGGTAGAAAAGTTAACATTGGAGCAAAATGAGGTTGAATTATTTTTTTGAGCTATTGATAGAAAATTATAAGAAAAATTGGAGGTTCTTTTTGAAGATAAAGAAGAAGATGAAGAATTGATAATAAACTAGAGGGATGTTGAAGATGCCATGGAATTGCTTGCAAATGAGAAAAAAAAATGATAGAATTAATATTCAATGAGTATTACAAGCATGTAAAATTCAAGTATCTACTACACGATCAACCATGCTTATCGTCTAAACTTTTGTGGCTATATCAAAAAAAAAAGATATGAAAGTTGAGGAGATATTCAAATTAAATTTATAAGGCTTGAAGAAAAGAATTTTATAAATAATTTAAAGGCTATTTCTAAACAAAGGTGTATATAAAGATGTATTTGATATAATGATATTTTTTATTTTCAAAAAGATTATAATGAATTCAATAACATGATATATCAAAGAGCTATTTTTTGGAAGGATGGAAAAGTCGCATTGAAGGATATTAGAGATCTTTTTTAAACCAACTTTGATAAAAAAGATATGAAAGCATTGGTTCAAAATTATTTGATAAGACATGGAATTGCAATACAAGCAGTTGCAAGTTATGGTGCTAGGATGGATGATGATTTTAACAAAAATATAAAAACAAGTGGATTTTGGTCTTGTACCATTTTTATAATGCAAAAGAAAAAAATACCATGAAAAAAATTATTAAATATTATTCCTATAATTTGTGGTACTACAAGTTAGAAAGATCTTATAGAGGCTTTTTTAATCCATGCATACATTGCTAAAAGCCAATATAAAGCTTTGATAGAAAAAAAAGAGAAGAAAGATTCTGATGATATAAAATAAAAAAAATTCTTTTAAGAAGCAAATTTGAAGAGACAAGACTTGTGAGATGGCTTTACAAGAATTATCCATAGAAGATACTTCAATAATTTTAAAAGAAAAAGAAAAAGATATATCATTAATTTATAAATTACTCTCTAATATTGAAATAATAGCAAATTTAAAAGAAATGCTTGAGGAACATATAGTCAATGATAAAGGTTGATTTTATATTGAAGGAAATTCTAAGGATTACAAAGAAGGAGTTTCATAATATTATTATTGAAAATATTAAATAGAAGAGGCAATTAATAGGTGAAGCAAGATTGAATCATACTATTGATATAAAGATATATAAAAATAAAAAGAGTTTAGTAATTATTGCAAGTAATTAGTAAGTGAAGGAAGAGATCATAATCAATGAGTACATTTAGAGGATTTTAATAAAAAAGAGATAGAGACTTCAAATTATTATATTTGAAAATTCTAATTCCAAATAAGGCCTCGAGTAGCCTCTTTGAAGCCCATTGGGCATGATTTTTAGCTAATAGGAATAGAAATTTCTATCATCCATCTCCATCATTTATATGGATGGCCTAACTACTCCTTTTTACACTAAAAATTCCTTTCTAATCTTTTTTCTAATAAGATATATATAATATGTATTCTAAATATCAAATAAAATAAATAAAATATAATTTCAAGGATCACTAATATCTAATAAAGGTGACTCAAAATATATAAAATTTATTATCAATATAAAATCACCTTCAAAAGTCATTATAAAAAAAATGAAGTTGTACAAACCTTAATAATATACTTTTAAAATAATTTAAAAAAAAAATAATAATCTAATTATATTTTATAATTAATAAAAATCTACTAATATGGCTCTTATTTAGCTATATAGTAGATTATACATTAAATATATATATAAATTATTTTCACATGATGGCCAAATCACAACACGACAACGAATAGAGACAAAAGTACTTGATGATGATTCAACTTATGCATGGATATATAGTGAGAATAGAAGAAAGAGAATACATTTTCTAACTATACCTCCAATCATGAGTGAAATTGAGATAGATTGAAGGAAAATCCATTACCAAGGATTATTGAAGAATTTAAGGATTTTGGAGAAGTACAACTACAAAGTAGAATTATAGAGGTACAAAAAAGAAAGTACTCTTGTAAGATGTAGGTGTCTTTGATACAAGCTTTATTGATATTTTTAAAAATAGAAATATTATATATAAGAAAATTGAGGATTAAAAAGTTTAAAAAATCTAAGGAATATTAAACATCAATTCACTATGAAAACTTTTAAAGAATTAAAGATTGAATATGATGGTTTTTTATTATTGAAAGAAATTATATATTTCAAAAAAATGCTTACAAAACAAGATAAATCATTTACTTTTGAATGTCATATGATAGAATATATGGATTTTAATATTATAATTTCTATAATTATATGTAGAATATCACATATATCGTAGAATTTGAGGCCAATTCTAGTACCAAAGGCATATTTGCCTAAATTGATAGACTTATTAAAAGAAAAAATATAATTGAAGATTTTAGAATCTTCTTTTGCTTTATATTTTAATTGTCAATTTACAATGCCTAAGAAAAATAAATCACCGATAATTTATCTAGAATATGTAATTATCACGGATATAAGATTTATTTTAATGATTACCTAATTAATATGGATATATAAAAATAGATAAAAATAAGTTAATTTGATAATATCTTATAGAAAATTATTCTAAAAGCTTCATAGATGTAGTTTCATCTTTATACATATTTATAGGTGATTGATAGGTTAAAAACTTGGCCAACAAGTTAGCTACATATCATACATATTGGTAGCTTGTAGAATAAGCTAAATACGTGGTGCACATATAAGAAACTTGTCTTGCAAGTTTGATACATGTTTTATAAATTGAACGCGTGTTAGAAGTCCTATAGAATACTGCTACATAGTTCTTAGGTAGATAATATGTATAGAGACAAGAGCGAAGCTTTCTTCACTCTTGTTAATTTTTTTCTTGTTTTTAGTTTAGTTCAAGAATCTTTGTATTTTTTAGTCTTTAATAATAGCTATTTGAATTTCTTCTTAAATTTATATATATTTTTTATTTCTATTTTGTGATTTTCTTTTAATATAGATTTCACTAATTTATACATCTTCTTTCAGTTTGTGTCCTGGACAGATTGATAAGAGTGCATATATAATATTAGAACTTTATTTTTTTTTAATTAAGAGTAGATTATCTTTTTTTTAATAAAATATAAGTATATTAAAAGTTATAGATTATCCATTTTTAAATTGATATTACTTTTAGAATTTTTTTTTTTGTTCTTAAGTATTTTATTTTATATTTTTTAAGTAAGAGTAGACATCTTTTTTTTTGTTATATTATCATGGCAGAGCTTACTAAAATAAAAAGCATAATGGCACAAATACAAAAGCAAATGAAAAAATTAATGCTTACATTGCATCAACTCAATTTACAACTATAAGGAGTAACAAGATTAGTAGGAAGTAAAGATATAGAGATGATTGAAGCTTCTTCAATATCTACATCAAGTCATATTACTTCACCTACAATAAAACACTATTCAAGTATCAATAAACCAAAAATTAGTTTGCTTGAGAAATTTAATGGTATAAGATCTAAGTTTCAAGGATTCATTGATCAAATACAATTGGTAATTGAACTTCAACCTCAAAGTTATCCAATTCAAGGATTACAAGTCAGGTTCTATTTTATTATGGTTTTCATCTTTTTTTGAATAACATGATCCAATACTAGATAATTTAGAGGCATTTTTAGTAGAATTTTGATTTATGTATAAAATGCATGATGCAATTTGTATTATATCCAACAAGATTCATATCTTGTGATAAAACAATCAATCAATAATATTATATGCTATACAATTTGGACAACTATCAATTGATATGAAGTGGGATGATTTTGCATTCATCAATCAATTTTTCTATGGATTACAATATGAGATAAAGAAATTGACTTTGCTGTGAAGTATGACAATTGGCTTTTTGAAATTCAATTTGAGAGTCATACAAGAAAACCTCAATGTTATTATAATATCATAGCAACATTGATGTCTTTTCAATATGTACATTTGGAAGTAAAAGATATGCAAATTGGCATGATATGTTTTAAATCTCTTATTGAATAAGAAAAGACTTGTCATTATCAAGAGAGATTGTACTTATATTGCAGAGAACTTAAATATACTACTCAACATTGTCCAAAGAAATGACGCAATTATAAAATAAGGAGTCAGCTATCAAAGAAGATAATATGTTAAAAAAAAAGTTTGTCTAGCTACAATAGAGACTATTATCATGTGGCATGGTCTTCTATCTGGGAATACACTGGATACTTGGTTGTAGAAAATTTACTTAAAATTTATTGGCAAGAATCCAATAAATGATTTGTCCTTAATAAAAATAACAAATAATATAATGATATTATAAAAGACAAATACAAAAGTAGATTTATATAAAAAGACTCAAATTGCCACAAAATCTTTTAAAATATTATTCATCCGTAAAGATTTATTTCTTTCTAAACTTTAAAATTTAATAATTCTTGATTCAACTATTAAATTTCTATAAAATTTTCTTCAAAGTATAGATAATTTTCTTATACTTTACTATAAAAAAGAATCAATTACAAATTTATTGCCAATTATCCAATATCTTAAAAATACTAGCAGGTGTTTAAAACCCTAGCTCAAAGACACTTGAGCACTATTTCCTTTATATCTCACAAACCCAAAATCCTAATACCACAAATTTTTTGTACATAGTCTTGTGACATAATCATATATACTCTTAAAAATTTTGAGCTAAAAATTTATCAAATTGTCTAAGATGTAGCTCAACACATAATCACTAGTTAAGCAAGGTCACTTACTACCCTTAATTTCTAAGCATTGATTTCAACTCCCAATATCTCTTTCATATTAGCTTGGATTTTATTAAATCATATGTAAAAAATATAGCTAAAAAAGTGCTCTTATTAATCCTAATCACCAATCGTCTATTGCTCTTTGTACCTACGAGTTATGTCCAAAAGAGTGACAATAGGAACAATTTTGATGCCTTAACTTTGAGCACCTATATCTCCTTTATAAAAAGTCCAAATTATACAAAATTTGCACCAAAACCATATCCAAAAATCCAAACTTGTTGATCCTAGCCTCTAATATTCAACTCCTTTCAAAAAATAGACCCTAATTCCAAATAAACCCTCGGGCAGCCTCCTTGAAGTCCATTGGATATGATTTTTGGCCAATAGGAATAGAGACTTTCATCATCCATCTCCATTCATCCACATAGATAGCTTAACTATCCCCTTTCATACTAAAATCCCTTTCTAATCCCTTTTTTTTTTTTTTATAAGATTTACATAAAATGTGTTCTAAACACCAAATAAAAGAAGTAAATAAGATCTTAAAGATCACCAATGTCTAACAAAAGTGACGAAAGATATATAAAAGTTATTATCAATATAAAATTAACCTCAAAAGTTACTACTAAAAGAAAAATAAGGTTGTATAAACCTCAATAATAGTCCTTTTAATGGATCCCTTCTAAACTAACAACCTAATCACATCTTATAACCAATAAAAGTCCATTGATATAGCTTTCACTTAGCTACGTAGTAAATTATACATTAAATATATATGTACAATATTTTTACATGGTAGCCAAATCACAACACGACATCATATATACAGATCACAAGAACCTTGAGTACTTCATATTAGCATGCATGTTGAATCATCGTCAGGCTTGTTAGAGCATGTTTTTGTAAAGATTCAAGTTCATTATCACTTATTAGTCAGGAAAATAATAAGATTTGTCCAATGTTCTTTTCAAACATTCTTATTTTACATTAAAAGAAGTAGATTCAGCTTTTGATCAATAAAGAATGATTCTCTTAAAGCCAAAGCAATTTCATCTTAGAATAATGAAATCAATATTGAATGTTGATTCAATTTTTTTCAAGGAAGTCCAATTAAATATGACGTTAAATCCTCTTATTCATGAGATTAAGAATAATTCATTTAAATCTCATAATATTTTTAAGCTCAAGTTCAAAAATAATTTATTCTATTTTGAAGGACGCTTATATATTCCAAAAGCTAAAGCATAATTACATGCTCTTGAAGCTTGTCACAACTTTTGTACAATAGGATATTTTGGATATAATAAGACTTTGGAGCTAATATTAAGAGATTTTTAGTAGCCTCAAATATAAAAGGTTATTAAAAAATTTGTATAATTGTATAACATTCATTCAAGATCAAAAACTCCTCATCTTTGATCTTAAAGACTTCTCCAACCATTACCTATACTAGAATAATCTTAGTCTTCTATCTTTGTAGATTTTATCATAGATCTTTCAAATTCCAATTTATGTGACTTTACATTTGTAATTATAAATCATTTTATTAAGATGGTATATTTTGTATTCTATATAAAATCTATCAAAGGTGAAGAAATAACTAAATTCTTCTTTGATAATATCTATTCCTATCATGGATTATTAAAAGATATTATATCAGATAGAAGGATGTAATTTATATCAAGATTTTGAAAAATCTTTTTTAAAATAATAAAGGTAGATATAAAACTATTTTTAGCTTTTATTCTCAAACTAATGAACAAAAAAAATGGATAAATTAAGATTTAGAATAATATTTGAGGTATATCATCAGCTATTATTAAGATGATTAGATAATTCTTTTACTATTGATAGAGTTTACTTATAATAATTTGATATATTCTTCTATTCAATAAATTTGATTCTTTATAAATTATGGTTATCATCCATGACTTGATACTTTTGACTTCTCAAAAGTTAATAATCCTATAGCAAAAAATTTGATAAATTGATTGTCAAAGCTACATGCAATAATGAAGGCACAATTAAAGAAAGCTCAAGAATAACAAAAAATCAATACAAATTTCTATCATAAGAAACAACCTTAATTCTACATGGGTGATAAGATATGATTACTTCATTATAATATTAAAACTATTTGTCTTTGTAACAAGGTAGATTATTATAGACTTGAATATTTCTAATTTGTGAACAAATGAATCTAGTTACTTATCAATTATACCTATCAAAATCTATAAAGATCCATCTTATATTCCACGTATCATTATTTGAATCATACAAGAGAATGGATAAACAAGGAAGAAGACAAATACCACCGCTTCCTATAGAAATAGATAACAGTGAAGAATTTCAGGTAAAAGAGGTCTTAAATTCAAAATGATGTCAAAATCACTTAGAATATCTTATACATTGGTAAAAATATGATATTAATGAATGCACATGGAAGCCATCTAGGAATCTAACTAATGCATCAACAAAAGTCAATGCATTTTATCAATAACAATCATCAAAATCAAGATAAAGAATCAAGAAAATCTTTGCTACAAATCAAAGTAGGTTCAATAGAGATTTCATTCTATCTTGTATCATTATTTAATATTTCTTTGAATTTTCTAGCACAAGAGAGATGAAAAATCAACAGCCAATAAATTCAATTCAAGAGCTATTATTTGTTGACTTATTAGATGAGACATTATAACTATCACAACCTTCAAGATAACAAAATAGAAATGAAGATGCTCAAAAATGACATATTCTTCCTTGGATTGATGGCAAGATATAATGTGTTTGATATCATGACTTTAGAAAAATCTTCTAGCATTTGATAATACTTTTAGAGGTAGAAACTACTCTTGATGGTGTTCCAAATGTTTTCTTTGAAAGAAGTTATGAAGGCCTCAACAATGATCAAATATTAAGGTGGTCCTCTTGTCTTGGTATGGAATACTATCAATAGCTGAGAAGACCTATCAACTATCTTAAAAGGGAATAGAAATCAAAATATGTGACAAATATAATTTGGTGCATCTTGAACTTTCTCAATATATCATTACCGCTTCTTGTAGAACTTGTCCCTAGAAGAAAGAATAATATCACAATCATAAGATTTATTCTAATAATTATTTAGTTAATATGGATAGGTAGAAATAGATAAAAATAAATTAATTTGATAATATCTTATAGAAAAGCTTTTTAGAAGCTTTATAGATGTAATTTCATCTTTATATATGTCTATAGGTGATTGATAGGTTAGAAGCTTGGCCAACAAGTTAGCCACATGTTACATATATTAATAGCTTGCAGAATAAGCTAAGTATGTAATACAATTATAAAAAACTTGTCTTACAAGTTTGACTTATGTCTTATAAGTTTGATACATGTCTTGCAAATTTGACATATGTCTTGCAAATTAGACACATGTTAGAGGTTCTATAGAACATCACCACAAAGCTCTTAGATAGATAGTATATATAGAAATAAGAGTGAAGCCTTCTTTATTTATGTCAATTCTTTTTTTGCTTCTAGTCTAGTTTAAAAGACCTTATGTTTTCTAGTCTTTGATAATAGCCATTGTAGTTTCTTCTTAAATATATATACTTTTTTATTTCTATTTTATTAAATTTTTTGAACATAAATTTCATTGATTTATGCCTCTTCTTTTAATTTGTGTCCTTGATAGGTGTTGCTCCTAATAGCTCCAATTGTGATTTTACTTGGCGCTAAAATGTATCGTCCTCACTTTGCTCAATTAGAGGATGTAAAAATTACATTGATTTATTCAAAGCTTGTATAGCATATAAATCTTTTAAATCTTGTTCTCTCAATATTTAAAGGTTTGATATAGTGACTGAATTGCTTCTACAGCTGTATTCTATCTTAGAATAGATGATTGCATATTGATGAAGGCTTTGGTTTGATTCTCCCCCTCTTATAAGTATTCTTCAAATTTAATCTTTATCAAGAAGTTATCATCAAACATGTTTGGATTTGTAAAAATAGAATCAACAAAATTCTTGTACCTTTTGAGGCACATTGATAAGATTTTTGATTAATTTCTATGTGCACTTATTGATATCATAGTCGTACCAATGAACAAGATATTTCAATTGAATCTTTTATCATGAATCAATTGATAGGAGAAAATTGAATAAATTTGATTCAATTGAAAAGAGCAAGTTGAATCAATTTGATTCAATTGAAAAGAGGAAGTTAAATCAATTTGATTCAATTGAAAAGAACAAGTTGAATCAATTTGATTTAATTGAAAGGAATAAATTGAATTAAATTGCTTCTTTATTGTGAATCAAGCACCTTTTTGACCTTGTATTATTCATGATTTTTTATTTTAATATTAGGTAATAATTATTGTATTCTTCTTAAAATATGCAACTTTTTATAAGATTCCAAAAGAGAGATATAGAAAATTGGATGTACCTTCATAAAAGATGGTAGTTTTAAGTGATATGCCATTGGATTAATTTGCTTTTGGATAGAAAATAGTCTTTATTTTTGATAGTCCAACTTATTGTATGGCTACTTGATTTTAATGTTCTATCAAAGAAGTCATATTTTGCTTCTAATATGAAAAGTAAATGATTGATTTTTGAATTTATTTGCAGATGCCTTGTAAACATCTTAAGCTGCTTGTAATTAAAGCTTCAAGATTGTTTGGTATTGCGATAAATGCTTTATAAATCTAAATTGTGGTACTTCTAATATTACATTATTATGAAATTTTGTAACAACTCTTTCAATTTTTATTGTCTTAGCAGATAAAGTAATAAGAATATTTATAATGGTATCTAACTTGGATTCAAAAGATTTGATCATACTAATATCTTGATCTCCAACTATTGAAAAAAAAAAAAAAAAAAAAAAAAATCTATAAGAAAATAATATCAATTTAGAAGAGAATAATCTACAATCTCTAAAGCACTAATAAATCTTTAAGAAGAGAGATAATCTACTCTGTAACAAGAAGGATCCAACTTTGATATTAAAGATAAAGGTAGTCTTAAGAAATTATCAAAGATACAAGAGTATAAAATAAGAGACTTAAATTAGAAAAGATTTTGAGAAGAAATCAATAAGAACTTGAATTATCTAAATGAATATATGAACAATACTAAGAAATATGAATTAGAACTCTAAGAGATATATTGTCGAGACTAAAAATTCTTCAGCCTCGACTCTAATATATATTCATGTCTAGGAAGTTTTATGAGTGCTTTCTATCAAACTAGGAAGCTTTTTGAACTCTTTCTACCAAATTAGTAATAAAAATATACACTTTGGAAGTTCACAAAACCTTCTAGAATATTTTAGAAGTTCCTAAATTAATGAAAGTTGATTGAAAAGCTTCCTAATTGATAAAAGTAGCTTAAGAAGCTTTGTAGTTAATAGAAGGAGCTCAAAAAGCTTTCAAATTGATAGAAAGAGCTTGAAAAGCTTCTCAGTTGGTAGAAGCTAGTCAAGAAGTTTCTTAGTTAAATAGAAGTTACTCAAGAAGCATCCTAGACATGGATATATATAGAAGTCAAGGCTGAAGAATTCTTTAGTCTTAATAATGCATCTCTTGGAATTATAGCTCACCTTTCTTAGTGTTGTTTGTGTACTCATCTACTTAATTCAAGTTCTTATTGGTTTCTTCTTGAAATCTTTTTTTTAGCTCAAGTCTCTTATATTGTATTCTCATGTCCTTGATAGTTTGTTAAGATTTTCTTCATCTTAAATACCAAAGTTGGATCCTTCTTATTAGAGAGTAAATTATGTCTCTTCTTGAAGGTATACCAGTACTTTAAAGCTTGTAGATTATCCTCTTCTAAACTAATATTTTTTTTATCTGAATATTAGAGCTTTATCTCTCTTGTAAGAAAGTGAATCACCTCTCTCTTTGAAAGTCTTAAAGCATTTTAGTAGTTGTGGATTACCCTCATTTAAACTGATATTGTCTTCTTATGGATTTATTTTTTCTTTCCCTTAGAATAGTTGGAAGTCAAGACATTAGTATGGTTAAATCTTTCAAATCCAAATTAGATGTTATTAAAAGTATTCTTATTATTTTTTTGCTAGGATTGTAGAGATTATTGCAAAACTTCATAACAACACAACATCTAGAGTATTACAATCTAAACTACACCTACCTCCAACTTTTATACTTGAAGATACAATACTACCTATGCTATATTAAAGAAATCCATTTGTTCAGTAATCTACGGAACTTCAAATTAATCTTTCAAAAAAGTATAATGGTATGCATGGTTGTGTTGTGGTTTGGCTACCATATGAAAATATTGTACATGTAAATTTAATGTATAATTTATTATATAGCTAAGTGAAAGCCATATCAATAGACTTTTATTAATTACAAGATGTATTTAGATTATTAGTTTAAAAAGAATCTATTCAAAAAGACTATTATTAAGGTTTATACAACCTTATTTTTTTTTGATAATGACTTTTGAAATTGATTTTATATTGATAATAACTTTATATATTTTGAATCACCTTTGTTAGACATTGGTGACACTTGAGATCTTGTTTACTTTTTTTATTTAGAATTTAGAACACATATTATGTAAATCTTATTAAAAAAAAGATTAAAAAGGAGTTTTTAATATAAAAAGGAGTAGTTAGGCCATCTATGTAGATGAATGGATATGGATGATAGAAGTCTCAATTCCTATTGGCCAAAAATCATACCTATTGGACTTTAAGGAGGCTACCTAACGGCTTATAAGAGATTAGAATTTGTTTTTTGAAGGAGTTTGAATATCAAAGGCTAGATTCAATAAGTTTGGATTTTTGGCTATGGTTTTGGTGCAAGTTTTGTGTGATTTGGACTTTTTGTAAGAGAGATACAGGTACTTAAAGTTAAGGTGTCAAAATTGTATCTATTGTTATTCTTTTGCATATAACTTATGCATACAAAAAGCAATAGAAGATTGAAAACTAGGATTAAAAAGATCACTTTCTTGGCTACACTTTTTGTACATGGCTTGATGAAATCTAAGCTGGAATAGAGGAGATATTGGAAGTTGAAGTTAGTGCTTGTAATCAAAGGGCAGTTAGTAATCTTGCTTAATTAGTGGTAATGTTTTGAGCTATATCTTAATCAATTTGATAAATTTTTAGCTCCAAATTTTTAGAAGTATATATATTCATATCATAAGACTATATACAAAAAATTTGTGGCATTGAGATTTTGGATTTGTGAGATATAAAGAAAATAGTGCTTAGATGTCTTTGAACTAGGGTTTTAAGTACTTGCTAGGATTTTTAAGATATCACATGATCAAAAGTAAATTTATAGTTGATTCTTTTTTATAGTGAAGCTTAAGAGTATTATCTACACTTTGAACAAATTTTTATAGAAATTAAATAATTGAATTAAGAGTTATTGAGTTCTAAATTTTAAGAAGAAATAAATCCTTGCGGGTGAATAAGCTATTGAAGGTTTTTTGTTGCAAATATGAGCTTTTTGTACAAACCTACTTAAATATAAGAGGTTTTATCAATACAATTTTTTTTTTATAATATCATTGTATAATTTGTTTCTTCTATTAAAGACAAATCACTTATTGGAATATTGCCAATAAGTTGTAAGAAAATTCTCTATAACCAAGTACCTAATATATTTTCAGATAGAAGTTCATGCCACATGATAGCATTCAAAGTTCTAAGGATTTATCAACAAAATTCAATTGATAATAGTTCTATAATATAATATTTATTTGTCAGAAGAATCACAAGTTGGATTGGATGGTGCTTTGCTTATAAAATAAGCATTATCATGGTTTGCTTCCTTGTTTGAAAAAAGATCACCAATTTTGAGCAACTTTAAAGTTTTCATGAAAGTATTTACAAAAGCATTTGGAAAACATGATAAGGCTCATTGAACAACACCTAAGAATTGAGCATTGCATCAAAAGATATACTTTGCATCAATCTATGTATCCAATTTTAGATAACTAATATACAATATCAATTGAGATGAAGAAGCCTTAATGAGTCAATTTTATTAGAGATTAAGAGACAATATGAAGGATTTATTATTATTGCTTTTAGATCCACAATTGCTCAATGATGCCATTTTCTAAGCCATAAAATATAATAATCAAGTATACCAATGTTGTCAAAATTAATATTTATGGGCTATAGCAAGATAATATACAATTCAACTCACTCCTACTACATCGATAAATATTTTAAATTTATATTTAGAAATAAAAGATATATAATTTAATATAGTATATTTTATATCTCTTGGTCTACAAAAAAAAACATCACATGTAAGAAGGTCTATGCTTGTATTGTCGCAACGAAGGCTATAAGATTGACAATTGTCTGAAGAAATAAAATTGATGCATCACTAAAATCAGGGGTGTGGTTATTCAGGAAAATGAAGATGCTCAACTATAATAGAGACCATGTTGTTGGACAATTAAACATTACAAAATTATTCAAGTTTCTCTCTTTTTGCTCAACCTACTCATTGTTTTATAATTCTTTTATATTTTAGCCCTCAAAAGCTTCAAACAATTGCCTTATTGGATTCAAAGGCATTTGCTTGTTTTTTAGATGAGGCATTTACTAAGCTTCATAAAATTCATCTAATACAAAAATCCAAACTTATTTATGTAGAGGTAATAGATAAACAATCTTTATCCTCTAGTAGTATCATCCATAAAACAATGTCTATAAAAGTGTCATTTGAAGATCATAGCAACCAAATTGTGTTCAATATTATTAGGACTCCTTCAAATCCTATTATTCTTGGACTTTCTTGGTTGAAAAATAATAATCCATCTATAGATTAGAGGTTACAAAGAATAATATTTTTGATAGAAATTCCTATAAGAAAACTTTGTAAAAAGTCACGAGCTAATAAACCTTCATTTGTTGGAATAAGAATTTTTATAAAATTGACCAAAAAATGTACATCACATGTTATTTATGTAACTCCAACTAAAAAAGGTACAATTTTATTGACAAGTATTCTAAAGTAATATAGTGAATTTTAAGATGTTTTTCAAAAGAAGAATGCTAATATATTATCAGAGCACTAACTACACAATTGTGCCATAGATCTTCAAGAAAGAATACAACCACTTTTTGGCCCAATTTATAATCTTTTTTAAAATAAGCTTTCAGTGTTAAAAGATTATATTGATGAAAACCTTGCAAAGAACTTCATTAGGTATTCAAAGTTTTTAGCAGGTATATCAATATTCTTTGTGAAGAAGAAGGATGGTTCTTTGTATATGTGCATTAATTATTAAAGATTGAAGAAAATAACGGTGAAGAATTCTTATGTAATAGTATTAATATTAGGACTTTTGAAACAACTTAACTAAGCCAAGATATATATTAAGATAGATCTTTGTAAAGTATATAATTTAGTAAAGATTAAAGAGAGAGACAAATAGAAGATTGCATTTTAGACAAGGTGTGGACATTTTGAATATAATGTTATGCTCTTTGAACTAACAAATGTCTTTGCTATCTTTCAGCATTTAATAAATAACATCTTTTGAGAGCATCTAAATAAGTTTATAGTGATCTATTTTAATGATATTTTGATCTATTCAAAAAATTTGGAAGAACAAGAACGATATGTAAAGTTGGTATTACAAAAGCTATGAGATATAAGTTTATATGTCAAATTAGAGAAATGTATATTTCATCAATTAAAGATGGAATTTTTGAGATATATTATATCTATTAAAGATTTGATGATGGATTCCGAGAAAGTGGAGGCAATTATGCAATAGGCTATTCTAAAAACTTTGAAAGACAAATAGTGTTTTTTTGGATTTGCTAACTTCTATCTTATTTTTATCAAAATTTATTTTTAAATTGTTGCTTTTTTTACTTGATTGACATACAAAGACAAGTTGAAACGGGGGCCTCAAGCAGAGAAGGCATTATAAAACCTCAAGATGGTATTTAGTATAGTTCCAATTTTGATGCATTTAGACTTTATAAAAATATTCAGCATAAAAATTGATGCTTTAAATTTTATACTAGAGCCATATTTTCACAAATAGGTATAGACAATAAATTCCAACCTATTGCATTTTATTCTCAAAAATTTTCTACTACCAAAATTAATTATAAAATCTAAAATAAGAAACTTCTTGATATTATAGATTCTTTTCAAGAATAGCATCATTTTCTTAAAAGAATAATGCATCTTATAACTATATACACAAATGATAAGAATTTGAAATACTTTATGTCAACTTGAATTTTTAATTACTATCAATCTTGATAGAATATGTTATTATTTCAATTTAACTATGTCATCTTATTGACTTAGAAAGCAATAAGAGTTATTTGATGTTTTATTAAAGAGATCATATCTTATATCAAAGATAAGAAAGGGAATGTTTGATCAATAATATGCAACTTTATTAAAGCTAGAGTAATTTCACCTTCGCACTACTATTACATTGATACCTATTGATTCTGATTTTTTTGATGAGGTGTATGTTGCAACTACTAATGATGCTTTGGCCCTTGATATCAAGCATTACCTTAATAAAAATGTTGACAAGTTTAAGCTTACAAAAGACTTTTTATATTTTGAAGAATGTTTTTATATGCTAAAAAGACCAACACAACTACATGTTCTTCAATCTCATCATGACTTTCTAACTACAAGTCACTTTAGATTTAATAAGATCTTTGAACTTATTTCTCAAAATTTTTAGTGGTCTCAAATGCAAAAGGTTGCAAAGGACTTTGTGCTCTCTTGTAACATCTATTCAAGGTCCAAGAATCCTTGATATCACTCTTTGTCATGAATATAAGATTTATTCCAATAATTATCTAATTAATATAAACCAATAGAAGTAGGTAAAATAAATTGATTTGATAATATTTGATAGAAAAGCTTCCTAGAAGCTTCATAGATGCGGAATCACCTTTATACATGTCTATAGGTGATTGGTAGGTTAGAAACTTGGCCAATAAGCTAGCCACATAGTGCACATATTGGTAGCTTGTGGAACAAGCTAGCCACATGGTGCACATGTTGATAGCTTGTGGAACAAGCTAGCCATGTGTCACACATGTTGGTAGCTTGCGGAATAAGTCAAGTACGTAGCACACATGTGAGAAACTTGTCGTGCAAGTTTAACATGTTGTCGTCGTGAGAGTCTTAGCCCTAAGAAACACTGGGTCTTTTGTGCCTTTAGTTAATTAAGTGCAAGATGAGATCCATAAGAGTTCATAAAATTGAAGATTTTACATTAAAACAACATATTTTATGAACCTATTCTGCCTTTAGAGACTTGCTCCTAATTTTGATCATAAATCCTAGGATATTACATCAATTGTAAAAAAATTTGAGCAGTAAGCACTTAAAGAAGTATGGAAGCAAATCCCATAAATCTTTTGATTATAGCTCATGTGGTTAGAGAGAACCATGTTGTCAAAGTAATCCTTCTATGCTGCCTTTGATTTTGGACCCCCTTTGCTTCACACCTTTATTGCTCCTTATTAACAAAGACCTAAGTACTGAAATTTGATAGGCTTTTTGCTTATTTTATGTAGTAAACATCTTCAAATTTTTGCTCCAAAATTCCTCTTTGAACTAGAGTTATAGACTCTACCCTTCTTCTTTAATTTTGTCTTTTAACAACTCTAGATCTGACCACAAATTTCCTCATAATTCTTTAAACATAATTCCAATAGCAATCAATTTTTTGAAAAACTTAATAGACTCATATATCTACAAACTATTAATAAATTTTATTCAAAATGCTACTCTAATCACAAAGATATGCTCCCTCAAACTTCACTAACTTGGAGATAGACCATTGTCACTTTCAAAGAGCATAACATTTTATTTATAAAACGAATGAGTATCAAACTTGCTCTCATCTCTTCCCTAACTTACATAGATCATGTCTATCAAAATTTCACATTCAAATTTGTCTCCTAATTCCCTTTATATCCAAAAAAATCTACACACACACATTGCCTATACAAACCCCAATCTTGCCTTCACTCTATTTCTCTTTTCATCCAAATCTGGTTACAATTTCATTTATAATTCTCTACTCAGAGATCATATTGACTTGAGATTTTGATACAAAGTAGTTAATTATATAAGGAACAAAAATCCAACAAATTTCGCCTCTAGAGTCCAAGTGGTTCTCAAGAGGCAAGGTCCAAAATCTAGAAACCTTCACTGCCTTAGTCTTAAATATCTGCAACTTTGACGACTCATATATCCCTTGATATTTAACCAAAAGATATGAAAATTATTGTTATATGTTTCTTATCTTATCTACTACAAACCTACAAAAAATTGCACTTAAAATCCTCTCTAAGCTTCTTCTACACACAAAAATATACATTACCTATATAAAAATCCTATGCACCTCCAAAAAAAAACTCTCTCTCTTCTCTCTCACGACCCCTCTTTGTCATCTCTACTTGGTCTCCCTTCTTCTCTTGGTCAAAGAGACACCTCAGCCATATCTTCCTACCTCTTTAATCTTTTATCTTGGATTAACTTCAAGAAATCTCATTTTTTGAGATAAATTTCTATTTTATCTTCTTACTACCATTTTTCTACCAACTTCTCTTCTAATTTCAGGCCACAACATTTAAGTTCAGATCTAAGAGAGAAGAAAATAAAGGTAAAGTAGATCTAAGATAAAATAGAAGAAAACCTAACAAGTGGAAAGAAACAATTCAGATTAGATTAGAGATAATAAAGAAAGAACTACATTCTACACTGCCAAGTCAAAGAAGCTTGTGTGGTTAAGTTTTTAGCTACTTTGGAGCTAACGTGAGTTTGAATCCACTTGACTTCACTATAGAAATCCTTGGCTTCATGACTTGATACTACTAGTAGGAATTTCAGCAAGAAATTAGTAGTTTGGCCTATCTATCATCCATGAGCTTGTGATAAATATTGTAACCCCCAAGATAGTGTGGTTATAAGTACAATCCCTTCTCTTTTTCATCCTCTCCTCTTCTATTCTTAATCATTTTATTTTAATACATTCTTTTATATCTTTCACATTATGTTTTAATTTACAACACAACAATGTGTCTTGCAAATTAGACATGTGTAGGAGGTTCTATAGAATATCGCCATGTAGCTCTTAGTTAGATAGTATTTATAGAGGCAAGAGTAAAGCCTTCTTTACTCTTGTCAACTCCTTTCTTGTTTCTAGTCCAGATTCAAGAGTCTATAGTTTTCTTGTCCTGTGGCAATAGCCATTCTAGTTTTTTTTAATATACATACTTCTTTACTTCTATTTTGTTATTCTTCTTAATAGAAGTTTTATATATTTATTTGCTTTCATTGAGTTCTTGTCCTTGACAGATTGAGAAAAATACACATACAGTATTAGAGCTTTGTCTCTTATTGATTAAGAAAGGATTATCCTTTTCTCTTGATAAGACATAAGCATATTAGAAGTTGTGGAGTACCCACTTTTAAACTGATATTGTTTCTATATTTTTTTCTTTTGAGTGTGTTATTCTACATTTCTTGAAGTGAGAGTAGACACCTTCCTTCCTATTATATTATCATGGTAGAGCTTGCGGAAATGAAGAGTGCAATGGCACAAATGCAAGAACAAATGAGAAAGCTAATCCTTGCAATGCATTAACTCAGTTTACTACCACAAGGAGCAACAAGATTAGTAGGAAGTGAAGATATAGATGGTTGGAGCTGCATCAATATCTACACCGAACCATACTACCTCACCTATGATGGAGCACCATTCAAACATTAGAAAATCAAAAATTAGTTTGTTTAAAAAGTTTGATGGCAGAAGATCTAAGTTTTGAGGATTTGTCAATTAGGTACAATTGATGATTCAACTTCAATCTCAGACTTATCCTACACAAGGATCTCAAATTAAATTTATTGAAATATTATTTTTGGATTCTATTTTATCGTGGTTTTCATCTTTTTTTGAACGACGAGATCCAATATTCAATAATTTAGAGGCATTTTTAGCAAAATTTTGATCTATGTATGGAGAACATGATGCAATCTATATTGCAACCAATAAGATTCGCATCCTATTACAAGACAATCGATCAGCGTTGTTATGCGCTTCACAATTTTGACAACTAATAACTGATATCAAGTGGGATGATGTTGCACTTATTAGCCAATTTTTCTATATATTATAATATGAGGTAAAAAAATTAATGTTGAATTTATCCAATCCTCAAACATTGAGTCAAGTAATTAATTTTGCTGTGAAGTGTGACAATTGACTTTTTGAGTTTCAATCCGAGAGTCATATAAGAGAGCCTCAACATTATTATTCAATGGCAATATCAATGTCCTCACAAAACGTACATTCGAAAGTAGAAGACATGTAAATTAATACAATACATTTTAAACCTCTTATTGAACAAAAAAAGATTTGACGTTATCAAGGAGGATTATGTTTATATTGTGGAGAACCTAAGCACACTACTCAACATTGTTTGAAGAAACGACAGAACTACAAAATGAGGAGTACGGCTGTTAAAGAAGACAACATGTCAGAAAATAAATTTGTCTAGCTATAATAGGGACCGTTGTCGGGTAGAGAATTTGCCTTGGAAAAACGCCGGGTTCCTAGCTGCTACTAAAACTAGCAGGGAACATGAGAGGAAGCCATGCAAGTATCTTCTATACTTGCACAATATTTGTTCAAGCTTTCAAGTTATACTTATATTATACTTGTACAATTCTTGTACAAATATAAAGTATAAATACTTGAATAATATTTATATAAATACTTATATAAATACTTATATAAATACTTATATAAAATAATGTATAATCCTTGATATAATACTTGTATAAATATTTATACAAATATTATATATAATACTTATAAAATACTTATATAAATACTTGATATAAATACAAGTATATATACTTATATAAAAGGTATAAGCAAAGTATGTATGTATTCAAGTATATCTCAAAATACAACCACATATGAGGAATACAAGTTATACGATAAGCTGAGACTAAATAAATCACTAAAAATTCATCCAAAAGTCGAATCAAGCGTGCTTATAGCCTATGGGAAGCCAATAATCCATTTTAAAACATGTCAAAATTTCACAAATAGATGGCTTACCGTTTAAAAGTTATGGCTAAAAGAAGTAGGTACTAAAATTTCCAAGCGAATGCAAAGGCAGCAAAGCTCCTCTTCACTTCAGCCTTTGTTGTGATTACTATCCTTCTCCAAATTGGACATGCAATAGCTTTTTAGAAAGCTCACTCCATCATCTAACTTGTTCTAAAATTTTGCATGCACGCCTCTCAAACTCCAGATTTTGTAGCTAGTTGATTCTACTCTTCAAACCCTAGCAATAATTTGCCCTCTTTGACACTTCACGGCTTATAAAACTTTCATAAAAGCTCCAAATGTATTGATTTTTGTTTTTGTGGAAAGCTTACACAAGCTGCTATAAGCACCTAAATTATCAAAAAGATTGAAGAGACTATCCGACTTAGGTGGTTGAACAAAATCTCTACCCTTCTTCATCGGGTGGCAGCAAACTCTTTTCTACTCTCAAGCTCACAACTTTTGCTCTCCAATTCCAAATGCTACAAGAGATGTCTTGATAGAAAGCTAGTACAATTTTCCATACTATCTATAAATTTCACTAAGAAAGAGTCGAAATCAAACTTACAGTAGCAGCTCGAAGTTTCTGCCCCTCTTCATCAGGTGGCAGCAAACCCTACTCTACTAAAACAAGCATAATGTTTTGCTCACAACTCCAAAATAAGCAAGTGAGTAGATTCTAAAATCCTCACATTTTGAAGAAAATACTTACCAATTTTCATTACAAACGCTTCTATCACCACGGAGCTATCTCTCTCCAAAGTTCACCACTCAAAACTGCCTCCCAACTCTTGGTCTAGCAAGAAGAGTATATCTCCCTTTCTTTCCATATTAGACTATGAGACGCTCACATGGGTAGCCAAATCCTATTGGATGGGCCTTATTCACCCCATGCTCTTCTTTCTTATCCCTCACAAGGTCCATTCTACCTCAAAAGTCAACAAGAAAGATAAAACAATCTTTATCTTTCTTCTAATTACAAAAGAATCTATTCTAGGATATAAATAAGATAGGAACAAAACAAATAGCCATCTTAATTCACTAACTAAGTGGCTATAATAAATCCTCTCTTTATAATATCTTCTAAAATAACCTCTAGCACTCACACATATATTAACAATAGATACAAGATATTTAATATTTTTATACACTGCACGTAAATGCAGTATGACACCGTGCAATTGGAACCTTATACAATTCCTAATGAAGGTCCTATTCTCTCTTCAAAATCCTCTTCTTGTTTTATAATAGATATATATTTAGGACCAAAAAACTATAGAGCCTCTGTCTTATTAGATTTAGGAGCGTCAGCATGCTTTCTAGATGAACAATTTATTAAGAATCGTAAAATATCTTTAGTACAAAAAACTAAACCTGTACATGTAGAAGTCATAGATGATCATCCATTGTCTTTTGGAAATGTCACTCATAAAATCCATCTTATAAAAGTAACAACAGATGGTCATAATAGCTATGTAACCTTTAACATAATTAAATCTCCGTCTAATCTAATTATTTTAGGTTTATCATGGCTAAAAAATTATAACCCTCAATTAGATTGGAATTCTCGTAGACTTGATTTTTCTCAGAACATTATTAAACATCCTGTTGACCAAGTGAAAAGCTATAAGTCTAATATAGTAAAATTCGTATTTATAGGTACAAAAGATTTTATACATGCAGCAAAAAAAGGATCAACTTTTGCTACTTATGCCACACCCGTTTTTGATAGTGGAAAGACTTTAAGTGGCATTCCAAGCCAATATTTGGATTATCATGACATTTTTGAAAATAAAAATATAGATATTCTTTCGGAGCATCGTCCATATGATTGTTCAATCAACCTCAAGGAAGGAACTTAGCCACCATTTGGACCAATCTACAGTTTATCACAAGATGAATTGGCTGAATTCAAGGTATATATTGACGAGAATTTGGCCATGAATTTCATACGCCATTCTAAATCTCCAACAAGAGCTCTTATTCTATTTGTGAAGAAAAAAGATGGATCATTGCAAATGTGTGTTGAGTATTAAGGACTCAACAAGATCACAATTAAAAACAGATATCCATTATCTTTAATATGAGGACTTTTTGATCAATTAAATCAAGCTAAGATCTATACAAAAATAGATCTAAGAGGAGCATATAATCTAGTACACATCAAAGAACGAGATGAATAGAAAATTGCATTTCAAACCAAGTACCGACATTTTGAATATTATATCATGCTTTTTGAACTTACGAATGTATCAGCTGCTTTTCAACATCTCAGAAATGATATTTTTTGTGAGTTCCTAGACAATTTTGTCATCTGCTACCTAGACAATATTTTGATCTATTCTAAGAATGTAAAAGAACATGAAGTACATTTTCATCAAGTATTATAAAATTTAAGAGATGCGAGATTGTACGCCAAGATAGAAAAGTGTATATTTCACACTATTCAAGTTGATCTCTTAGGGTACATCATTTGAAATGATGGTCTCATGATGGATCCTAAGAAAGTCGAGACAATCATGAATTGAAAGATTTCAAAGACGATAAGAGATGTCTAATGTTTTTTTGGATTTATCAATTATTATCGGATCTTCATCAAAGACTTCTCTCAAGTTGCAGCTCTATTTACATATTTGACCTATAAAGATAAACTCCAATGGAATAAAGAAGCGGAAGCAACATTTGAAGCTTTGAAGACATTATTTGTTTCTACAGCAATCTTGTATCATGTTGACTTTTCTAAGGCAATTTTTTATGGAAATAGACGCATCAGATATTGCCTTGGGTGCAATTTTGTCACAAATAGGAATAAATGACAAACTTCATCTAGTAGCTTTTCATTTAAAAAAATTCTCAGCAATCGAGATCAATTATGAGATCCATAACAAAGAACTTCTTATAATCATGGATTCCTTTCAAGAATGGCATCATTATCTAGAAGGCACTTCCAGTCCAATTACCATGTATACGGATCATAAGAACCTTGAGTATTTCATATCAACATGCATGTTGAATCGTCGTCAAGCTCGTTGGAGTATGTCTTTGTTAAGATTTGAGTTCATTATCACTTATTGGCTAGAAAAACAACAAAGTTTTTTCAATGCCTTTTTTAAACGTTTTTATTTTGCACCAAAAGAAGGAGATGCAACTTTTGAGCAACAAAGAATGGCCCTCTTGAAATCAGAGCAATTTCATCTTCGAGCAATAAAATCAACATTGACTGTTGATTCAACTTTTCTTAAGCAAATTCAGTCAAGTATGTCCTCAGACCCTCTTGTTCATGATATCAAGAATAATTCTTCCAAGACTCATGATTCTTCTAAATTTGAATTCAAGAATAACCTACTATATTTTGAAGGATGCCTATATGTTCTAAAAGGAGAAGCTCATTTACGTGTTCTTCAAGCACGTCATGATTTTTCAATGGCAGGATATTTTGGATACAACAAGATTTTGGAACTTATATCAAGAGATTTTTGGTGGCTTCAAATATGGAAGGCAGTCCAAGACTTTGTACAATGATGTGATATCTGCTCAAGATCAAAGACTCTTCATCATCAACCTTTTGGACTTCTTCAGCCATTACCTATGCCAGAAAAACCATGGTCTTCTGTTTCTATGGATTTCATCACGGATCTTCCAAGCTCAAGATCTTATGATTCTATATTTAAGATAGTAGATCGGTTCACCAAGATGGCACATTTTATGCCATGCACAAAATCTGTCACAAGTAAAGAAACAGCTAAGCTTTTCATTGATAATATCTATTGCTATCATGGATTATCTAAAGATATTATATTAGATAGGGAAATTCAATTTGTGTCAAGATTTTGAAGAACCCTTTTCAAGATCTTAAAAGTAGACATAAAATTATCTTCAGCTTTTTATCCTCAAACTAATCGACAAACAAAGCACGTGAACCAAGTCTTAGAGCAATACTTAAGGTGTTCCATCAACTACCAACAAGATGATTGGACAGCTCTTTTGCCATTGACAGAGTTTGCTTATAAAAATACAACACATTCTTCTACGCAAAAAATACCTTTCTTTGCCAATTATAGTTACCACCCATGACTTGATGCTTTTAACTTTTCAAAAGTTGATAATCCAATGGCAGAAGATTTGACAAATTGTTTGTCGGAGCTACATACAATAATGAAGGTGTAATTAAAAGAAGCTCAAGAATGACAAAAAATAAAAGCAGATGCGTATCGCAAGGAACAACCACAATTCAACGTGGGGGACAAGATATGGTTACTTTGTCGCAATATCAAGACTATTCATCCTTGTGATAAGTTGGATTATTGTAGACTTGGACCTTTCTATTTGTTAACAAATCAATCCAATTGCATATCGATTACACCTATCGAAATCCATGAAGATCCATCCTATATTCCACATATCACTTCTTGAGCCATACAAGAGAGTGGATATACAAGGAAGAAGACAAATGCCACCGTTGTCATACTGCATTTACGTGCAGTGTATAAAAATATTAAATATCTCGTATCTATTGTTAATTCATGTGTGAGTGCTAGAGGTTATTTTAGAAGATATTATAAGAAGAGGATTTATTATAGCCACTTAGTTAGTGAATTAAGATGGCTATTTGTTTTGTTCCTATCTTATTTATATCCTAGAATAGACTCTTTTGTAATTAGAAGAAAGATAAAGGTTGTTTTATCTTTCTTGTTGACTTTTGAGGTAGAATGGACCTTGTGAGGGGTAAAAAAGAAGAGCATGGGGTGAATAGGGTCTGATCAATAGGATTTGGCTGCCCATGTGGGCGTGTCATAGTCTAATATGGAAGGAAAGAGAGATATACTCCTCTTGCTAGACCTAGGGTTTGGGCAGTTTTGAGTGGTAAACTTTGGAGAGAGATAGCTCCAAGGAGAAAGAAGCATTTGTAATGAAAATCAATGGGTGTATTCTCCAAGTTGTGAGGATTCTAGAACCTATTCACTTGCTTGTATTGGAGTTGTGAGCAAAAAGTTATGCTTGTTTTAGTAGAATGAGGTCTGCTGCTATCGAAAAGTGATGGCAGAAACTTCAATCTGCCACCGCAAGTTTGATTTCAAGTCTTTCTTAGTGAAATTTATAGAGATTGTGGAAAATTGTGCTAGCTTTCTATCAAGACATTTCTTGTAGCATTTGGAGTTGGAGAGGAAAAGTTGTGAGTTTGAGAGTGGGAAAGGGTTTGCTGCCACCTAATGAAGAGGGGCAGAGACTTTGTTCAACCACCCAAGTTGGACAATCTCTTCAATCTTTTTGATATTTTAGATGCTTATAGTTGCTTATGTAAGCTTTCCATGAAAATAAAAATCAATACATTTAGAGCTTTTATGAAAGTTTTATGAGCCATGAAGTGTCAAGAGGGCAAATTGTTTTTAGGGTTTAAAGAGTAGAATCAACTAGCTATAAAATCTGGAGTTTGAGAGGCATGCATGAAATTTTTTAGAACAAGTTAGATGATGGAGTGAGATTTCTAAAAAGCTATTGCATGTCTATCTTGGAGAAGGAAAGTAATCACAACAAAGGCTAAAGTGAAGAGGAGCTTTGCTGCCTTTGCATTTGTTGGAAAATTTTGGTGCCTACTTCTTTTAGTTATAACTTTTAAATGGTAAGACATCTATTTGTGAAATTTTGATGTGTTTTACAATGGATCATTGGCTTTCCATAAGCTATAAGCATGCTTGATTTGACTTTTGGATGAATTTTTAGTGATTTATTTAGTTTCAGCTTATTGTGTAACTTGTATTCCTCATATGCGGTTGTATGTTGAGGTATACTTGAATATATACACATTTTGCTTGTACTTTTTATATAAGTATATATACTTGTATTTATATCAAGTATTTATACAAATATTTTATAAGTATTATATATAATATTTATACAAGTATTTGTATAAATATTATACCAAGGATTATATATTATTTTATACAAGTATTTATATAAGTATTTATACAAGTATTTATATAAGTATTTATACAAGTATTATATAAATATTTATACAAATATTATTCAAGGATTTATACTTTATATTTGTACAAGTCTTGTATAAGTATAATACAAGTATAATTTGAAAGCTTGAACAAATATTGTGCAAGTATAGAAGATATTTGCACGGCTTCCTCTCATGTTCTCTACTAGTTCTAGTAGCAGCTAGGAACTCATCATTTTTTCAAGGTGAATTCTCTCTACCTGACACCGTCTCCTATAGGAGTAGACAACATTGAAGAATTCGAGGTTGAAGAGATTTTAGATTCAAGGCGGCATCGAAATCAATTGGAATATCTTGTGCATTGATACGAATTTGATATTAGTGAACGTACATGGGAGCCATCCAAGAATCTAGGAAATGCATCAATAAAAGTAAATATATTTTATCGATAACATCCGTCAAAATTAAGATAAAAAAATCAAAAAAATCTTTGTTATAAAGCAAAGTAGGTTCTATAGAGGTTTCATCCTACCTTGTATCATTGTTTGTTATTTTCTTAGATTTATTCATGCTAAAGAAATGGAGGATCAACAACCAGCGAATTCAGCTCAAGAGCCATCATTTGCTGATTTATTAGACAAGACATTAAATAGTTGTGATAGAGAAGTTTTTTAGAAGCTTCATAGATGCGGAATCACCTTTATACACGTCTATAGGTGATTGATAGGTTAGAAACTTGGTCAACAAGCTAGCCACATGGCGCACATGTTATTAGCTTGTGGAATAAGCTAGCCATGTGTCACACATGTTGATAGCTTGCGGAACAAATCAAGTACGTGGCACACATGCGTGAAACTTGTCGTGCAAGTTTGACACGTGTCTTACAAATTAAACACATGTAGGAGGTCCTATAGAATATTACCATGTAGCTCTTAGTTAGATAGTATTTATAGAGGCAAGAGTGAAGCCTTCTTCACTCTTGTCAATTCCTTTCTTCCTTCTAGTCTAGATTCAAGAGTCTATAGTTTTCTTATCTTGTGGTAATAGCCATTCTAGTTTTTTTTAATATACATACTTTTTTACTTCTATTTTATTCTTCTTCTTAATAGAAGTTTCATATGTTTATTTGCTTTTATTAAATTCTTGTCCTTGACACTCTTATAGACTCTTACAACCCTTGCTTGTTCTAAGATAGTTATGATCTTCTATCTTCATGGATTTTATTATGAATCTATTGCCAACCAATTTATTAGACAATATCCTTGTGGTGGTTGATTGACTTATAAAGATGGCTCATTTTATTTTTTGTAAGAAGATTGCTTTTAATTAAGAAATGACAAGGCTCTTTTTTGACAATATATATCAATATTATGGCCTACCAGATGATATCATATCTGATTAAGGACTCTAGTTTATATCTAAGTTTTGGAGATGTCTTTTTGAAATATTAAAGGTAGACATTAATCTTTCTTTAGCTTTCCATTCTCAAATTAATAGCCAAATAAAATGAGTTAATCAAATTTTGAAGCAGTATTTATAATGTAGCATCAATTATCAATAAGATGATTGGATCTCATATCTACTATTAATAAATTTATATATAATAATATTATTTATATTTAAATTTAATACATACTATTTTATTCTAACTATGGATATCACTTAAAGCTTCATCTACAGAATATACAAAAGAATAACAATCTAGCAGCTGAAGGATTTGCAAAGCATCTATCGCAATATCAAACAACCTTAAAGCTTCAATTGCAAGCAATTCAAAGTGCTTACAAGATATTTGAAGATAAATTTAGAAATCAACTACTTGCTTTTTATATTAGACATAAAATATGGCTTCTTTGATAAAATATCAAAATCAAGTGGCTATATAATAAGTTAAACTATTGGAGGTTAGGACCATTTTCTATCCAAAAGCAAATTAATCCAATGGCATATTATTTAGAACTACCATCTTCTATAAAGGTGCATCCAATTTTCTATATTTTATTTTTTAGAGCCTTATAGAGAATCACATATTTTAAAAAGAATATAATAATTGCTATTTAATATCAAAATAAAAAATTATAAAGAATACAAGGTCAAAAAAGTATTGAATCTATAACAAATATGGAACAAATTAGAATATCTTATTCATTGGTGCGACTATGATATCAATGAATACACATAAAAATTGGCCAAAATCTTACTAATGTGCCTCAAAAGATACAAGAATTTTATTGACTCTATCTCCACAAATCCAAACGTGTTTGGTAATAATTTTTTGATAAAGATTAAATCCATATAATATTAATAAGAGAGAAAGAATTATTCTTTGGATCGAAGAAGGAGAGAGTTAAACTAAAATCGTCATGAATATGCAATCATCTGTTCTAAGATAGAATAGAGTGATAGAAGCTAATTAGTCACCATGTTCAGCCTTCAAGTGTTGAAAAATTTATCAAAATAAGATTCAAAAGATTCACTTACTACACAAGCTTTGAATGAATTAGTGTAGTTTTTATAGCCTTGAATTGAGCAAAGTGAATATGATACATTTTAATTGAGTAAAGTGAATATGATACATTTTAATGCCAAATATAATTAGGATTGGAGCCATTAGGAGCAATATCCAACCATGCACGTTTCAATTCTAATACTTGAGCTTTAATGATATTGCTTGAGCTTGAAAAGGTAAATCCTTCTAAACTTGAGATATTATTTGGAGGATGTTTTAAAGGTTGTAATAAAGATCAGATCCTTGGATGGGATGTTTCAACAATGGAGATACTATTTCAAGGCTATAGGCAATTTTTTTGAGGACCAATAGAAGCTATTTTCCAAGATCATAAAATAGAATATATAATTTTATTAATATAACATATTCTTGATTTTTTACATATATAAAATGATTTTCAAAGGTATAAGCTCTTGTTGGAACTTGTCGCTAGAGAAGGGGGTGATGTTAGGGACATATACTTTGAAAGTTTACAGAAGCTTTTAGAACATTTTAGAGGTTTTTGAATTAGTGAAAGTCAATTGAGAAGCTTTTTAGATGATAAAAGTAGCTTGAGAAGCTTTGTAATTAGTAGAAGGAACTCAAGAAGCTTCCAAATCGGTAGAAAGAACTTGAGAAGCTTTTAAGTTGGTAGAAGCTGTTCAAGAAGCTTCTTAGTTTGATGGAAGCTACTCAATAAGCATCTTAGATAGAGATGTATATAGGATTTGAGGCTGAAGAGTTGTTCAGTCTTGACAATATATTTCTTGGAGTTGTAGCTTACCTTTCTTGATGTTGTTTGTATACTCATCTAGTTAATTCAAGTTTTTATTAATTTCTTCTTGAAACTTTTTTTCTAATTCAAGTCTCTTATATTGTATTCTCATGTCCTTGACACTTAGAAGCTTTTTGATCTCTTTTTACTAACTATTAAACTTATTGAACTACTTTTATCAACTAAAAAATTTCTCAATTAGCTATTATTAATTAAAAAATTTCTAAAATATTCTAAAAGATTATGTGAACTTTCAAAGTGAATGTCCCTAATACTATTCCTATTGGCCAAAAATCATGCCTAATGGATTTTAAGGAGATTTTCTGAGGCCTTATTAAAAAATAGGATTTATTTTTTGTAGGAATTTGAATATTAGAGATTAAGATCTAAAAATTTAGATTTTTGGCTATAGTTTTGATATAAAAATTTAAAAATTTGGAATTTTTATGAAGGAGATATAAGCACTCAAAGTTAAAATATTGAAATTGTACCTAGTGTTACTCTTTTGGATATAAGTTGCACATGAAAGAGCAATAAAAGATCGGCGATTAGAGTTGAAAAGAACACTTTCTTGATTAAACTTTTTATATATGGTTCAATAAAATCTAAACTAAGATGAAGGAGATATTAGAAATTAAAATCAATATTTATAATTTAAGGGCAATTAGTAATCCTAATTAATTATTGGTTATATTTTGAACTATATTTCAGACAATTTGACAAGTTTTTGTCTCAAAATTTTCAAGAGTATATATTTTTAGATTATAAAATTATATACAAAAATTTTATAGCATTAGATTTTTGGATTTTTGAAAAATGAAGGAAATAATACTCAGGAGTCTATAAATTAGGATTTTAAACACCTGCTAGGACTTTTAAGATATCAGACAATTATAAGCAAATCTATAGTTGAATTTTTTTGTAGCAAAGCTCAAGGATATAACCTAGATTTTAGAAAAATTTGACAAAAATTAAATGGCTGGATCAAGAAGTTATTGGACTACAAAATTCAAGAAGAATTCAATCCTTGCAAGTGAATAAACTATTAAAAGATTTTATTGTAATTTGAATATTTTATACAAATTAAAAGGATTGTTTAGGAGCCAAGACTTTATGGAGGTGGAAAAATAGATATATGGAGCTATAATAAAATTTTGATATAAAGATGAGGTTTTGAAAGAAGAATTATGGATTTTCCTTAAAAATTATTGATAATCTAATTTATCAACAATTTGTTAGTTGTAATTGTATAAAAAAAAGATGTTAAAGATTTTTTATAAATCATAAAAAAAACTTTATATAGAAACTATTTAAATATAAGATATTTTTATTAATATTATATTTTTTATAATATTATATTTTTTATAATAATATTAAATTATTTGTGCTTTTTATTAAGAATAAATCACTTGTTGGAGTCTTGTCAATAAATTACAAGTAAATTCTCTACACCTAAATATCCAAAGTATTTCCAAATTGAAGATCACATCATATAATAATGCCACTCTAATGGCTCTTACTACTTTATTTGCTAGAACTATAGAGATTGAAGGGGTTGTTATAAAACTTTATAATATTACAATATCTAGAATACAACAACCTAGACTGCATCCACTTTCAAAATCTATGCTTGAGAATGTAGTACCACCCATGCTACATCAAAAAAATCCACTCATTTAGAAATATAAGAAGTCTTCAATTAGTCTTTTAGAAAAATATGATAATATACATTCAAAGTTCTAAGGGTTTGTCAACCAAATTTGATTGATAATGATTCTACAATCTGATACTTATTCAAAAAAAGAATCATAGATTAGATTGATTGGCACTTTGCTTATAAATTAAGTTTTATTATAATTTGTTCCTTTGTTTGAGAAAAGATCACTAATTTTAAGCAACTTTGAAGCTTTCATGGAAGCATTTGGAAAATATGATAAAACTTGTTAGATAAAAATTAAAATTTAAGTATTGAAACAAGGGGCGTGTTTTGCATTAATCAATGCATTTGATTTTAAACAACTAACATGCGACATCAATTGAGACAAAGAAGCCTTAATGAGTCAATTTTATTAGAGATTAAAAGACAATGTGAAAGATTTGTTATTATTTCTTTTGGATCCATAATCATTCAATAAAGCCATGAACTAAGCCATAAAATGTAATAATCAACTATTTTAACATTATCAAAATCAACATATATGGACTGTAGCAAGACAACATGCAATCTAACACACTCTTGCTACACCAACAAGTAGTCTAAATTCACATTCAAAAATAAAAGATATGTAGTGTGATGTAATACATTTTAAACCTCTTAGTCTATAAGAAAAGAAGTGTCAAATGGAAAAAAGTCTATATTTGTATTGTAGCAAGGAAGGCAACAAGGCTATCAATTATCTGAAGAAACAAAATCAATACATCACTAAAATCAAGAATTCAATTATTCAAAAAAACTAAAGATGTTTAGCCGCAATATGGATCATGTGGCTAGACAATTCAACATTACAAAACTATTCAAGTTCTTCTCTTTTTGCTCAACTTGCTCATTGTTTTATAATTCCTTTGTATTTTGGCCCTCGAAAGCTTTAGGTAATTGTCTTCTAAAATTTAGAAGCATTCATTTGTTTCTTAGATGAGGCATTTATTAAGCTTCATAAAATTCCTCTACTACAAAAATCCAAACCTATTCATGTAGAAGTAATAAATGGATAATCCTTATTCTTTAATAGTGTCACCTATAAAACAATGCCTATAAAAGTATCATTTGAAGATCATAGCATTTAAATTATATTCAATGTTATAAAGATTCCTTCAAATCCTATTATTCTTGGACTTTCTTAGTTATAAAAGTATAATCCATTTATAAATTGGAAGTTACAAAGAATGATATTTCCAATAGATATCCTTGCAAGAAAATTTTATAAAAAGTTAGAAGTTTGTAAATCTTTATTTATTAAAATAAAAGCTTTTATAAAATTAGCCAAAGAAGATACACCATTTGTTATTTATGTAACTCTAATTAAAGAAGATATGACTTCATCAACAATTATTTTAAAGTAGTATAACAAATTTCAAGATATTTTTTTAAAAAAAAATATTCATCTATTATCAGAGCATTGACCATACAATTGCACCATAGATCTTCAAGAAGAAATGCAACTATGTATTGGTTCAATTTGTAATCTTCTTCAAAATGAGCTTTTGACATTAAAAGATTATATTAATAAAAATCTTACAAAAAACTTCATTAGGCATTCAAAGTCTCCAATAAGTGGAGCTATATTCTTTGTAAAGAAAAAAGATGGTTCCTTATATATGTGCGTTGATTATCAGTGATTGAATAAGATAATGGTAAAGAAGTAGTTATTTACTACCATTAATCTCAAGACTTTTGAAACAACTGAATTAAGCCAAGATCTATACTAAGTTAGATCTTTGTGGAGCATACAACTTGGTACAGATAAAAAAAAGAGACAAATAGAAGATTTCATTTCAGATAAAATATGGATATTTTGAATATAATATTATGTCCTTTGGATTAATAAATACACTTGCTATCTTTTAGCATTTAATGAATGACATTTTTTGATAGCATCTAGATAATTTTGTGGTGATCTATCTTGATGATATCTTAATTTATTCAAAAAATTTGGAAGAACATAAAGAGCATGTAAAGTTAGTATTATAAAAGCTACAAGATAGAAGTTTATATGCTAAGTTCAAGAAATATGTATTTCATCAATCAAAGATGGAATTTTTGAAATATATTTTATTTATTGAGGGTTTGATGATGGATCCTAAGAAGGTAGAGGTGGTTATGCAATGGGCCATTTTAAAGACTGTAAGAGATGTAAAATGCTTTCTTGGATTTGCCAATTTTTATTGAATTTTTATTAAAAATTATTCTCAAGTTGTTGCCCCTCTTATTCAATTAACATGCAAAGACAAGTTGGAATGGAGATCTTAAGTAGAAAAAGTATTTTAAAATTTCAAGACAATATTCACTACAACTCTAATCTTAATGCATCAAAATTTTATAAAAGCATTCTATATGGAGATCGATGCTATAGATTTTACATTAGAGATTATACTTTTACAAATGGATATAGATAATAAATTCCATCCTATTATATTTTATTCTTAAAATTTTTCTATTGCCAAAATTAATTATAAAATCTACAATAAAAAACTTCTTACTATTATGGATTTTTTTAAAGAATGGCTTCATTTTCTTAAAGGAGTAATGCATCTTGTGATTGTATACACAAATTACAAGAACTTAGAATATGTTATATCAGCTCGAGTTTTTAATTATTGTCAAGCTTGATGAAATGTATCAATATTTTAGTTTAACTTTGTTATTATTTATCGACTTAAGAAGCAATAAGGATTATTTGATGCTTTATTAAAGAGATTATATCTTGTACCAAGGATAAGAAAGATAATATTTGATCAATAGTATACAACTATGTTAAAGCCAGAGCAATTTTGCCTTTATACCACTTTTACATCGACATCTATTGATTCTAATTTTCTTGATGAGGTGTGAGCTGCAACTACTAATGATGCTTTGATATCACAAATATAAGATTTATTCCAATAACTATTTAATTAATATGGATAGATAGAAGTAGATAAAAGTAGATTAATTTGATAATATCTTATAGAGAAGTTTTTTAGAAGCTTCATAGATGCAAATTCACCTTTATACATATTTATAGGTAATTGGTAGATTAAAAACTTGGTCAATAAATTAGCCACGTATTTCACATATTAGTAGCTTGTGGAACAAGTTGAATACGTGGAATACATATACGAAACTTGCCTTACAAGTTTGACATGTGTCTTGTAAAGTAGAGAAGTATTGAAGGTCCTATAGAATGTCGCTATGTAATTCTTAAATAGTTAGTATATATAGAGATAAGAATGAAGCCTTCTTTATTCTTATCAATTCTTTTTTTGCTTTTAGTCTATTTTAAGTATTTCTTGTATTTTCTAGTCTTTGGCAATAGCCATTTTAGTTTCTTCTTGAATATACATACTTCTTTGTTTTTATTTTGTCATTTCCCTTTGACATAGTTTTTACTAACTTATGCATATATTTCAATTTGTGTCTTTGATAGATTAACAAGATTGAAGATATAGTATCAAGCTTTGTCTTTTTTTGATTAAGAGTGGACTATCCCTTTTTCTTAATAAGATATAAGCATATTAGAAGTTATAGATTATCCACTTTTAAACTAATATTGTTTTTAGAATTTTTTTCTTTGTTCTTGAGTGTTTTATTTTGTAATGAGATTAGATATATATATTTTTTTGTTACAATTGTATTATCATGGCAAAGCTTGCTAAGATAAAGAGCTCAATGGCACTAATACAAGAAAAAATGAGAGAATTAATGCTTGGAATGCATCAACTCAATGTACTACTACAAGGAGCAACAAGATTAGCAAAAAGTGAAGATATAAAGATGATTAGAGCTACTTTAAGCCATACCACTTCACCTACAATTGAACACCATTCAAACATCAAAGAATCAAAAATTAGTTTATCAAAGAAGTTTGATAGTACAAGATCTAAGTTTCAAGGATTCATCAACCAAATACAACTAGTGATTGAACTTCAATCTCAAAGTTATCCAATTCAAGGATCACAAGTCAGGTTTATTGGAACAGTACTTTCAGATTTTGTCTTATTGTGGTTTTCATCTTTTTTTGAATGATATGATTCAATATTGAATAATTTGGAGGCATTTTTAGTAAAATTTTATTTTTTATATAGAAAACATGATGCAATTCGTGTTGCAACCAATAAGATCTATATCTTGCGGCAAGGCAATTGATCAATGACATCATATGCTTCATAATTTTAACAACTAGCAATTGATACCAAGTGGGATGATGCTGCATTTATTAGCCAATTTTTCTATGGATTAGAATATGAGATAAATAAATTGATGCTCAACTTACCTGATCCTTAGACATTGAGTCAAGCAATTGATTTTGTTGTAAAGTGTGACAATCAATTTTTTGAATTTTAATTTGAAAGTTACATAAAAAAGCCCCAATGTTATCATAATACAATGGCAATATTAACATCTTTTTAATATGTACATTCAAAAGTAGAAGACATGCAAATTGATTCGGTATTTTAAATCTCTTACTAAATAAGAAAAGATTCATTGTTTTCAAACAAGATTATATTTATATTGTGGAGAACTTAAAAACACTGTTCAACATTGTCCAAAGAAATGACTCAACTATAAAATAAAAAATATGTCTGTTAAAAAAGACAATATATCAAAAAATGAGTTTGTTCAATTGCAATAGAAACTGTGCAATTGGAATCTTGTACAACTCCTAATAAAGGTCCTATTCTCTCTTTTGAATCCTCTCCTTGTTTTACAATAGATATTTAATTGAGACCTAAATATCACAAAGCCTTTGTCTTGCTAGATTTAGGAGCCTTAGTGTGTTTTTTACATAAATTTTTTGTTAAAAGTCATAGAATACCTTCAGTACAAAAAACTAAATCCATATATATATAGAAGTCATAGATAGTCATCCGTTATCTTCTGAAAATGTTATTCATAAAATCCTTCCTATAAATATAATAATAGATGGTTATAATAGTTGTATAATCTTTAATATAATTAAATCTCTATCTAATCCAATTATTTTAGATTTATCATAGTTAAAAAAATATAATCCTTGAATAGATTAAATTTCTCGTAGACTTGATTTTTTTCAAAGTATTAATAAGAGTCCTATTAATCAAGTGACAAGCCATAAGTCTAGTATAATAAAATTTGTACTTATAGGCGCAAAAACTTTTATGAATGCAGCAAAAGAAGAATCATCTTTTGTTATTTATGCTACACCAATTTTTAATAGTGAAAAGACTTCAAGTGGCATTCCAAGCGAATATCAAGATTATCAAGACGTTTTTGAAAAAAAGAATGCAAATATTTTTCTAGAGCATCATTTACATGATTGTTCAATTAATCTCAAAGAGAGAACTTAGTTTCTATTTGGACCAATCTATAATTTATTACAAAATGAATTAGCTGAATTCAAAAAATACATTAATGAGAACTTGGCCAAAAATTTCATATGCCATTCAAAATCTCTAATAGAAGCTCTTATCTGTTTGTAAAGAAGAAAGATGAATCACTATAGATGTGTGTAAATTATCAAGGATTCAACAAGATTATCATTAAGAATAGATATCTTCTACCTTTGATATCTAAACTTTTTGATCAATTGAATCAAGCTAAGATCTATACAAAAATAGATCTACAAGGAGCATATAACTTGGTATGTATCAAAAAAGGTGATGAATGGAAGATAGTATTTCAAACAAGGTATGGACATTTCAAATATAATGTCATGCCTTTTGGACTTATAAATGCACCAGCTACTTTTCAACATCTTATGAATGATGTTTTTTGTGAGTTTTTTGATGATTTCATTACTTATTATTTAGACGATATTCTAATCTACTCTAAGAATATATAAAAGAATATAAATTTTTATATTCATTATATATTATAAAAACTTAAAGATATAGGATTATATATCAAGATGGAAAAATGTATATTTCACATTACTTAAGTTGACTTTTTAGGATACATTATTTTAAATGATGGTTTCAAAATAGATCTTAAAAAAGTCCAAACAATCATAGACTAGAAAATTCCAAAAATAATAAGAGATGTGTAATACTTTTTAGAATTTGCCAATTATATCAAATCTTCAAAAAAAACTTCTTTTAAGTTACAACTCCACTTACATATTTAACTTGTAAGGACAAACTTGAGTATAATAAAGAAACAGAAGCATCATTTGAAGCTTTGAAGATAATTTTTATTTCTACACCAATTTTATATTGCGTCAATTTTTTTAAGGCATTTTTTATGGAAACGGATATATTAGACTTTGCTTTGGATATGATGTTGTCACAATTGGGAGCAGATGACAAATTCCACTTAATAACTTTTCATTCCAAGAAATTTTTAGCAACAAAGATCAATCATAAAATCCATGATAAAGAACTTCTTGCAATTATGGATTCTTTTCAAGAATGGCATCACTATCTAAAAAGTGCTTCTAGTCCAGTCATTGTATATATAGATTACAAGAACCTTCAATATTTCATATCAGTACGTATGTTGAATCATTGCCAAGCTTTTTAGAGCATGTCTTTGTCAAGATTTGAGTTCATTATTATTTATTGGCCAAAAAAACAATAAGGTCTGTCCGATGTCCTTTCTAGATGTTCTTATTTTGTATCAAAAGAAGGAGATTTAGCTTTTGATCAACAAAGAACGATCATCTTAAAATCAAAGCAATTTCATTTTCTAGCAATGAAATCAACATTGATTATTGATTCAACTTTTGCCCAACAAATCTAGTCAAGTATGTCTTCAAACTCTATTATATATAAGATTAAGAATAATTAATCCAAGTCTTATGATACTTCCACATTTGAATTCAAGAATGATCTATTCTATTTCAAAAGACGCCTATATATTCCAGAAGGCGTAGTATGACTATGTGAGTCCCACCAATGGATCTTAATTGGTGTATTGATTAAAAATATAGTCTTAAATCATTTAATTATATAAATATGATGGTTAGAGAGTCTTTTTGATTATTTAAGTATTTATTAGAATTTAGAAGTATTTATAAATATAAAAGTCTTATTAAATAAAAAATTACAAAAATGGAGTCTTAGTAAGTCTTAGAGGCAACTATTTTAGTTGGTTTAGTATTTTTACTTATTATTAAGTATTAAGAGTTAGTTATTGAGACCAATATCTACATTGGCCTTCTAATTACATATATTACTCATTAAAAACCTATAAATGTTACTTAATAGGTAGAAGAAGCATGAGAAAGAAATCTCATATCTTTTTAATTATTTTTATAGAAAATAGGATTTTGAGTTGATTTTTATTGATTTTATTATTATAAAATATTTCCAAGGTAGAATAAAATAGTCTTAAATTGATATTATCATCTTAGAAATATTATAGATATTTTTAGATTTTATTTAGAATTTATTTAGAATTTTTAGAGCAATTTTGAAGACTTTGATAAAAATGAGTTTTACCACCTTGGGAGCCATTATGAAGAAATGGAACAAGATTTGAAGGTCATGTAAGGTTCCTAGGCTAACAAGGTATTTTTAAACACTATGGTGAAGTCAAAAATTCAGAATTATTAGTTCTACTAGTATAAAATAGGAGGACTAGCAGCTAGTGTTGTCCTTGTAGGAAGGGAGGTGTACAAGTTCCATATGGGTTGTGGCACCTTGGATGTAGGTAGGAGGATAAGACTAAGGCCTCGTGGCCCCTCTAGGACACCCATATACACTACTTGTGAGCCTTGGTGAGGTTCAAACCCATGATCTTGTAACAAGTTATCCTTGAGGTAAAAATTTCTACTTAACTTTTTTTATTGTTTACCTTCTAACTTTGAATTATTATAACTTACTCATAGTAACTTAGATTTACATGTTTTTTATATCATTGGAAAGATAAAAAAATTATCTACTTGAAAATATAATTTTTATTTTTTTCTTTTACTTTTTATTAGATAAAAATCTAGTGAACAGACTTTGATTAGTTTTATAGTGTGTAATTACTTAATTGCACATATTTTACTTGTTTTGTATTATTACTCTCCTTCATTGTTGTTTATTGCTCCTTATAATTTATACCACAAGTTATAAGTAACTTTTAATTGAGGCCACCTTATAACTTGGATTGAGGAGTGAATTTTATCCTCACACACTACGTGCTCTAGAATCTTGTCACAACCTGCTTGTGGTAAGATGTTTTGAATATAATAAGACTTTAGAGCTAATATCAAGAGATTTTTGGTAGCTCAAATGTGAAAGGCTATTAAAATATTTTTATAGTCATGCAATATTTGTTTAAGATTAAAAACTCCTTGTCATTAACCTTATAGATTTCTCTAATCATTATCTATGCTAGAAAAACCTTGGTCTTTTGTTTCTATAGATTTTATCATAGATCTTTCAAATTCAAGTTCATATAACTCTATATTTGTAATTGTAGATTGTTTTACTAAGATGACATATTTTTTACTATGTACAAAATCTATTACAAGTGAAAAAATAGTAAAATTCTTTCTTGATAATATCTATTGTTTACATGGATTACCAAAAGATATTATATCAGATAGAAGAACATAATTTATATTAAGATTTTGGAAAATATTTTTTAAAATATTGAAAGAAGATATAAAACTATATTCAATCTTCTATCCTCAAATTGATCGATAAACAGAATGGATAAATTAAATTTTGTAGCAATATTTGAGATGTACCATCAACTATCATCAAGATGATTGAACAATTCTTTTGCCATTCGTAGAATTTGCTTATAATAATTTGGTATATCCATCTATTTAACAAACTCCATTCTTTGCCAATTATGGTTATCATCTATAATTTGATACTTTTGACTTTTCAAAAGCTGATAATCTTGTAATAGAAGATTTGATAAATTGGTTGTGAAAGCTACATGCAATAATGAAGGCACAATTAAAAAAAACTCAAGAACAATAAAAAATCAATGTAAATATCTATTGCAAGAAATAATCTCAATTCCACATGGACAATAAAGTATGATTATTTTGTCATAATATCAAGACAATTCATGCTTGTGACAAGCTAAATTATTGTAGATTTAGACCATTTTTAATTTGTGAACAGATCAATCCAGTTGCTTATGAATTATGCCTACTAAAATCTATGAAGATCCATGTATCAGTACTTGAGTCATACGAGATAGTGGATATACAAAGAAGAAGATAAATGCCATCGCCTCCTATTGAAGTAGACAATAATAAAGAATTTATAATAGAAGAGGTCTTATATTCAAGGTAGCACCAAAATAGTTTAAATATCTTGTACATCTACATTGATATGATATTAGTGAATGCACATAGGAGCCATTCACGAATCTAGCAAATATATCAACAAAAATCAATGTGTTTCATCGACAACATCCATCAAAATTAAGATGAAGAGTTTAAAAAATCTTTGCTGTAAACCAAAGCAAGTTCAAAAGAGATTTTATTTTATTTAGTATTATTATTTTCTATTTTTTTAAATTTATTTGTACCAAAGAGATGGAAAATCAACAACTAACAAATTTAACTCAATAATTTATTGTTTGCTAACTTAATGGATAAGATATTATGACTATCACAACCTTCAAGACAACGCAATAGAGATGAAGATTCTCAAGAACGACATGTTTTTTTTCAGATTGATAGCAAGATACAACATCTTTGATATCATGACCTTGGAAGAAACTCCTGGTGTTTGGTGATACTTTTAAAAATAAGAACTATTCTTGATAATATTCTGAATGTTTTCTTTGATGAAAGTTATGAAGGCTTCAATAATAATCAAATAATAGGGTGGTCCTTTTGCCTTGATATGAGACACTATTGATAGTTGAGAAGACCTATCAACTACCTTCAAAAAGAACAAAGATCAAAATATGTAGTAAATACAATTTGGTACATCTTGGACTTTTTCAACATGTAATCACCGTTCTTTGTAGAACTTGTCTCTAGAAGAGAGAGTAATGTTATGGACATAAGATTTATTCCAATAAATATCTAATTAGTATGGATAGATAGAGGTAGGTAAAAATAGATTAATTTGATAATATCCTATAGAAAAGCTTCTTAGAAACTTCATAGATATAGATTCATTTTCAAACATATCTAAAGGTGATTGATAGGTTAGAAACTTGATCAACAAGTTAGCTATGTATTGCACATCTTGGTAGCTTGTGGAACAAGGTAAATATGTGGTATATATGTAAGAAACTTGTTTTGCGAGTTTGACATGTGTCTTACAAATTAGACACGTGTTGGAGGTCCTATAGAATTCCACCATGTAGCTCTTAGTTAAATAGTGTATATAGAGATAAAAATAAAGCCTTCTTTATTCTTATCAACTCCTTTCTTGTTTTTAGTCTTATTCAAGAATCTCTTGTATTTTCTAGTCTTTGATAATAGTCATTTGAATTTCTTCTTGAATATATATACTTCCTTATTTCTATCTTATTATTTTTTTTAACATAGACTTCATTAGTTTATATATCTTTTTCCAATTTATGTCCTTGATATTTGATCCTTGATATCAAGTGTCACTTCAATAAAAATACTAACAAGTTCAAGCTTGAGGAAGATCTTTTATATTTTGAAGAACATTTGTATATTCCAAAAAGTCCAATACAACTATGTGTTCTTCAATCTTGCTATGACTTTTCAACTACAAATCACTTTATATTTAACAAGATATTAAAACTTATTTCTTGAGATTTTTTATAGCCTCAAATGTGGAAGGCTATGAAGGACTTTGTACTTTCTTATGATATTTATTTAAGGTCCAAGAATCCTTGACATCATCTATATAGATTCTTATAGCCCTTGCTTATTTGAAGACAATCATGATCTTCTATCTTAATAGATTTCAGCACAAATCTACCACCATCCAATTCATCATATAATATCCTTATGGTAGTGATTGACTCATAAAGATGGATCATTTTATTCTTTGTAAGAAGATTACATCCAGTGAAGAAATGGCAAGACTCTTTTTTAACAATATATATTGATATCATGGCCTATTAGATGATATCATATCCAATTAAGGATCCTAGTTTATATTTAAGTTTTGGAGATGTCTTTTTGAAATATTAAAGGTAGATATTAAACTTTCTTTAGCTTTCAATCGTCAAATTGACGACCACACAAAATGAATTAATCAAATTTTGGAGCAATATTTATGATGCAACATCAACTATCAATAAGATAATTGGGTCTTATATCTACTGCTAATAAAATTTGGATATAAAAATATTATTCATGTCTCAATTCAATAAACACTATTTTATTACAACTATGAATATCATCTAAAGCTTAATTTATGGAATATGTTAAAGAATAACAATCCAGTAGTTGAAGAGTTTGCAAATCATCTATCACAATATCAAACAATCTTGAAGCTTTAATTATAAGCAATTTAAGATGCTTACGAGGCATCTGCTATCTTGGACATACTTTAAGTTACCACATTTTAGAATCTTTTGTAGTCTTCTAGAATCTTCCGTAGTCTTTTAAAATCTTCTATAGTTTTTTAGAATCTTCCAAAATCTTTTAAAACCTTCTTTAATCTTCTAAGAATCTTCTATAGTCTTCTAAAATCTTCTAGAATCTTCTTTAATTTTTTAGAATCTTTTGTAGTCATTTAAAATCTTCTAAAATCTTCATTAATCTTCTTGAACTTGCTTTAATCTTCTAGAATCTTCCTCAATCTTTTAAAATCTTCTAAGATATTTTTAGAAGATTCAATAGAATATAGGTCTTGTAATATAAATAAGAGGCAAGATCAAAATGCATCTTAGTCTTGCCAACACAAGTCTTGGAGCAATTCAAAGTTTTGCCTTATTTCTTGACATCAACCTAGTCTCTTGTTTTTGTTATTGATCTAGTTATTTATTCTTGTCCATCCAATTCTTTGTTCTTGAAATTATTCTAGTTCGATGATCTTTTCTTTGTTTTTTTGCTAGTTTGCTATCTTATATCCTTGATAGTTTGCCAAGACTATCTAAATAATCATTTCAGAGCTTTGATCTCTTGATAGAAAGTGGATTATTCTTCTTCTTGAAGATACTATTGCATTCTAGAGAAGTGCAGATTATTCCCTTCTAGATTGATATGCTTATTTATTGTAGTTTAATTTTTTTTTTGGAGAGAGTGGATTATTCCTTTCCTACAATATATCATTATATTTTAGAGGTTGAAAATTATCCTCCTCTAAATTAATATTATTTAGAAACATTTTTTTTTAATATAAAAAATACTATACTAACAACTTATTAATATTTTATTTGTTAATATAGAAGTAGATCAAATCATGGAGGGTATATCTTCACAAACAAAGAATAGAATAGCAATTCTTATAGATTTTTGAGCTCTTTTGGATATTGTATGAGAAGAAATGACATTCCTTTGTAATCCAAAAAAAAAACCATAAATAAAGGAAGTATTCAAAGAAACTAAGCAAAAGATTTATAGTTTGCAATAGGAGATTGTACGATTGAAGGAAGCAAGTGGAAGAGAAGCTATACATGTAACCTCTCTAGAATCTTCAAAGGTTGTCATAAAAGAGCCAAAGGCTAGCATGCGTGATAAATTTGATGAAATAAGATTCAACTTTTGAGGATTTGTGCAACAAAGATGACTTTACTTACAACTATATCTTTCTTATTATCTAGATGGATTCACTAAAGTTGCTTTTGTAGGCACCTTTTTATCAGAAAGTGCTCGATGATGGTTTGTTCTATTGTTGGAAAAGAATTTTTTAATTTTATATAATTTAGAGGCTTTTATAAAAAAATTTATTGCTACATTTAGAGATAGTGATTAAGAGATGGTGGTAGAAAAGAAGATTCAAAATCTATGACAAGGATAATATTTAGCTGTAATTTATGCAAAAAAATTTCAACAACTTACTTGTGATCTTGATTGGAATGATAAGGCTTTTATGACTTGATTCTGTTATGGCCTAAAAGATGATGTGAAAAATTTATTAATCATAATGCCAAGAGTTGAAAGTTTAAAAGAACTCATATCTCAAGCTATTACTTATAATATTTATCTATTTGAATTATGATAGGAAAGACAATCAATTTTCAGCAATACCTATCAAGGTATATGTGCTACATCCTCAAGAATATTAGAGAAGCTATTAACATATCTTGAACCCATGCAGATTGATGCAACTTAATTCAAGCCATTAATACTAACAAAAAAGATTAAACGTCGGTAAGACAATCTATGTCTATATTATGGAAGACCTAATCATAAGGTAGCAAACTATCTAAATAAGTTTAAAGAATTCAAGGCATAAGATATAATATCTGAATTAAAAAAGTTAGAAAACAAAAACATCAAGCCATAATAGGAACCTTGCAATTGGACACCTCTAAATTTAAAGTATCCAAAAAGGTCTCTTCCTACCTTTGCATCCAACATCCTATTTTATACTTTTTGTACATATAAAAATCCTAAAATAAGAGATTTTTGCTAAAGTCCTTTAAGATACTAGAGTCTTAGTATGCTTTATGGATAAGGATTTTGCAACCAAGTATAACTTAGTATTTATAAGGAAGATCCATCTCACACCTATTGAAGTTATTGATGGACAAAACCTTACTTCAAGAGATGTGTAGAATAGATAGATAATTTTGGGTGGTAGAATAAGAGTTAAAAATTGATAAATTAGATGATTAATCTAATTGCTGGCCAATATAGAAAGTAACATAAGAAAGTTAGTTGGAAATGCGATCAAGGCAGGAGAGATGATAGTTGGTACCTCGGTTATTAATATAAAGAGAATAGAGAAGAAGAAATCGGGGCTCGATTATGAGAGTCGAGAGCTGGGATAAGCTTAGTGCTATCTCTTTCTTTCATTTTCTTTTATATTAGATTGTAGTAGAGAATCCGGATTATATTCTAATTGATTATATTATGTCAATTATGAATATAATAATAAAACAAAAAATTCAATATATGTGGATGAATAAGAAATTATAATTGATTGATATTTGAATTCAATGTATAGAATTGGCAGCTGAAGACGAAACATGTCAATATAGTTTGATTGTGAGTGAGAATGTTATGCCGTATTGATTGTGAAAGTTGAGCAGTGAAAGAGAATATTGGAGTTGATTTGTTTTGAAGAGATTCTTAGTAAGAGTTATTTCTAATAATTGGAATGTGAAGTGGATGTATGCAGTCTATTAAGACAATGCAACATTGCTAGTTGTTATTATGAAATTGGAAGAAGATAGTAGATTATAGTAGGAGAATTTATGGAAGATTGTGTTACAAAGTTTATTCTTAGCTGCGGAATAGCAGAACCAATGAAGTGGACGACATTACTTTAGAGCATTTGCGTGTTCATTAGACTTTGATGTTTGGAAGCGATTAATTGTGTGATCCTAACAGTGTGTCTCAAGCATTCTATCTTTCTCTGTATTTGAATCTTTCTTTGCAGGTTTATTGTAGGCAATATTGATAGAATAAGTAAAATAACAAATCATATTTTTGGCACCACTATCGAGGATTGACAATAGTTTTGAGTATTAGGAATTAACTGCCAAACAAGTAGTTTTTGCATGATGAACAAAGCACTTTAAAAAAAAAATTAGTGCTGATTCGGAAGTGAAGCCAAATGTATAATTAGATTATAAATGGAAAGCAATTTTGGAGATATGATGAAAGATTATGGTTAATAAGAATGAAAACATCGCATTGACAAAAATATGCCTTTTAAAAAGAAGATAGGAGAGAGCGCAAGCAAGAAATTTGTTGCGAGATAAATAAGAATAAAATCTAACAAAGAAGCATCAATAGAGTTGGATCAAACTATAGTTACATGCTTGTCGGCACATCCAAGTATATCTAGAATACAAAAGATTTTTAATATTCTAGACCTATATACCATTAAGAAAATTGCCAAGAGCACTTGTAGAAAATTCGGTACATAGTCTAACGTATCACGTGAATCCATTAATGTCACGAACATACTTAAGCCACTACTAGAACTTTTGGTAGTCTTCTAGAACCTTCTATAGCTTTTGAAAATCTTTTAGAATCTTCTAGAATCTTCTAGAATCCTCTTCAACCTTCCAAGACCTTCCATAGACTTTTTAGAGTCTTTCAAAATCTTCCTCAAATTTCTAGAATATTCTAAGATATTCTTAGGATCCTCTAGAATCTTCTTCAATCTTCCAAGATCCCCCGTAGACTTTTTAGAGTCTTCCAAAATCTTCCTCAAGCTTCTAAAATATTCTAAGATACTCTTAGAAGGTCCAATAGGATATAAGGCCTCATAGTATAAATAAGAGGTAAGATTGAGGAATACCTCAGTCTTGCCAATACAAGTCTTGGAATAATCTAGAATATTGCCTTGTTCTTGATATTAATCTAGTTTCTTTTTCTTGATCTAGTTCTTCTCTTGTCCATCCAATTCTTTGTTCTTGAAGTTATTCTGGTTCTGATATCTTCTCTTTAATTCTTTGCTAACCTGCTAACTTGTATCCTTGACAGTTTGGCAAGACTGCCTTACATAATCATATCAGAGCTTAGATCTCAAAATAGAGAGTGGATTATTCCTCTTCAAGATACTATTGCGTTCTAGAGGAGTGCGGACTATCCCCCTCTAGACTGATATGTTTACTTGTTGTAGTTGATTTTTCTTTGGAAAGAGTAGATTACCCCTTTCTTAAGTTATATCACTACATTTTAGAGGTTGCGGATTACCCTCCTCTAAACTAACTGTCTCAAAGTATTCCTTTTAGTATAGAAAATACTAACGGCTTATCAATTTTTTCTTTTTTAAGATGGAAATAGATCAGGTTAATGGAGGTGCATCCTCACAAACAGAGAATAGAGTAGCAACACTTACAAATCTTTGAGCCCTATTGGATACAGTACGAGAAGAAATGACATTCTTCCGCATTCCAAGAAAAGAATCGCAAATAGAGCAAGTATCTGAAGAAACTAAGTAAGAGATTTATAACTTATAATAAGAGATTATTCGATTAAGAGAAGCAAGTGGTAAATAAGCTATGCACACAACTTCTCTAGAAGTTCCAAGGGTTGTCATAAAAGAGCCAAAAGCTAGTATGCCCGACAAATTTGATGGAACAAGATCTAACTTTCGAGGATTTGTACAACAAGTGCGACTTTACTTACAACTATATCCATCTTGTTACCTAGATGGATTCACTCAAGTCGCTTTTGTGGGCACTCTTTTATCAGGAAGTGCTCGATCATGGTTTGCGCCACTATTAGAAAAGAATTCTCTGATCCTGTACAACTTAGAAGCTTTTATGGAAAGATTTACTGCTGCATTTGGAGACAATAATCAAGAAAGAGTGGTAGAGAGGAAGATCTAAAATTTACGACAAGGGCAACGTTCAACTATAATTTATGTCATAGAATTTCAACAACTTACTTGTAATCTTGATTGGAATGATAAGGCTTTTATGACTCCATTTCATTATGGCCTAAAGGATGATATAAAGAATTTATTGATCACAATGCCAAGAGTTGAAAGCTTAGAGGAACTCATAGCTCAAGCTATTACTTGTGATAATTGCATATTTGAATTACCACAAGAAAGGCGATCAATTTTCAGCAATACCTATCAAGGTACAAGTACTACATCTTCAAGAGTATTAGAAAAGCCATTAATATATCTTGAATCTATGCAAATTGATATGACTCAATTCAAGCCATTAACACTAGCGGAAAAGACTAGACGTTGGCAAGAAAATTTATGCCTATATTGTGGAAGATCCAATCATAAGGCAGCAAATTGTCCAAATAAGTCTAGAGAATTCAAGGCACAAGGTATAATATCTAAATTAGAAACGTCAAAAAATGAAGACGTCCAACCACAGTAGGGACCTTGCGGTTGGACACCCCCAAATCTAGAGTACCAAAAAAAAGTCTCTTTTTATCTCCGGATCCAACATCTTGTTTTATACTTCCTGTATATATAAGAATCTTGAAACAAGAAATTTCTGCTAAAGTTCTTTTAGATACTGGAGCCTCAACATGCTTCATGGATAAGAATTTTGCAACCAAACACAATCTACTACTTATAAAGAAGACCCATCTTGCACCAGTTGAAGTCATTGATGGACGAAACCTTGCATTAGGAGATGTTGTCAAAGAAATCCAACCGCTGGAAGTGATACTTGGAGATCAAGTATCACAAATTATTTTCAACATCATTAGATGTTTGACAAATCCTATTGTCATTAGACTTTCTTGGTTTGAGCTACATAATTCTCATATTGATTGGAGTATGCGGAAGATTTTTTCAAGATCCACACATCAAAAGAAAAAACGAGGTACTACTCTATTCCTTAAAGCTAAAGCATTTATGCAAGCAGCAAAAAAAAGAGATGCATTTGCATTGTATGCTATTTCAATGAAAGATCAAACAAAGCAACTAAAGTAAGAAATTCCTAATCAATATCGCGACTTGGAAGACGTATTTGAAAAGAAAAAGCAAACATATTACCCGAACATCGTCCTTATAATTGTACAATCAAATTATAAGATGGAGCTCAACCTCCATTTGGTCCCATTTACAATCTATCACAAATGGAGCTTACAGCCTTACGAGAATATATTGATGAAAATTTAGCCAAGAATTTTATTTGACATTCAAAATTGCCTGCTGGAGCTCCTATATTATTTGTGAAAAAGAAAGATGGTTCCTTACGTATGTATGTTGACTATTGAGGTCTAAATAAGGTAACTATAAAAAATTGCTATCCATTATCATTAATCTGAGGATTATTGGAACAATTAGGGCAAGCAAAGATTTTTACAAAGATTGATTTGAGAGACAACCTAGTCAGGATTAAGGAAGGAGATCAATAGAAGACAGCATTCCGCACAAGGTATGGACATTTCGAATACAATGTTATGCCTTTTGGACTTACAAATACACCTGCAATCTTCCAACATATGATGAATGATATCTTACGAGAATACTTAGATGACTTTGTAGTCATCTACTTGGACGATATCTTGATCTTTTCTGAGAATAAAGAAGAGCATGAATATCATGTATGAAAGATATTAAAGAAACTACAAGAAAGTGGATTATATGCCAAATTAGAGAAATGCTCTTTCCACCAACCATCAGTCAAATTTTTGGAATATATTACTTCAAAAAATGAGATTTCCATAGATCCAAAGAAAATACAAAGTGCTATAGAGTGGAAACAATCGTCATCAATTAGAGATGTACAATGTTTCTTGGGATTTGTAAATTTCTACAGAATCTTTATCAAAGATTATTCCAAGATTGCAGCTCCATTAACTCGACTTACAAGCAAAGACAAATTTATTTGGAATGATAAGGCTGAAGAAGCATTTAAGAAGCTAAAAGAATCTTTCACCTCTGCTCCTATACTTGTCTATGCAGATCCAACAAAACCATTTATTCTAGAAATAGATGCCTCAAATTTTGCATTGAGATCTATACTCTCTCAAACTGGTGATGATGGTCAATTACATCCAATAGCATTCCGCTCTCAAAATTTTTCAACTACAGAGAATAATTACGAGATCCATGACAAAGAATTATTAGCAATTGTTGATGCCTTTGAAGAATGGCGCCATTTGTTGGAAGGAGCTCAACACAAGATCATGATATATACCGACCACAAAAACTTGGAATATTTTATGAGTGCTCGAGTTCTAAATCGTTGACAAGCACGATGGAGTATGTCATTATTTCAATTTGATTTTGTAATTACATATCGTCCAGGAAAACTTCAAGGAAAACCAAATGCCTTTTCTCGACGATCATATCTTGCACCAAAAATAGGAGACATTGTATTGGATCAATAAAAATCAATCATATTGAAGCCGTCCAATTTACAGTTAAAGACATCAACGATATCTATCTATACGGATACAACTCTCAAGATGAAAATCTAGAAAGCAATGAAAACAGATCCATTTATAAAGAACATCCAACGACGTTTAAAAAATGCACATGTGGAAGAAGACAATAATTTCAAATTGGAAGATGCATTGTTATACTTCAAAAATCTCCTATATATTCCTCCAAGACCTACAAGACTTCAAATCCTTCAAGCTCAACATGATCTTCCAGCAGCTGGACACTTTGGCTTCAATAAGACTTTAGAATTGATATCAAGAGACTATTGGTGGCCTCAAATGTGGAAATTGGGGAAAGAATTTATCCAATCATGCAAAATTTGTGTGCGAACGAAGATTCCAAGACACCAACCATATGGACTTTTGCAATCCCTTCCAGTTCTTAAGGGCCCATGGCAATCGTTATCTATGGACTTCATTACAAACCTCTCAATTTCAAATGGAAAAGATTCAATTTTTGTAGTGGTAGATCGTCTTACCAAGATGGCACACTTTATCCTATGCAATAAGACTATTTCCGGGGAAGAAATAGCCAAGCTTTTTATTAATAATATTTATCGAATACATAGCCTTCCAATTGACATTATTTCAGATTAAGGACCATAATTTGTATCAAACTTTTGGAAAGGATTATTTCGGCTTTTAAAAGTCAAGATCAACCTCTCATCCGCTTATCATCCTCAAACTGGCGGTCAAACAAAACGAGTGAATCAGATCTTGGAATAATATCTTTGTTGCAGTATAAATTACCAACAAGATGATTGGACAGACTTTCTACCATTGGCTGAGGTTGCATACAATAACTCCGAATATTCTTCAACAAAGCAAACTCCATTCTTTTCAAATTATGGATACTACCTTAGAGCAGATCCATTCCAAATTGAAGATGTGGGAAGCCTTGTTGTAGAGAATCAAGCTACTTATTTAAAAACCATCTATGAAGAACCAAAATTCCAATTACAAATAGTCTAAGATTGATATAAAGACAATGTAGATATTCATCGCAAGAACCAACTAAATTTCAAAGTAGGAGATCGTGTCTAGTTACCTTGACAAAATATACAAACAAATTGACCATCACGAAAATTAGAGTATCAAAGACTTGGACCTTTTACAATTCTATACCAAGTAAATCCAGTAAGTTTTCATCTCGAACTACCAAGTAGCATGCACATTCATCCAGTCTTTCATGTCTCACTTTTAGAAACCTATTATAAATCAAATATTGCTGAAAGAACTATTCCACCACCAGCTCCAATTGAAGTCAATCAAGAGATTAAATACGAGATAGATGAAGTATTGGATTCACGTATAAGACATGGATGATTGGAATATTTTATCCATTGGAAGGGCTATGGAGTTAGCAAAAGAACATGGGAACCCTCAGATAACCTTAAGAATGGATCTAAGAAGGTTCGCCAATTCCATCAATAATATCCTAAAAAATCTAGATTCAATGATCATTGAAGATTTCGTGGACAAAAATATCTCTTGGCTTTTAAATGACGCTTCCTATCAATAATAAAAGACCAATATAAAAAGAGGAGAGTCATGCCAAGACCTGCACTTGTATTTTTCTAGGATAGAATAGATCTTGCTAAAAGCTTATTAGTTATCATGTCAAATCTTTGCGTTTCAAGGAAATTGCAGGAACAAGAGTCAGAAGATTCTTCTGGCATATAAGCGGCTAGAGAATCATTGCAACTTTCACAATCTGCTAAGTTTGAAGAACATAGACAAGATGAAGAAGGAGTATTCCAACGTCAAGTAAGGCCACGCTTGGAGTCTTTGGAGATACAGCCTCATCACAAAAATCTTAATTCAAATGCTCGAGCTTTGATAATACTCCTCGAAGTTGGAAGGATGATTCCAAGTGAACCAGAAATTATGTTCGGAGGATGTTTTGAAGGTCGCAACGAAGAACAAATTCTTGTATGGGATATTGGTCTAACAGAGGTTATATCTGGAGGTCATCGACGCCATCTCAAGGGCCCTGTTAAACCGATAACTAACGAACAAAAGATAGAATCTATTGCTTCTCTACTTTGACGAATTTTAAATTTTTTTTGTCTATGATTTGATTATCAAATTGCTTCGGCTCCTCGTGAAACTCGTCGCTAGAAAGGAAGATGATATCACGGACATATTTAAGCCACTACTAGAACTTTTGGTAGTCTTCTAGAATCTTTTATAGATTTTAAAAATCTTTTAGAATCTTCTAGAACCTTCTATAGCTTTTGAAAATCTTTTAGAATCTTCTAGAACCTTTTAGAATCCTCTTCAACCTTCCAAGACCTCCCGTAGACTTTTTATAGTCTTCTAGAATCTTCCTCAAATTTTTAGAATATTCTAAGATATTCTTAGGATCCTCTAGAATCTTCTTCAACCTTCTAAGATCCCCCGTAGACTTTTTAGAGTCTTCCAAAATCTTCCTCAAGCTTCTAAAATATTCTAAGATACTTTTAGAAGGTCCAATAGGACATAAGGCCTCATAGTATAAATAAGAGGCAAGACTGAGGAGTACCTCAGTCTTGCCAATACAAGTCTTGGAGTAATCCAAAGTATTGCCTTGTTCTTAATATTAATCCAGTTTCTTATTCTTGATCTAGTTCTTGTTCTTGTCCATCCAATTCTTTGTTCTTGAAGTTATTCTGGTTCTGATATCTTTTCCTTAATTCTTTGCTAACCTACTAACTTGCATCTTTGACAATTAACGGAAAGAGAACGTGGTATAAAAGAATTAGATATTCCATTGGATACTTTTTTAATAGTAGATACAATCGATTCTAGCCAAATTAGTTCTTTAGAATAGCATAAACTGCTTGCCAATGTGGACCAACTTAGCGTATTTGTGAGTCCCACCAATGGATCTTAATTGGTGGATTGGTTAAAAATATAGTCTTAAGTCATTTAATTATATAAATATGATGGTTAGAGAGTTTTTTTTGACTATTTAAGTATTTATTAGAATTTAGAAGTATTTATAAATATAAAAGTCTTATTAAATAAAAAATTACAAAAATGGAGTCTTAGTAAGTCTTAGAGGCAACTATTTTAGTTGGTTTAGTATTTTTACTTATTATTAAGTATTAAGAGTTAGTTATTGAGACCAATATCTACATTGGCCTTCTAATTACATATATTACTCATTAAAAACCTATAAATGTTACTTAATAGGTAGAAGAAGCATGAGAAAGAAATCTCATATCTTTTTAATTATTTTTATAGAAAATAGGATTTTGAGTTGATTTTTATTGATTTTATTATTATAAAATATTTCCAAGGTAGAATAAAATAGTCTTAAATTGATATTATCATCTTAGAAATATTATAGATATTTTTAGATTTTATTTAGAATTTATTTAGAATTTTTAGAGCAATTTTGAAGACTTTGATAAAAATGAGTTTTACCACCTTGGGAGCCATTATGAAGAAATGGAACAAGATTTGAAGGTCATGTAAGGTTCCTAGGCTAACAAGGTATTTTTAAACACTATGGTGAAGTCAAAAATTCAGAATTATTAGTTCTACTAGTATAAAATAGGAGGACTAGCAGCTAGTGTTGTCCTTGTAGGAAGGGAGGTGTACAAGTTCCATATGGGTTGTGGCACCTTGGATGTAGGTAGGAGGATAAGACTAAGGCCTCGTGGCCCCTCTAGGACACCCATATACACTACTTGTGAGCCTTGGTGAGGTTCAAACCCATGATCTTGTAACAAGTTATCCTTGAGGTAAAAATTTCTACTTAACTTTTTTTATTGTTTACCTTCTAACTTTGAATTATTATAACTTACTCATAGTAACTTAGATTTACATGTTTTTTATATCATTGGAAAGATAAAAAAATTATCTACTTGAAAATATAATTTTTATTTTTTTCTTTTACTTTTTATTAGATAAAAATCTAGTGAACAGACTTTGATTAGTTTTATAGTGTGTAATTACTTAATTGCACATATTTTACTTGTTTTGTATTATTACTCTCCTTCATTGTTGTTTATTGCTCCTTATAATTTATACCACAAGTTATAAGTAACTTTTAATTGAGGCCACCTTATAACTTGGATTGAGGAGTGAATTTTACCGTCACAGTGTTTCAAAATCCATTGTATTTACCTCAACTTCAACTAATAAAATTATTTGAGGATCATAATAACAAATTACAGAGGCTTGGAAGTCCGGAAAAGACAATTGAAGAAGGCAGTGTTTATTTTAATAAGATACTAAATGGAACATTATTATCTTCAATGGCAGCAAAGAGACTAGCAGTTTTGATTGCAGTTCAAATGGGTGCGATGGGCGATTGCACAACTAGCATAGTCCTAATACCTACTTTTAGAGGTTTTCCAAGAACAAATCTAGATCAATACTTGTCTCAATTCTTCATTACATGTGTAGCCAATAATGATAGAATTAAAGATATTTGGTGGAGATGGTTGCCAACGACCTTGAAAGACAAGGCGTTTGAATGGTATAATTGCCGATCTATGGATCAATTTTTTAATTGGAAGGTATTAAAAAATATATTTATAACCCATTTACAATCAATTTGATTTATAGAATATCTCAAAGAAAGTTTAATGAATAGTAGAATGGTATCAGAAGAAGCGGTGCAATCATATTATAGCCAAATAATAAATATCCTTCGTAAATAGCCAAATAACCAAATGCCAGAATTTTTTGATTTTTCTATATTGGTTAACAAATTATATCCACCAGAATTAAAAATGTTTGTGAAGGAGGCCTAACCAGTCACTATTGCTTCTTCACTTGATTGAGCTAAGGTACGGAAAGAGTGTCATTATGAATTCTTAATTATTGAAGCCACAATGATTCCATCTTAGGAAATTTATCAAATGCCAATTTAGAATAAAATAGTGGATGATTATCCAAGAATGATTGATTACAATACAAATTTTAGTGTTAATCCATAGGGAGTAGTTAATGTTATCCCATTGCAGACAATACCACCAACAACTGCGGTTTCATATTCTCCATTTTTCTCATATAAAAACCCAGTACCTACAAAAGAGTTATTTAATGAGCTAATATTGAAAGATCCAAATGATGCTTTATTGTTAACTTTGACAAAGAAGATCGACGAATTGGCTATTAATTTGGCAAAAGATAAGGAGAAGAGGCACAAACCGACCAATATGCGACCTAATATTTGGTGCAGTAATTATAAAGGACAAGGCCATTTGGTAATGGAACATTTTTCACCACCCCAAATGGCTGTGCAATGTACATTTTGTAGAGGCAAGCATAGCACCACCAATTGTTGGAATTTACAAAAGCAACAACAATTTGGTAATCCGACCATGATTCTACCAACTTTGTGGGATGTTAATCAAGTCCAGACAAGAAATAGGTTTGGTTGGAATGAAAATCGTTCAAATAAATAAAATAAGAATTATTCTAATTTTTAAAATTTGACATATAACCAAGAATATAGATCCAATTTTCAAGATATTGTATAAAATCAGTAAGGATATTTTTAATATCTACCTATTTATAAAGCAATTTTAGATTTAACAGTACCAACTAGTTAGCCAGGATCAATTTTCTATCCAACCTGAAACAGGCCTAACCGGTATATATTAGTAGAAATATTCAACATCTCTAATGGAATCAAAGGAGGTCTACTTCAATATTATCATTACAGGCAATTAGAACATTATGCTAGTAAATGTCCCAATCCAAGTGCTAGTGATGAGTATACTCTTGTATGTAGAAATTGTAAGCAATCGGGACATACATACCAGTATTGCAATACTCCGTTTAATTTTAATAACCGAGATCAGCATATCTAGTTGCAAAAAAAGATAGAAGATAATAATTAAGCTCCACAAGATTGTTCGATAAATCAGATAGAATACATTTGTTATCGTGTTGTGGTTTGGCTACCATGTGAAAAAATTGTACAGATATATTTAATGTATAATTTATTATGCAATTAAATGAAAGCTATAACATTAAATTTTATTGATTATAAGATGTGAATAGATTATTAATTTAGAAGGAATCTACTTAATAGGGCTATAAATGAGGTTTATACAATCTTTTTTTTTTTTTTTTGTAGTGATTTTGAGGTTGTTTTATATTGACAATAACTTATATATATCTTAAGTCACCTTTGTTAGACATTGGTGATCCTTAAAATCTTAGTTTATTTCTTTTATTTGGTGCTTAAAGCACAAAGTATATAAATCTTTTAAGAAAAAAGATTAAAAAAGGATTTTTAGTTTAAAAAGGGTAGTCTGGCTATCCATGTGGATAGATAGAGGTGGATGATAGAAATCTCTATTCTAATTGGCCAAAAATCATGTCCAATGGACTTCAAGGAGGCTGCCTGAGGGTTTATTAGGAGTTAGGGTTTGTTTTTCCAAAGGAGTCGAGCATCAGAGGCTAAGATCATAAAGTTTAGGTTTTTAGATTTGGTTTAAGTGCAAATTTTGTATGATTTGCATTTTTTATGAAAAAGTTATAAGAGCTCAAAGTTAAGGTATCAATTTTGGATCTACTATCACTCTCTTGGATATAACTTGCACATACAAAAAGCAATTAAAGATTGGTGATTTTAGTCGGAGAGAGTACTTTCTTGGCTATATTATATATATATAGCTTAATAATATCTTAGCCATGATGAAGGAGTTATTGGGAGTTGAAGTCAATGCTTACAAACTTAAAGGCAGTAAGTGACCCGCTTATATAGTGGTTGTATTTTGAGCCATATCTTCAGCAATTTGATAAATTTTTGGCTCAAAATTTTGAAAAACATGTATAATTATGTTACAAGACTATGTACAAAAATTTTATGGCATTAAAGTTTGGATTTGTAAGATATAAGAAAAATAGTGCTCAAGTGTCTCTAAGCTAGGGTTTTAAATACTTGCTAGGATTTTTGAGATATCAGACAATCAAAAGCGAATTTATAGTCAACTCTTCTTTGTAGAAAAACTTAAAAGTATTATCTACACTTTAAAGGAAATTTTATAGAAACTAAATAGTTAGATCAAGAGAAACTGTACTCTAAAGTTCAACAAGAAATAAGTCCTTGCAAGTGAACAAAGTTTTGAAGGGTTTTTGTAGAAATTTGAACCTTTTTTGTACAAACCTACTTGAATACAAGAGGGTTTATTTATACAAATTCTCTTTTGTAATATAATTATATTATTTGTCCTTTTTATTAAGGATAAATTATTTGTTGGAATTTTGTCAATAATTTTCAAGTGAATTCTCCATAGCCGAGTATCCAATGTATTTCCAGATTGAAATTCACGCCATACATATCAAAGATAAGAATTCAATAAAAGAAAATAAACATATGAAACTTCTATTAAGAAGAAGAATAAAATAGAAGTAAAGAAGTATGTATATTAAAAAAAATTAGAAATGCTATTGCCACAAGACAAGAAAACTATAGACTCTTGAATCTAGACTAAAAGGAAGAAAGGAATTGACAAGAGTGAAGAATACTTCATTCTTGCCTCTATAAATACTATCTAACTAAGAGCTATATGGTGATATTCTATAGGACCTCCTACACATGTCTAATTTGCAAGACACGTGTTAAACTTGCACGACAAGTTTCCCACATGTGTGCCATGTATTTGACTTGTTCCGCAAGCTATCAACATGTCTGACACATAGCTAGCTTGTTCCACAAGCTAATAACATGTGCGCCATGTGGCTAGCTTGTTGACCAAGTTTCTAACCTATCAATCACCTATAGACATGTATAAAGGTGATTCCGCATCTATAAAGCTTCTAAGAAGCTTTTCTATCAGATATTATCAAATCAACTTATTTTACCTACTTCTATTAGTTTATATTAATTAGGTAATTATTAGAATAAATCTTATGTCGATGACATTATCCCCCCTTCTAAAGATGAGTTCCACGAGGAGCGGTGATTATATATTGAAGAAGTCTAAGTTATGTCAAATTGTGCTTGCCACATATTCTGATCTTTATTCCTTTTGAAGGTAGTTAATAGGTCCTTTCAGCCATCGATAATGTCCCATACTAGAGCGAGAAGACCACCCTATTATTTGATCATTATTAAGGCCTTCATAACTCCCTTCATAGAAAACATTAGGAACACCATCAAGAGTAGTTTTTACCTCTAAAAGTATCATCAAATATTGAGAGTCTCTTCCAAGGTCATAATACCAAACACAATGTCGTGTTGTGGTTTGGCTATTATGTGAAAAAATTGTACATGTATATTTAATGTACAATTTACTACTTAGCTAAATGAAAGTCATATCAATGGATTTTATTGGTTATAGGATGTGATTAGGTTGCTAGTTTAGAAAGGATCTACTAAAAGGATTATTATTAAGGTTGATACAACCTTATTTTTTTTTTAGTAGTGACTTTTAAAGTTAATTTTATATTGATAGTAACTTGTATATATCTTAAGTTACCTTTGTTAGACATTGGTGATCCTTAAGATCTTAGTTTACTTCTTTTATTTGGTGCTTAAAGCACCAAGTATGTAAATCTTATAAGAAGAAGGGTTAGAAAAGGGTTTTTAGTGTAAAAAGGATAGTTTGGCCATCCATGTAGATGAATAGAGGTGGATGATAGAAATCTCTATTCTAATTGGCCAAAAATCATGCCCAATGGGCTTCAAGGAGGCTGCCCGAGGGTTTATTAGGAGTTAGGGTTTGTTTTTCGAGAGGAGTCCAATATCAGAGGCTAGGATTATAAGATTTAGGTTTTTGGATCTGGTTTAGGTGCAAATTTTGTGTGATTTGCACTTTTTATGAAGAAGTTATAGGCGCCCAAAGTTAAGGTGTTGATTTTGGACCTACTGTCACTCTTTTGGATATAACTCGCGCAAAAAAAAAGCAATTGAGAATCGGCGACTGGGGTTGAAGAGAGCACTTTCACAGCTATCCTTTCTATATATGGCTTGATAAAATCCAAGCTAGGGTGAAAGAGATATTGGGAGTTGAAGTTAGTGCTTACAACCTTAAGGGCAGTAAGTCACCCGCTTACATAGTGGTTACATTTTGAGCTATATCTAATGAAATTTGATAGATTCTTGGCTCAAAATTTTCAAGAATATATATGTTTATGTCACAAGACTATGTGCAAAAATTTTGTGGCATTAGAATTTTGGGTTTGTGAGATATAAGGAAAATAGTGCTCAGATATCTCTGAGCTAGGGTTTCAAGCACCTGCTAGGGGTTTTGAGATATCAGACGATCGGAAATGAATTTATAGTTGATTCTTTCTTGTGATAAAATTTAAGAGAATTATCTATAATTTTAATTAAATTTTTTTAGAGACTAAATGCTTGGATCAAGAGTTATTGGACTCTAAAGTTCAGTAAGAAATAGGTCTTTGTGAATGAATAAAGTTTTGAAGGGTTTTTGTGGAAATTTGAATCCTTTTTGTACAAACTTACTTAAATACAAGAGGGTTTACATAACTTCTCTTTTGTGAGATTTTTGTATTTTTTATCCTTTTTATTGAGAACAAATGACCTGTTGGATATTGCCATCAAATTTCAAATAAATCCTCCACAGCCAGGTATCCAGTGTATTCCCAGATAGAAGGCCACGTCATACGACAACGTTGTATTTTGCCATCAATTCGAGGAAGAATATGTTGTTCTTGAGGTTCTTCATCTCTATTCCATCGTCTTGAAGGTTGTAATAGTCATATTGTCTCATCTAATAAATTAGCAAATGATGGCTCTTCAGCTGAATTTACTAGTTGTTGATCCTCTATTTCTTTAGCACAAACAAATTTAAAGAAATAACAAACAATGATACAAGGTAGGATGAAACCTCTATAGAATCTGCTTTGCTTTATAACAAAGATTTTCTTGATTTTTTTATCTTAATTTTGACGGATGTTGTTGATGAAATGTATTGACTTTTATTGATGCATTTCCTATATTCTTAGATGGCTTCTATGTGTGTTCACTAATATCATGTTTGTGCCAGTGGACAAGATATTCCAATTGATTTCGACGCCGCCTTGAATCTAAAATCTCTTCAACCTCGAATTCTTCATCGTTGTTCACTTCTATAAGAGGCGGTGGTATTTGTCTTCTTCCTCGTATATCCACTGTCTTGTATGGCTAGAGTAGTGACACGTGGAATATAAGATGGATCTTCATTGACTCCGGTGTCGTATTGTGACACAATTATATGGTGAAACTATGACTAAAAATGATTTTTTAATTAATACTGTATTATGTTAGTTCAACAAGAATTCAACATATTTTAACAAGATTTTTATGAAAGCCTCTTAGTTTATTTTCTTCACTTAATAGCTAATAGATAAGAATTAATTAATAATTTTACCTTCTAGGTTGTAGTAATTCTTTTACTGCCTTAGAAAGGCCATAAAATAATAAAAATATTATAAAAAGGATAAATTACTAGCATGATTGATATTAGGGTTAAGTTGAGGGTAGGTTCATGCTATAAAATCCCTAGGATAGGTTAGATTGATACCCGAGGATTGGCCGTTTGTAGGACACGGTCGAAATCAGACCTTTAGCTACTAAAATGGCTACCTAGGACAAAATATGGAGGATTTTGTAGATCGGGTTTTTGGATTGGATAGCTAGATTGAAGCTTGTTTCAAGGATGATAAGTTTGTTGCCATAAGGTTTTAGATGACTTTGCAATTGCTATTCAAAGTTAGTATTTTATTTTGATATTTTAGATTTTATGTAAGATAATGACGGCTTGCATTCTTGATTAATTTGTGCAATTTGTATAGCATCTATAGTTCACAATTTGATATTTTTTGGATTATTGGATGTGCTAAGTTTGTACAAAAGTTTTTATTAATCTAACATTGCAATGAGGATATAATTTGGCTTTAATACAAAAGATTGTCAGAAGTTGGCAGTTTAGGGTTGGATAGGATTTCTTTGATAACTAAAGATCTACAAATTAGATCAACGTAAATTTTGGTATGGTAATAGAAGATTTAAAGATCAAGCTACCAACCAAATTTGAATTAAAGTTAATAGTTGAAGAAGGAGAAATCACTACTAGAATTTCTACATCAATTTTCAAGTTGGTAGCCGAGTGTCTTTAATGCGATTTTTGGGCATTTTCTTGCAATTTGTAAGTTGAATTGAGATGAATTTTAGTAAGCATGTAGAAGGCTTTTATTTACATTTGTGTGCAAAATTTCATATTAAGTGGACGGTTGTATTAAAAATTATAGCTTATTAAAGCTCATAGACTAGGATTAGGATTTCCAAAGAAAAAAAAAATTACTTAATTATAAAAGAAACGAGGCAATTGGGACATATGCATGGTTGATGTTACTAAGAGGAGTGTTTTTAAACACTTTTGAATTAAAATTTGAATTATGTTCTTTATATATGGATGAAATCTATTAGGATTTGTGAGGACAAAGCAATGATTATTCAAAGTCAAGGTTTGTATTGAAAATTTGGATTTTATATAAGAAAGTTAGGGCTAGCACTTTTCATTGTTTTGTGCAATTGGTGCAACATCTATGGTTGTAAATTGGATAATGTCTGGTTGATTGCGTGAGCTTAAAGTATAAGAAATCTTGTAATAATGTAATAGTGCAACTCGGAGATATTTGCTCATTAATACGATAAGGTATCGAAAGTTGGCAATTTAAAGTTATTTAGGGATTTTACAATATCTAAAGATCTATCTATCAAAACAAGGTAAAAATTGGCATAGTGTTAAAAGACACAAAGACCAAGCTATATGTGAAGTTTGAACTAGAGTTAATAGTTAAAGAAGGAGAACTTATTACTGGCATATATGCATTAAACTTTGAGTAAGAGGTAGAGAGACACTAGTGCGGAATTTTGGCATTATCTTACAATCTGTAAGGTGGATTGGGCTGAAATTTTTTGAGCATATAGATAATTTATAGTGATGTTTGTATAAAAAATTTTATATCAAGTGGATAGTCAAATTAGGAGTTATAGCTTTCTGAAGCTCACTGACTAGGATTAAGACTTGGAAAGAAAATCTAAGTTACTTTATTATAAAGGTAATAGAGCAATTAGAATTATGTGTGGTTGAGATTACTAATAAGAGTATTTTTGAGCACTTTATATCAGATTTAAACACTTTTTCATTGAAATTTGGATTTTTTTCTTCTTATATGGAGTAAAACCTATTAGGATTTTTTACATTTTTTATAAATACAACCTTACATTCTACAGCCAAGTGCCCAGTGCATTCCCAAATCAAACAACACGTTATAAGACATAAGTGATAAACTTGATGTAAAAGTTTGGAGTGGAAGGTTGGAGTTTATTTTGTTTATTTGGATTTAATAGCACAAGAAAGCAAAAAAGTGGATTTTGGAATTATTCATTGAGCTTTGGGTGGTGCATCAAGTTGATCTTCAAGTCGAGTTTCAAGTGTATTTTCTTCTGATGGATAAGATGTGTATCTAGATCCAAACATTACAAATATGTTTCAAGCTTTTACATTAATTATGCAATAGCAACACGACTAGGATCGCAAAGAGGCTTTGGCAATCAAAGCATTGCAAGCAGTGATTAACAAGGTTGATTAGTTTGATGGAAAGGACATATCCAAATATTTGAGGTGTTATATGCAGGAAATAGAATTGAATCGAGTCCTTGAAAGAAACATGATTTTATTATTTGAACTTGCTACGATATTGGAAATAAAAAAACATGTGAAATTGATTATAAAGCAATTTGAAAGCTCTTAGGAGAGATTCTCTCATGCGTTGAGAGATGAGTATTTCTTAGGAGACTTTGATCAAGTCACTAAGAAATCATTTTTGAAATGGATTTAGCGCCCTAACAAGAAATTGCAAGCTACTGAATTATTAAGGGAGTTTGAGAGACAATATTCTCGATTATCAAAAATAGAAAAGATAACTTTAGAACCAAACAAGGTTAAATTATTTTTTTGAGCAGTAGATGGAAAATTACAAGAAAGATTGGAGATTCTTCTTGATGATAAAGAAGAGGATGAAGGATTGACTACAAAATGGAAGGAAGTCGAAGATGTAATGGAGTTGCTAGCAAAAAAAGAAAAAAGGAAGGACAAGGGGGATATTCAAAGAATGGTGCAGGTATCAAAACCTCAAGTGTCCACTTCATGAATAATGGTACCTATTGTTCAACCTTCAACAAGTACATCTAAGAAAGAAGATATGGAGATTAGAGAACTTATATGCGGGATGCGGGATCTCCAAATTAAATTTGCAATGCTTGAGGAGAAGACTTCTGCAATGAATCCAAAATCTACCTTTAAGCAAGGGTATGTGCAAAGATGCATGTGGTATAATGATGATTTCTATTCTTGAAAGGATTGTAGTGAGTTCAATGAAATGATTCAATAAGGCATTATTTTTTGGAAAGATAGAAAGGTGGCATTAAAGAATACTAGTGATTTTTTTCAAACCAACTTTGATAAGGGAGATATGAAAGCATTGATTAAAGATTATTTAATAGAAAATGGGATTGCAATAATGGAAATTACAAGTTATGGTACTAGGATGGATGAGAATGGCAAGCAAAATATTTTTAGAAATATTGAACCAAGTAGGGTTTGGTCTTCTGCCATTTCTACAATGCATAAGAAGAAGATGCCATGAAAAGCTTTATTGAAGATTGTTGCAATAATTCATAGAACTACCAATTTGGAGGATTCTATGGAAGCCTTATCAGTACATGCCTATATTGCTAAGAATCAACATGAAGCCTTGATAGAAGAAAAGAGTAGATAAGATTCTAATGACATAAGAAAAAAAAATTCTTTCAAAAGGTAGACTCAGGGAGATAAGGCTTGTAAGATGGCTTCATAAGAATTACCAACAAAAGATGCTTCAATATCTTTAAAAAAAAAATCAAAAGACTTAGGAAAAAAAGACAAATTAACAGCTTACAAACTTCTCTCTCATATTAAAGCAGCAATAGATTTAAAGGGAGTGCTTGAAGAACGTGTTCTAAATGCTAAAGTTGAATTTACATTGAAGAAAATATTAAGTATTGCAAAGAAAAAATTCCACAATGTCATTATTGACAATATTAAGCAAAAGAGGCAATTAATGGATAAAGCTGGATCAAATCATGCTATTGATGCACATATATGTGAGGATAAAGAAGATGAAATTGGTAATTGTTGCAAACAATCAACAAGTGGAGGAAAGAGTTATAATCAAAAAGTGCGCTTTGATGATCCAAATGATAAGTAGAAAGAAATTTTGAGTCATTATATTCAAAAGTATTAGACTAGAGCAACTACAGAAGCATTAGTAAAGATTGGAGATATGGATGAGCCAATTGTTGCCTTGATTGACTATAGTTCAAAAATAAATCTTATGTCTAAGGATCTTTACATGAAATAAAAGTGGCCAATTGATATGGAATATGGATGGAAAATATGGGCAGCTAATAATACACAACGTGAATTGTATGGTGCTTGCGCGGATGTAAAGATTAGAATTAGTGATGTTGCAATAGAACAAAATTTCTTTGTTCAAGATGCAACAACTTATCTTCTTATATTAGAACAATCGTATATTATTGCAACTCAAATGGAAACAAAGATACTTGATGATGGATTAGCTTACGCATGGATTCGTAGTGAAGATAGAAGAAGGGCAGTACAATTTCTGATTGTTCCTCCAAATGATGAATGCAATCGAGACAGATTGAGAGAGAAACCATTGCCAAGAGTTGTTGAAGAATTTATGGATTTTTGAAGAGTACCACTATAAAGCGAGATTATGGAGGTACAAAAGGAAAGGTACTCTCCCAAGATATATGTACCTTCGATACAAGATTTATTGGCATTCTTGAGAATGGAAGTGTTATATAGAAGAGGATTGAGGATTTGAAAAGAAATGAGAGAAAAAGATTACGTTGTAATGGCAAAAGTCCGCTTCAAGTAGACGCAAGGTCCCTCTTTACAATCAAGTTGGATCCAATATGCACAAACTTTCTTAAATTTTTCTTTTATAGTCACAAAACCATGCGTACAATAAATCAACAAACTAGAAGCTTGAAAATTTATAAATCAAAATCCAGCCGTTTATATAAGTTCAAATTTTAGAAGCATAGAGTTCACTTCTTTAGTCATCTTCACAAAAATTCTCAACTGTGAATTTATTACCAATCACGAGATATCATCAAAATATTAGCAAGTAATTATATAAGTAAAAACCAAACCAGAAACTTAAAAATTCATAATTTAAGATCCAATTGTTTAAATAAGCTCAAAATTTGGAAAAACATAATTCATACTTTTGATCTTTGTCACATAAATTTTGAGCTATGAATTCATTGCTGATCGTTAGATATCACCAAATCGTTGGCAGTAACTTTTAGAAGTTAAATCTCAATCAAAAACTTGAAAATTCATAATTTAAGATCCAGCCATTCAAATAAGTTCAAAATTTGGAAAAACATAATCCATACCTTTGATCCTCATCACATAAATTTTGAGCTATGAATTCATTGCTGATTGTTAGATATCACCAAACCCTTGGCAGATACTTTTAAAAGTCAAAACCCTAGACACCTGAGAACAAATTTGCCATTACTCCCTAATCAAAGTCTCAATTGATATAAGATTTTAGAAATAGACTTTTTATAGTATAAGTAATATGTACACAAAAAATGAGCTTCAAATTCTTCTTGAAACTCAAGTTCTAGCTTAAAGCAAATCCTTCTATTTATCTAACTTCTTCAAAACCCCAGTTTAGTTTGCTGGGTTTAACTAGCCATAACTCACTCAATCTTAACTCATTTCTATCAATTCTTGGACGTAAAATGTATAGCTTGAAGTCTAGTTTCTAACCAAACTTTTCGATTTCTTGTTAGTATCTTAAAACTTCTAATATACCCTAAAAAGTGACAGTAGGTGTCGTATTAGTAGTCTAAGTTCAAACAAGCATATCTCTCTCATCTAAGCTCTGAATCATGCGTTTCTACCACCTAAACTCATGCCAAGAAGAAGTTCTCTCTCAATACTTCTTTGGATTTGCCAAAAAATCCCGTCTTCTTCTCTTTTAAGCTCGTCAAAGAAGTCGCAGCAAAGGTCTTCAAAGTCCAAGTCAACAATTAATAGTTTAAAGTTATAAAAACCCCAAATCTAATCCTCCAAGTCAGCACTATTAATGGTAGCCGACTATTGACATCCAAATCTACTATTTATCCTTGGTAAAATCCTAAATTCAACCTCAAAGTCAAAACTCCTTATATCTATAAATATAACCCTGAATCTACTAAAATCTAAGATTGGAAAAAAGATAAAAGAAATAAAAGAAAGTTTCAAGGCGAAATCAAAGTTAAAGTTAAGATTAAAGATAAGATAAAATTTTAACCAAAGAAAAAGAAAGAAAGTGTGAAATTTTTCCTAAACTATATAAAAACTTAGATTAGTAAGAAGAAAGAAAGAACTTAATAAAATTTTGAAGAAAAGATAGTTAAGTTAGGTTTCTATATATGGATGTATTTACTTCACAACAACATGTTATTGAAAAAGAATTGCATGGATTAAAAATATTAGAAGATGATGAAAAGATTATTGGTATTTATAAAGAAAACGGATTAGAAGATCCTTTGGAATTAATTGTATCTATTGGATTAGGTGACGATGATAAAATTATACAGATTCATTCAAGAGAAGTTTATGATATGATTGAATCTTTTCAAACATCAGAGATTATAGTTGAAACAAAATATAAGACAGTAGATAAGAAGGTGAAACTCGTTGTTGGACCTTTGCCAAAAGATTGTAAAGAACGAACAAAAGAAGTATTAAGAAAAAAAAGCTTAAGAGATCCAAAGAATATTGGACATAAATTTATTGAAAAGACTTTTGAAGAATTGAAGATTGATTCTGATGGTTCTTTATTGCCAGAGGAAATTGTATACTTCAAAGAAATGCTAGAAAAACGAGATAAATCATTTGCTTTAGAGTCTCATAAAATTCGATGTATTGATCCAAATATTGTAACTATTAAAGTTCAACAAAGAGTTTCTTGGATTATTACAATATAGAATTTAAACCATAGTAAGTTTCTAATAGTCAAAAGGCAACTAGGGATTAAGTGGCAGCTAGGGTCTCGGCAGGCGGCTAGGTTTAGGATCTCGGCAGGCGGCTGGATTTAGGGTCTCGACAGGCGGCTAGGTTTAGAGTCTCCAGAGGCGGCTAATTTTAGATGAATGTAGATGAAGTCTATGCATATTGGGTGTGAACTCCACTTATAAATAAAGGATGTTAGAAGTGAGAGTAATCTCATTCCACACTTCTCTTTGTGTACAACCTTGCTGATGCTAAGTGTTGTGGCTTCTAACTTCTAGTTCTTTAATAGGTTATGGGCCCACTCATATTTGCTTGTGAATTTTAGAAGTTTTATGAAGTCTTTGTTGTTGTGTGGAATAGGTCTTATGGTGTTTGCTGATGTTAGAGTTTGTATGATCTTAGCTTATATTATGGCAAGAAGAAGTTCTGATTTGTAAGCTTAGAGATCTCTAAAATTGCTTTGTGGATTCTTATCTCCTTCGATAGTGAGTTTAAGACCATTGTGAAAGACCTTGATAGTCTCTTTATGTGTTATTGAAATTCTTTCATTAACCTTGTGCATTTCATTAAATAGTGAGTTGAAAGAGTGGAAGAACTTGATTGAGAGGTTTATAAGAGTGCATATACTAATTAGAAGCTTTAGAAGATGTCAAGGACATACTTGTTAGAACCTTTTAGAACATTCTAGAAGTTTTTTAGAACTCTCTAGAACCTTCCAAAACCTTCTAATATCTTCCTAGTGTCAAGGATATACTTGTTAGAACCTTCTAGAACATTCTAGAAGTTTCTTAGAACTCTCTAGAACCTTCCAGAGCCTTCTAATATCTTCCTAGTTAGTAGAAGTTGCTTGAGAAGCTCCCTAGTTGGAAGAAGCTGTTTGAGAAGCTTCCTAGGTAGGAGTATATATTAGAGTCGAGGCTGAAGAATTCTTCAGTCTCGACAACACATCTCTTGGAGCTCTAGCTCACCTCTCTGGTGTTGTTTTTGTACTCATCTGATTAATCCAGTTCCTGCCAGTTCTTCTTGAACTTCTTGTTTAGACTTCAAGTCTATATTCTGTGTCCGTGACAGTTTGTCGAGACTACTCTCACCTTGGATATCAGAGTTAGTTCCTTCTTGTTGGAGTGTGGATTACCCCTCTTCTTGAAGGTACACTAGTATTTTAGAGGTTGCGGATTACCCTCCTCTAAACTGATATCTTTTTGTCATAATATTGGAGTCTTATTCTTCTTGGAGAGAGTGGATTATCCTTCTTTTTGAAGGTCTTAAGGCATTTTAGAGGTTGCGGAGTACCCTCTTCTAAACCAATATTTCTTCCTTGTAGAAAAAATTACTTCTTTTCTCTTAGAATGGTTGGAGGTCAAGACATTAATATGAGTGAAAGTTTGGAGTCCAAGATGGACGTCATTATGAATGCTCTTGCTACATTGTCGTGGTAAGAGTCTTAGCCCTAAGAAACACTGGGTCTTTTGTGCCTCTTGTTTCTTAAGTGCAAGATGAGATTCATGAAGTTCATAAAATTGAAGAATTTGTATAAAAACATACTTTATTAACCCTAACATATTCTGCCTTTAGAACACCGCCCTCAAATTTGCCCATAAATCTTAGGATATCACATCAATTGAAGCAAAATTTGGACACAAAGTACTCAAGGAAGTAAGGAAGCAAATCCCATATTCCTTTTGATTATAGCTCATGTGGTTAGAGAGAACCATGTTGTCAAAGAAACCCCTCCATGCTGTCTTTGATTCTAGACCCCCTTTACTGCACACCTTCATTGCTCCTCATTATCAAAACCCCAAGTATTGAAATTTGGTAGGCTTGTTGCTTGCTTTATGTTGTAAATATCTTCCAATTTTTGCTCCAAAACTCCTCTTGGAAATAGAGTTATAGACTCTATCCTTCTCCTTTAATTCTGTCTTCTACCAATTCTGGATCCGACTACAAATTTCCTCATAATTCTTTAAACATAATTCCAATAGCAATTAGTTTTTTATACAACTTAATAGACTCATATATCTACAAACCCCAATAAATTTTACTCAAAATGCTACTTTGATCACAAAGATATGCTCCCCCAAACTTCACTAACTTAGAGATAGACCCCTATCACTTTGAAAGAGCATAACATTTAATTTAAAAGATAAATGAGTATCAAACTTACTCTCATCTCTTTCTTAACTTGCTTAGATCATGTCTATCAACTTTCACACTCGAATCCATTTTCCTAACTCCATTCATATCCAAAAAATCCACACACACACTCTGCCCATACAAACCCCAATTCTGCTTTCACTCTATTTCTCTTTTCACCTACATCCGGTTACAATTTCACTCATAACTCTTTGCTCAAAGATCATATTGACTTAAGATTTTGATTCAAAGTAGTAAACTCTATAAGGAACAAAATCCCAATAAAATTTGCCTCTAAAGTCCAAATGGTTCTCAAGAGCCGAGGCCCGAAATTTAGTAAATCTCACTGCCCTAGTCTTAAATACCTGCAACTTTGACGACTCATATCTCCCTTGATACTTAACCAAAAGACATGAAAATTATTTCTATATGTTCCTTATCTTCTCTATTACAAACCTTCAAAAAGGATTTTACTTAAAATCCTCTCTAAGCTTCTTCTACACACAAAAACGTATACTGCTTATCAAAAAGAAACCCTATCTCTCCAAAAGAACCCCCTCTCTTCTTCTTCACGACCCCTTCTTGTCCTCCCGGCCTAGTCTTCCTTCTTCCCTTGGTCAAAGAGACACCTCAGCCATGTCTTTCTACCTCTTCAATCCTTTCTTTTGGATTAATTTGAAGAAATCTCACTTTTTGAGGTAAATTTCTATTCTATCTTCTTACTACCATTTTTCTGCCAACTTCTCTTCTAATATCAGCCCACAACATTTAAGTTTAGATCTAAAATAGAAGAGAATAAAGGTAAAGTAGATCTAAGATAAAATAGAAAAAAATCTAATAAGTAGAAAGAAACAATTAAGATTAGATAAGAGATAAAAAAGAAAGAACTACATCTTATACTGCCAAGTCAAAGAAGCTTGTGTGGTTAAGTTCTTAGCTACTTTGGAGTTGACGTGGATTTGAATCCACTTGACTTCACTGTAGAAATCCTTGGCTTCATGACTTGGTACTGCTAGTGGAAATTTCAGCAGGAAATTAGTAGTTTGGCCTACCTATCATCCTTGAGCTTGTGATAAACATTATAACCTCCAAGATAATGTGGTTATAACCACAACCCCTTCTCTTTTTCATCCTCTCTTCTTCTAATCTTAATTTTTTTATTTTAACACATTCCTTTATATCTTTCACACTATGTTTTTATTTACAACGTGACAACGTTATCACAGAGAACTACGGTGATGGAAGGAGTCTTTGCAAGACTTTATAATGATGGAACATCCGGAATAGCACAATTTGGGCTTCATCAACCTCGAGTTTCTGCACCAGAAGAAGCAGTTTTACTTATGGTTCAACGAGAACCATTACTTCCACAACGAAAGGAACCTCGTATTAGCTTTCTAGACAAGTTTGATGGCACACTCTCCAAGTTTCAAGGTTTCATCAATCAAATCAAGTTAATAAGAGTTCTACAACCCAAACATTATCCAATGGAGGAATCACGCGTTGGATTGGTTGGAACTTTGCTTACAAGACAAGCTTTATCGTGATTTGCTCCTCTATTTGAAAAAAGATCACCGATTTTGAACAACTTTGAGACTTTTTTGGAGGCATTTGCAGAAGCATTTGGCGAGCATGACAAGGCTTGGTGGGCTACAACAAAAATTCAATCACTACAATAAGGGACTTACTCTGCATCAGTCTATGCATCGGATTTCTGGCAATTGGCATGCGACATCAATTGGGATGAAGAAGCATTGATGAGCCAATTCTATTGAGGTCTAAGGACGAGTGAAGGATTTTTTATCTCTTTCTGATCCATGAATGCTCAATGAAGCTGGGAGGCGACTGTAATAATCACCAAGATTTCAACGTCCGGACAATACTCGAGTCGCCATGATTATTCTAAGTAAGTAAATTCACAAGCGGAGCGAGAGGACATGCAGATTGATGCGGTACGTGTCAAATTCCTTACTTTACAAGAAAAGAAGCAGCGTATGGAAAAAGGTTTATGCTTTTATTGTGGTGGAGAAGGCCATAGAGCTGGAAACTGTCCGAAGAAGCAAAATGGACGCAGCATCAAGAATAGAGGTGCATTTGTTCAGGAAAACGAGGATGCCCACCCACAATAGGAATCGAGCGGCTGGACAAATCAAAACCAGGTTCCTCTCTTTCTACTCAACCTACCCATTGTTTTATAATTCTTTTGTCTTTTAGTCTTCAAAAACTAAAAAACTTAGCCTTATTAGATTCAAGAGCATCTGCTTGTTTCTTAGACCAAGAATTTGCTAAGCGTCACAAAATTCTCTTAGTACAAAAATTCAAACTTGTTCACGTAGAAGTAATAGATGGATGACCTTTATTATCTAGTAGTGTCACCCATGAATCAGAACCTATAGAAGTGACGTTTAAAGACCACAGTAGTTATATTATTTTCAACATTATTAGCACCCCGTCAAATCCTATTATTCTTGGTCTTTCTTGGTTGAAAAAATATAATCCATCCATAGATTGGAGGTTGCGGAGGATAACATTTCCCATAGAACAACCTGAGGACAAGCCTGGAAGAAGATCCCAAATCAAAAAATCCTTGTTCATTGGAGCAAGAACGTTTGTAAGATCGTGTAAGGAAGGCACACCTTTGGTCATTTATGCGGCTCCAACTAGTGGAGAGCAGATTTCAACAGTAGAAATACCGGAATAATACAAGGATTTTCAAGACATGTTTCAAAAGAAGAATGTTGACATGCTACTAAAACATCGACGATATGATTGTACCATAGAATTGCAAGAAGGAGCACAACCCCCTTTTGGCCGAATCTACAACCTATCATAGACAGAGTTGGCTGAGTTGCGGAAATACATTGATGAGAACCTAGCCAAGAACTTCATTTTTCATTCAAAATCGCCAACTGGGGCACCAATCTTATTTGTAAAGAAGAAGGATGGCTCACTACGGATGTGCGTGGACTATCGAGGTCTCAATAAGGTGACAAAGAATAATCGCTATCCATTACCTTTAATCTCTAGTCTTCTGGAACAACTTGGACGTGCAAAGATCTTTACAAAGATTGATCTAAGAGGAGCTTACAACCTTGTGCGAATCAAAGAAGGAGACGAATGGAAGACAGCTTTTCATACAAGGTATGGTCATTTTGAATATAATGTCATGCCATTTGGACTTACTAATGCTCCGGCAGTTTTTCAACACATGATGAACGATATTTTTTGAGAATATCTAGACGATTTTGTTATCATTTATTTGGATGATATCTTGATATTTTCTGAGAATGAAGAAAAGCATGAGAAGCACGTTCGTTTGATACTTGAAAAACTACGCAAGCGAGGATTCTATGCCAAGTTGGAGAAGTGCTTATTTCACCAAACTGAGATGGAATTTTTAGGATTTATTGCGACTACGGAAAGCTTGAAGATGGATCTTAAGAAGGTGGAAGCAATTGTGTCCTGTGAAGTTCCAAAGACGGTTAGAGATGTACAATGTTTTCTCGGCTTTACTAACTTCTATCGAATCTTCATCAAGAATTATTCTCAAGTTGCTGCTCCACTCACTCGATTAACATGTAAAGATAAGCTAGAATGGGAATCTCTAGCGGAAAAATCATTTCAAAATCTTAAAACGACATTTACTATGGCTCCAATCTTGGTACACCCAAACTTTGCAAAGGCTTTCTATTTGGAAACCGATGCTTCGGATTTTGCATTAAGAGCCGTACTTTCACAGATGGGCATCGACAATAAGCTTCATCCGGTTGCATTCTATTCACGGAAGTTTTCTGGGGTTGAGATCAACTATGAGATTCATGATAAAGAACTCCTTGCTATAGTAGATTCTTTCCAAGAGTGGCGTCACTTCCTCGAAGGAGCTGCACATCTGGTGACCGTATATACGGATCACAAGAATCTAAAATATTTCATGTCTGCTTGGATTCTAAACTGTTATCAAGCTCGATGGAATATGTCGCTATCTAGATTTGACTTCGTTATTACTTATTGGCCTGGAAAGTAGCAAGGACTATCCGATGCCTTATCAAGAAGATCATATCTTGCGCCAAAGATTGGAGAAGCAGCGCTTGATCAACAATCTACGATATTATTAAAGCTAGAGCAATTCAAGATTTGTGCTGCTGTGGTGCCAATTGATGCTGACTTCCTCTATCAGGTACGTGCTGCGACCATTGAAGATTCAATAGTCGTTGATATCAAGCAGCGTATCAATGATGACAAGTTCAAGGTTGAAGGGGATCTCTTATACTTTGAAGAGCGGCGGTATATCCCAAAAGGGCCAGTACAACTTTGAATCCTTCAATCTCGTCATGACTTTCCAACTGCGGGACATTTCGGATTCAACAAGACCTTGGAACTCATTTCTCGAGATTTTTGGTGGCTCCAAATGTGGAACGATGTGAAGGATTTTGTCCTCTCTTGTGACATTTGTTCAAGATCCAAGAACCCTTAACATTGCCCTTATGGACTTCTATAGCCATTGCCCATTCCGTGTTGTCCATGGTCTTCAGTTTCTATGGACTTTATTACAGATCTGGCGCCATCAAATTCATTTGACAGCATCTTTGTTGTAATGGATCAACTTCCGAAGATGGCACATTTTATCCCTTGTAAGAAGACATCGTCAAGCAAAGATACAACAAGGCTCTTCCTTGATAATGTGTATCGATATCATGGTCTACCAGATGATATCGTGTCGGATCGAGGAACCCCTTTTTGTATCAAAGTTTTGGAGATCTTTTTTTAAAATATTAAAGGTGGACATCAAGCTTTCTTCGGCATTCCATCTTCAAACTGACGACCAAATGGAACGGGTGAATCAAGTTTTGGAACAGTATTTACGATGCAGCATCAACTATCAACAAGATGATTGGACTGCATATCTACTGCTAGCCGAGTTTGCATATAACAACACCCTTCATGGGTCGACTCAAAAAACACCATTCTTTTCCAACTATGGGTACCATCCAAAGCTTGATCTATTGAGTCCGTCAGCGAATAACAACCCAGCAGCTGAAGGATTGGTGCAGCAGCTATCGGAGCTTCAAACCACATTGAAGCTTCAATTGCAAATTGCCCAAGAGTCTTACAAAGCATCCGCGGATAAATTTCGGAATCAGGCACCTAATTTCAAGATTGGAGATAAAATATGGCTGCTTCGACGGAATATCAAGACCAAGCGACCATGTGATAAGTTGGACTACCAGAGATTGGGACCATTTGTTATCCAAAAGCAGATCAATCCTGTGGCATACCGCTTAGAGTTACCAGCTGCTATGAAGGTACACCCTGTCTTTCATGTTTCTCTGTTAGAGCCTTATCGAGAATTGTCTTTTCCTGGAAGAGTGCAATGTCCGCCACCTAGTATAGAAATTAAAAACAACGAAGAATATGAGGTGGAAAGGATACTAGATTCACGGCAAAGATGGAATAAATTAGAGTACTTTGTGCATTGGAGCGGCTACGATATTAATGAAAGAACATGGGAACCGGCCAAAAATCTTGCCAATGCATCTCAAAAGGTACGAGAATTCCATCGACAATATCCTAATAAACCAAAAGCTGGTCATTAACAAAGCGTGAAGATGAAGCCTTCTCTGGAGAAATGAATAGAAAAAGGATCCAGGTCTCATCAAAACATAACTTGTTGTATTTCATAGTATCAAGATATCTAATATCAAGGTGTATTTAGATATGGCTAGTGAGAATGTTGATATTGTACTAGTGGTACCATCTCAATTGAGTAGCTTACGACGTCGACCTCGAGATGAAGAATTAGATGAGCCAAGAAGACGTCGAAGAATACCAAGCAGCAAGTCACTTGTAATTATCTTTGAAGTTGAACCAGCTCATGCAAGTAGTGGCAAAGCGATATTTTCAGGTCGTTTCCACAATGAAGATACAAAAGTTCAAGCATGGTCTCAAGTAAAAGGTATTGGTCATTATCGGTGGCTACAAGGATCCATGAATCATCTGCCTCGTGAATGACAGTTGGAGTATATTGCAGAGACTATGTGACAAATTTTTGATTTCCTATATTTATGAGTATACATCTCAAATGGCTTCTTGGAGACCTCGAAGCTAGAGGAGGAGGTGATATCAAAGACATACTTGTTAGAACCTTCTAGAACATTCTAAAAGTTTTCTAGAACTCTCTAGAACCTTCCAGAGTCTTCTAATATCTTCCTAGTGTCAAGGACATACTTGTTAGAACTTTCTAGAATATTCTAGAAGTTTCTTAGAACTCTCTAGAACCTTCCAGAGCCTTCTAATATCTTCCTAGTTAATAGAAGTTGCTTGAGAAGCTTCCTAATTGGAGGAAGTTGCTTGAAAAGCTTCCTAGGTAGGAGTATATATTGGAATCGAGGCTGAAGAGTTCTTCAGTCTCAACAACACATCTCTTGGAGCTCTAGCTCACCTCTCTGGTGTTGTTTTTGTACTCATCTGATTAATCCAGTTCCTGCCAGTTCTTCTTAACTTGTTTAGACTAAGTCTATAATTTGAGCGGATGTAAGATCATAAAGTGCGGTGAGAAATCACTCTTTTGTTCACAAAGGATATTCTAATTTATGAATTTATTTTGTGATGATTTTTAGATATAGAAACTTTTTTTTCATAATCTTTGATATACTACTTCTTTTAATGGCTTCTACTGGTGATTTGAGTAATTGAAAAGTTTAGAGGTGACAATATCTATCATTGGAAGGTAAAAATGGAGCTTTTGTTGGCATCTTTGGACCTTTGGGACATTGTAGATGAAAGTGAAGAACCTCCATGCATAGATGCAAGTATTAAAGAAGAAGGACTTTAAAAGACGTGAAAAGAAGGCTTTTGGCATGATTGCCACAAATGTGGATGAAGCCAACTTTTACACATTATCCATTGCAAAGGACCAGCGGAAGCATGGAAGACTCTTTGCAATATTTATGAGAGCAAGAACTTGTCCAACATCCTTTTTACAAGGAGGAAATTCTTCACTTGCAAGATGGAAGAAGGTGAAGACCTTATGGCTCACGTCAACAAGGTAAAGGCTCTTGCAAATCAACTAGCTATTGTTGACAAACCTTTAGAAGATGGTGATATTATCATGACTTTGCTCATGAGCCTTCCGGAGTCTTATAACTATCTTATAGTAGCATTGGAGTCCATCAAGTTGAAGGAGCTTACAATGGACTATGTGACGGCAAGACTTGCACATGAAGTGACCAAAAGGAAAGAAAAGGAGCATCAAAGTGAAGACTCGGCTCTCTTCTCAAGACAAGGCAAAGGTACCTATTCAAACCAACGTGACAATGGAAAAAGTAATATGAGAACTTGCTTCATTTTCAAAAAATCAGATCACTTTGCAAGAAATTGCTACAAGGCCAAGAAAGGAAATAGAGAGAATGCTAACAATACACGTGATGAATTTGGAGGAGATGACTTTACATTCATGGTAAGTGAAGGCACTTCTATGGCTGCTATGTCTAAGTCGATTATTGATTCGGGTGCTACCAAGCACATGACTCCATACAAGTGTTCTTTTAATACTTATGAAGAAATTTCAGTAACAAATGTTTAATTAGGAGACAATGGCATGGTACAAGCTATTGGAATTGGCTCCATTGTGGTGGAGATTGTTGTGAAGAATGAAACCAAGAGGATCAGATTGAAAGAAGTCCTACATGTGCCAAAGATGAAGAAGAATCTTCTTTCGGTGAGCAAACTTGTGTCAAGTGGTTGTAAGGTTCAATTTGATATGAATGGATGTTTTGTGAAGACATTGGATGGAGATAATGTTTTAAAGGGCTTTAGAGATGGCAACCTTTACATTCTCAATTGTAAGAAGGTGAATGGAGTTGAAGTAGCAGCATTTGCTGAATTTCCAAAAGATGAAGACAAGTTTGGAATTTGGCATCGACGCCTTGGTCATTTGAATGCCAAAAGCATGAAGGAGCTCCAATCTATGGTAATTGGCTTAGATCTTGGTCAATCATACAACAATGCCACGACTCTAGCTTGTGAAGGTTGTATTCAAGGCAAGCAACAAAGGGCCTCATTTCCAAGTGGAGTAGCAACACGAGCAAGCAAGTTGTTGGAGATTGTGCATTCAGATGTTTGTGGACCTATGAAGACACCATCAATTAGAGGAGCAAGGTACTTTGTCAAATTTATTGATGACTTTTCAAGAAAGGTGTGGATTTTTATCCTTAAAGCCAAGAGTGAGTATTTTTCAAGGTTTAAGGAGTTTAAGGCACATGTAGAAAAGCAATGTGAATGCAAGATCAAGATATTACGCACGGACAATGGTGGTGAATATTTGTCAAAACACTTTGATGAGTATTTGAAGATTCAAGGTATTGCACAACAAATGTCTACTTTTTATACTCCACAACAAAATGGATTTGCTGAAAGAGCAAATCGCACCATTGTAGAGATGGCAAGGAATATACTTCATGCTCAAAACCTTGGGTATGAGTTTTGGGCGGAAGCTGTGGTGAATGCAATATACACAAGGAATAGATGCCCTACAAGTGCACTCACATCAATGACTCTACAAGAAGCTTGGAGTGGAAAGAAACCTTGTGTTTCACATATGAGGACATTTGGATGCATTGCTTATGCAAAGGTACCAGATTGTATGAAGTCCAAGCTTGAGGCAAAAGGTACAAAATGTGTATTTGTTGGATATTGTGAAGATACAAAGGCATATAGGCTAATGTGTTTGGATACCAAGAAGATCATCAAAAAATCCATATATATATGCAATTGTATATGAATTAGTAGTACCTTATGGAAGAATATAAATTTTAAGTAATTCAAATAGTATTCTCATTATTATCATATTTCTACTTTGTTGTACAAGTTTAAATTAATTATTGTCCAAATATAAATCATCCATTGAATAAATTATCTTTCTTCTAAATTCTTTAGTAAATTTATCTATTAAAAGTCTTATATCTGCATTTCTAATAGTTATTAAATCTACTTCCTGTTGTTAAGGATATAAACTAAAAGAAGATACATAAATCAATGAAATCTATGTCAAAAAATAATGACAATATAAAAATAAAAAATTATATATATTCAAGAAAAAACTACAATAGCTATTGTCAAAGGCTAAAAAATAAAAAGATTCTTAAATTAGATAAGAAACAAGAAAAAAATTAATAAAAGTAAAGAAGACTTCACTCTTATTTCTATATGTATTATCTATGTAAGAGCTACATGGTGGCATTCTATACGACCTCCAACACGTGTCCAATTTGCAAGACACGTGTCAAACTTTCAAGATAAGTTTTCCATATGTGCACTACGTACTTAGCTTGTTTGACAAGTTACTAATATGAGCAACACGTGGTTAATTTTTTGGCCAAGTTTTTAATCTATCAATCACCTATAGCCATGTATAAAGGTGAAATCGTGTCTATAAAGGTTTTAAAAAGTTTTTCTATAAAATATTATTAAATTAACCTATTTTTATTTTTATCTATTCATATCAATTAGATGCTTATTAGAATAAATCTTATGTCTATGACATTATCCTTCTTTTGTCATGGATATAAAATTTACTTCAATAATTATCTAATTAGTATGAAAAGATAGAAGTAAGTAGAAGTAGGTTAATTTGATAATATCTTAGAGAAAAGCTTCTTAGAAGCTTTATAGATGCGGTTTCATTTTTATATATAATTATAAGTGATTGATAGATTAGAAACTTGGCCAACAAATTAGCCATGTGTCGCACATATTGATAGCTTGTAGAATAAGCTAAGTATGTTGTACACACATAGAAAACTTGTCTTGCAAGTTTGATACATATCTTGTAAATTGGATGTGTTAGAGGTTTTATAGAACGCTGCCATGTAGCTCTTAGATAGATAATATATATAGAAATAAGAGTGAAGTCTTCTTCACTCTTGCCAACACCTTTCTTATTCTTAGTCTTATTTCAAGAATCTCTAGTCTTCTTAGCTTTGATAATAGCTATTCTAATATTAATATTATTCCATCTTTGAAAGATTTTTTATTCTTTTGAGTGACACAAGAATATGTTAATATTTTGTTCTTTTATGATTTATGTCCTTGACAGTTTAAAAGAGTGAAGATTCATTATTCTTGTTTTGTATTTAAAAGTGAGTCAATTATCCCACTTCTATTATTGTATTTGAAGGTTACAGACTATCCACCTTTATATTAGCATTCTTTGTTTTCTAATCTTGATTTTTTTCTTGAAAGATAGTAGATCATCCCTCTTTATAGAGATTTTTATTTGATACTAGAGATTGCAAATTATCTTCTTCTAATTTAAATTGGAATAATTTATTACTTAAGCTATTACATGTAACAATTGATTATTTAAAAGGCATCAAGAATATAGATTCAGCTAAAAAAAAATAAGTCAATTGATGATAGTAACTTCTAATTTTTTATAAACTTATTTGACTAAGTTAGAACCAATGCAATATATTTTAAATCTTTCATTAAATAAAAAAAGATTTAATATTATTAACATGATTTGTGCTTATATTATGGAAAAGCCAAGCACACTATTCAATATTATCCAAAGAAGCAACGTAATCATAAAATAAAGAATATGGTCACTAAAAAAGATAATGTATCAAAAATTAAATTTTTCTAATTATAATAGGGATTGTGTAGCTAAAATCATGTGCAACATCTTCTAAAGGTCTTATTCTCCCATTAGATTCCTCATCTTGTTTTATAATATATATATTTTTAGGACCTAAAAATTACAAAGTCTTTGCTTTATTAGATTCAATAGCCTCCAATTGTTTCATTGACAAAGACTTTATCAAAAAATAAGAAATATCTCTAGTTAAAAAAATAAAATTTGTACATATAGGAGTCATAGATGGTTGTATGTTATCTTTTAGAGATGTTATCTATGAAATTGTTCCTTTAAATATAGTAGTTAAGGAATATAATAGTATAATAATATTTAATGTAATTACATCTCCCTCTAACTTAGTTATTTTAGGATTATTGTGGCTAAAAAAATATGATATTTAAATAGATTGGACTTCTTATAACCTTGAATTTTTTAATAATTTAATCCAAAAATCCATTAGTCAAGTAGACATACATAATTTTAGTATATCTAAATTTTTATTAATAGATATAAAAGCTTTCATATATGCGGCAAAAGAAAGATTATCTTTTGCTATATACGCCACATCTATTTTGGATACTAAAAAGACTACAAGTGATATTTTTAGATAGTATCAAGATTTTTAAGATATTTTTGAAAAAAAAATACATATATTCTTCTAGAGTATTGATCTTATGATTATTCAATTGATCTTTAAGAAGGAAATCAACCACCATTTTGATCAATCTATAATTATTATAAAACGAGTTAGTTGTGTTGAAAGAATATATTAACGAGAACTTGGCTAAGAACTTCATACGCCATTTAAAATCTCTAGCAGGAGCTTCTATCCTATTTGTAAAGAAAAAAGACAAATTGTTGTTGATGTATATAGATTATTGAAGATTTAATAAGATTACCATCAAGAATAGGTATCCTTTATTTTTAATTTTAGGACTTCTTAATCAATTTAGTCAAGCAAAGATCTATATAAAAATAGATCTATGATGAGCATACAACTTGGTTTGTATTAAAGAAGGTGATGAATGAAAGACTATATTTTAAATTAGGTATGGGCATTTCAAATATAATGTCATGCCTTTTGGACTTACAAATATACTAGCTACTTTTTAATATCTTATAAATGATATTTTTTATGAATTTCTTGATGATTTTGTTGTCTGCTATTTTGATGATATTCTGATCTACTCTAAGAACACAAAAGAATATAAATTTCATGTTTGTCAAGTGTTACAAAAACTTAGAGATGTAAGACTATATGCTAAGATCAAAAAGTATGTATTTTATATTACTCAAGTTGACTTCTTAGAATATATCATTTTGAATGATGGTTTCAAGATGGATTCTAAAAAAGACCAAATAATCATAGATTAAAAGATTTTAAAAATAGTAAAAGATGTTCAATATTTTTTAAAATTTTCCAATTATTATTGAATCTTCATCAAGAATTTTTTTTAAGTTGTAGTTCTACTTACATACTTAACTTGTAAAGACAAACTCAAGTGGAATAAATAACCATAAACTATATTTAAAGCTTTGAAGATAGTTTTTATTTTTACACCAATCTTGTATTATATTGAATTTTCTAAGGCATTTTTTATGGAAACAAATGCACCAAACTTTGCTTTAGATGTGATATTGTCACAAATAGGAGCAAATGATAAACTCCATCTAATAGCTTTTCATTTCAAAAAAATTTTAGTAACACAAATCAACTACAAAATCTATAATAAAGAATTTCTTTCAATTATAGATTCTTTTCAAAAATAACATCATTATTTAGAAGGCCTTCTAATCCAGTCACCATATATATGAATCATAAGAATTTCAAGTATTTTATGTTAATATACATATTGAATTGTTGTCAAGATTGTTGGAGTATATTTATATTAAGATTTAAGTTCATTATTACTTATTGGCTAGAAAAACAATAAGATTTGTCCAATGTCGTTTCTAGACATTATTGTAGTAGAGAGAATTTGCCTCAAAAAAGTACTAAGCTTCTGTTTGTTACTAATTACTCAATCAAGATTCAAAATAAGAAAACTCCTAAATTTATATAAAAATCTTTTTCATAGGACTATTATATCTAATACATAAGTCTTACTTTCAAAAAACACTCAAAATATAACAAAATATTTTAAAACCCTCATTCACTCGTAAGAAGGGAATTTTTTCTAAGCTTCAATAAACCATAACTTTTAATCCAACCATCCAAATCCACTCAAAATTTATATAAAGTAGTGATGTACTCTTAAAAACTATCACAATAAATTTTAATTGTTGATTTGTTATTAATCTTTAGATATTGCTAAAATCCTTATAGTAGCTTCAAATCCTTGTTTACAAATATTTACATACTAAATTCTTCATATCTCACAAACTAAAAGTTCAAATGCTATGAAACTTTAGTATATAGCTTTTTAATATAATAATACATCTTTAATATAAATAACTTTAGTATATAGCTTTTTAATATAATAATACATCTTTAATATAAATAACTTTAGTATATAGCTTTTTTAAAAATTTAAATAAAAATTCGTCTAAAAGCTAAATATATGTCAAAAATCATCACTATCAATAAAATAGTCTATTTACTATCTTCGAATTCAATTTAATATCTTTGACTTTTAATATCTCATCCTTCAAAATTCCAAATATAATAATTTTTCTATAATAAATATAGATTCTAAAATCATCTCTCCAAGCGCATTTTTTAATTTCCAAAAGCTCTCATATAATTCCTTGTATCTTCAAAAGAATGATAGCAAATATGATTTATATACCTTAAATTCAAGTGCCTACTCCTCTTTTATAAAAACTCCAAATCTCTCAATTTTGTACCAAAATTATAATACAAAAAATAAGCTTTCTAATTTTTATCTTTAATTTTCAAATACCTTCACTAAAGTTATTGAAATCCTTGTTTTCCTTGTATACATCCTCCTTTAAGCCTATTAGGCATGACCATTGACTGATAGGAATGAAAAGCTTCATTTCTTACTTTCATTCATCCATATTTTACTTTCATTTCTCCAAATAAGCCTCGTAGTAGTTTAGTTCTTCATCTTTGGCTTCCAATTTCCTTTCAAGGCTTCATATTTAATATTTAGGTCTTATATAATTTAAATAATATAATTAAAATATATAAAAAAAACCAAAATAAAGTGTCTTATATCAACTTCCTTTAATTTAATCTACTAATCATTCTAACACACATCTAAACTTATAAATATATTATATATATTAAATAATTTTTATATACTATAAATAATTATAATATAATAATATTCTTATCTTACACTAAAAGAAGGAGAATTAACTTTTGATCAATAAATAATAATCTTCTTGAAGCTACAGCAATTTTATCTTTGTATAACAAAATCAAACATTGGCTCTTAATTTAATTTTTTTCAAACAATTTTAGTCAAATATGTCTTCAGATCCTCTTATTCATGATATTAAAAATAATTTATCTATGTCTCATAATACTTCTAAGTTTGAGTTCAAGAATGATCTACTCTATTTTGAAAGATGCTTATATGTTTCAGAAGGTGAAGCACCACTAAGTACTTTTGAAGCTCGTTACAACTTCCTTGTAATAGGATATTTTCAATATAAGAAGACTTTTGAGCTAATATTAAGAGATTTTTGGTGGCTTCAAATGTAGAAGGCTATTAAAGAGCTTATACAATCATGCGTCATTTGTTCAAGATGAAAAACTCCTTGCTATCAATCTTATAGACTTTTCCAACTATTACTTATATCAAAACAACCTTAGTCTTCTGTATTTATGGATTTTATTACGGATCTTCCAAATTCAAATTCATATGACTTTATATTTGTAATTATAGATTGTTTCACAAAAATAGTATATTTTATATTATATATAAAATCTATTATATGTGAAAAAAAAATTAAATTCTTCTTTGATAATATCAATTATTATCATGGATTATCAAGAAATATTATATCAGATAGAAGGATGTAATTTGTATCAAGATTTTGAAAAATCCTTTTCAAAATATTAAAGATAGGTATAAAACTATCTTCAACTTTCTACCTTCAAACTCATGGACAAACAAAACAGGTAAATCAAGTTTTGGAGCAATATTTGAGATGTATCATCAACTATTATTAAGATGATTAAACAACTTTTATCCTATTGGTAGAATTTGCTTCTAATAATTTGATACTTTCTTCTATTCAATAAATTCTATTTTTTGCCAATTATAATTATCATCCATAATTTAATATTTTTAATTTTTCAAAAGCTGATAATCCTACGATAAAAAATTTGGCAAATCGGTTGTCAAAGCTATACACAACAATGAAGGTACAATTAAAAGAAGCTCAAGAACAATAAAAGATTAATACACATGTCTATCATAAGGAATAATGTCAATTCCATGTGGGTGATAAAGTATGGTTACTTTGTTGTAATATTAAGACTATTTGTTCTTGTGATAAGGTGGATTATCGTAGACTTGGACCATTTTTAATTTGTGAATAGATTAATTTAGTTGCTTATTGATTACACTTATCAAAATCTATGAAGATCCATCCTATATTTTATGTGTCACTATTCAAGTCATACAAGATAGTGGATATATATTATATGACTTGAATAGTCGAGATATATTATATCTCCCCATATATATTGTATGACTTGAATAGTGGAGATATTCAAGTTATACAAGTCATACAAAATAGTGAATTAATGGGGAGATACAATATATTTGATATTACAACCTTGGAAGAGACTCCCAATGTTTGGTGATACTTTTAGAGGTAGAAACTACTCTTGATGGTATTCCAAATGTTTTTTTTGAAGAAAGTTATGAAGGCCTTAATAATGATCAAATAATAAGGTGGTCTTCTTGTCTTAGTATAGGACACTATCAATGGTTGAAAGGACCTATTAGCTACCTTCAAAAAAAATAAAGATTAGAATATATAGCAAATATAATTTGGCACATCTTGGACTTCTTCAATATGTAATCATCGCTCCTTATAGAACTTGTCTTTAGAAGGGAGAGTAATATCATAGATATAAGATTTATTTCAATTATTATTTAGTTAATATGAATAGATAGAAGTAAGTAGAAGTAGATTAATTTGATAATATCTTAGAGAGAAGCTTTTTAAAAGCTTCATAGATATAGTTTCACCTTTATATATGGCTATAGGTGATTGGTAGGTTAAAAACTTAGCCAACAAGTTAGCCACATGTTTTACATATTGATAGCTTGTGGAATAAACTAAGTACGTGGTGCACATACGGAAAACTTGTCTTGTAAGTTTGACATGTGTCTTTCAAATTAAACATGTGTTGGAAATCTTATAGAAGGCCCCCATATAACTCTTAAATAGATAGTATATATAAAGACAAGAGTGAAGCCTTCTTCACTCTTGTCAATGCCTTTTTTATTCTTAATCTTGTTTCAAGAGTCTCTAATCTTCTTGTCTTTAGTAATAGCCATTCTAGTTTTAATATTGTTCCATCTTTGAAAGATTTTCTATTCTTTTGAATGACATGAGAATATATTGATATTTTTTTCTTTATGATTCATGTCCTTGACACCTTTTGAGGAACAAGGTCCACAATGAGTGGTAATAATATGTTAAAAAAGTCCAAAATATACCAAATTATATTTGACACATACTTTGATATTTGTTTCTTTTGAAGGTAGTTAATAGGTCTTCTCTACCATCAACAGTGTTCCATACAAGGATAGAAAAATCACCTTAATATTTGATCATTGTTAAGGCTTTCATAACTTCTTTCAAAGAAAATATTTGGAATACCATCAAAAGTAGTTCCTACCTTTAAAAGTATTATCAAACATCGGGAGTCTTTTTCAAGGTCATGATACCAAATACATTGTATCTTGCCATCAATCCAAGTAAAAACATGTTGTTCTTGAAGATCTTTATTTCTATTTTGTCATCTTAAAGGTAATAATAGTTATAATGTCTTATTTGATAAATTAGCAAATAATAGCTTTTAAGCTAAATTAGCTAGTTGTTAATTTTCTATCTCTTTGGTACTAAAAAATTCAAAGAAATAACAAACAATGATATAAGATAGAATGAAATCTCTAATAAACTTACTTTATTTTTTAGCAAAGATTTTTTTGACTGTTCATCTTGATTTTGATAGATGTCATTGATAAAATGCATTGACTTTTCTTAATGCATTTGCTAGATTTCTAGATGGCTTCTATGTGCATTCACTAATATCATATGTGCACCAATATACAAGATATTTTAATTGATTTTGATGTTGCCTTGAATGTAAGACCTCTTCTATTTTATATTCTTTATTATTATCAACTTCTATATCAGGCAATGGCATTTGTCTTCTTTTTTGTATATACACTATATTGTATGATTCGAGTAGTGATACATAGAATATAGGGTGGATCTTCATAGATTTCAATAGATATAATTGATAAGCAATTGGATTGATTTATTAATAAATCAGAAATGGTCTAAACCTACAATAATCTAGCTTGTCACAAGTACAAATAATCTTGATATTACAACAAAATAACCATATTTTATTGCCTATATAGAATTAAGATTGTTTCTTGTGATAGACATTTGTATTAATTTTTTTTTGTTCTTGAGCTTTTTTTAATTGTACCTTCATTGTTGCATGTAGCTCTAACAATCAATTTATCAAATAATCCATCGTAGGATTATTAGCATTTGAAAAGTCAAAAGTATCAAGTCATGGATAATAACCATAATTAACAAAGAATAAAATTTGTTGAATAGAAGAATATATCAAATTACTGTAAGCAAATTTTTATAATGATAAAAGAATTATCTAATCATCTTGATGATAGTTGATGGTATATCTCAAATATTGCTCCAAAACTTGATTTATCTGTTCCATTTGTCTATTAGTTTGATAGTAGAAAGTCAAAGATAGTTTCATATCCACTTTCAATATTTTAAAAAAGATTTTTCAAAATCTTGATACAAATTATATCCCTCTATTTGATATAATATCCCTTGATAATCTATGATAAGGATTGATATTACTAAAGAAGAATATAATAATTTCTTCATATATGATAGATTTTGTATATAATACAAAATATACTATTTTGATGAAATGATCTACAATAACAAATATAAAATCATATGAACTTGAATTTAGAAGATCGATGATAAAATCCATAGAAATAAAAGATCAAGATTATTTTAATATAGGTAATGGTTGAAAAAGTGCGTAAGATTGATGACAAGGAGTTTTTTATCTTGAACAAATCTTATACAACTATACAAACTTTTTAATAGCCTTCTACATTTGAGGCCACAAAAAATCTTTTGATATCAGCTTCAAAGTCTTATTATATTCAAAATATCCTATTGCAAGAAAATTGTAACAAGCTTTAAGAGCACGTTGTCGTGTTGTGGTTCGGCTACTATGTGAAAAAATTGTACATGTATATTTAATGTACAATTTACTACATAGCTAAATGAAAGTCATATCAGTGGATTTTATTGATTATAGGATGTAATTAGGTTGCTAGTTTAGAAAGGATCTTTTAAAAGGATTATTATTAAGGTTTATACAACCTTATTTTCTTTTTAGTAGTGACTTTTGAAGTTAATTTTATATGGATAGTAACTTGTATATATCTTAAGTCACCTATGTTAGACATTGGTGATCCTTAAGATCTTATTTACTTCTTTTATTTGGTGCTTAAAGCACCAAGTATGTAAATCTTATAAGAAGAAGGGTTAGAAAAGGGTTTTTAGTGTAAAAAGGGTAGTTTGGCCATCCATGTGGATGAATAGAGGTGGATGATAGAAATCTCTATTCTAATTGGCCAAAAATCATGCCCAATGGGCTTCAAGGAGGCTGCCCGAGGGTTTATTAGGAGTTAGGGTTTGTTTTTCGAAAGGAGTCGAACATCGGAGGCTAGGGTCATCAGGTTTAGGTTTTTGGGTATGGTTTAGGTGCAAATCTTGCATGATTTGGACTTTTAATGAAGAAGTTATAGGCGCTCAAAGTTAGGGTGTCGATTTTGGACCTACTGTCACTCTTTTGGGTATATCTCGCGTATACAGAGAGAAATCAAAGATCGGCGACTAAGATTGGAAAGCGCACTTTCTTGGCTACACTTTTTATGTATATCTCGATAAAATCCAAGCTAGGATCAAGGAGATATTGCGAGTTGAAGTCAAAGCTTGTAAGCTAAAGGCAGTAAGTGACTCTGCTTAACTAGCAGTTACATTTTGAGCTATATCTTAGTCAATTTAATAGATTTTTGGCTCAAAATTTTCAGGAGTATATATGTTTATGTCACAAGACTATGTGCAAAATTTTTGTGGCATTAGGGTTTTGGGTTTGTGAGATATAGAGAAAATAGTGCTCGGGTGTCTCTGAGCTAGGGTTTTAAGCACCTGCTAGGGGTTTTGAGATATCAAACGATCGAAAGTATATTTGCGGTTAAATATTTTTGTGGTAAAACTTAAAGGTGAATTCTACCTTGTCTGAAAGTTTGAAGAAAACTTAACGGCTGGATCTGAAGATATGATTTTCTAAAGTTTGGGAAGAAAAACATCCTTTGCGGGAAAATATATTTTTAAGGGTTTTTGTTGCAAATTTGGACTTTTGTTTATACTAACGGTGTTTTTGGGAGCCAAGACTTTATGGAGGTGTAAATGGTGGATGTATAGAGCCATGATATGATTTTGATATATAGATGAGTCTTTAAAAGATTTTTAAGGATTTTCTACATATCATAGAGAAAACTTATGTACAAACCTACTTAAAAATAAGAGGTTTTAATCATACAAAACCTTTTTCTTATATTATCGTGTGTATTTATCCTTCTTATTAAGGAAAAATAACTCATTAGAGTTTAGCCAATAAATATTAAATAAAATTCTCTACAGCTAGGTACCCGGTATATTTCTAGATAGAAATTCACGCCACGCGACAACGTAATTGTACTTCAACTTTTAAAACATACAAGCATCCTTCAAAATAGAATAGATTGTTCTTGAATTCAAAATTAGAAGTATCATGAGACTTAGACGAATTATTCTTAATATTAAGAACAAGATCTGATGTCATATTTAATTAAACTTGCTTGAAAAAAGTTGAATATTGATTTTATTGCTTGAAGATGAAATTGCTTTGACTTTAAGAAGATTGTTCTTTGTTGATCAAAAATTACATCTCCTTCTTTTGGTGCAAGATAAAAATATTATTGTATTGTAATTATTTATAATACATAAAAACCAATCAAAACATATAATATATTCATAAGTTCTAATATATGTTAGAATAGTTAGTAGATTAAATTAAAGGGAGTTGGTATAAGAAACTTTATTTTATTTTTTTTATTCATTTTGATTATGGCATTTAAATTATATAGAACCTAAATGTTTAATATGAAGCCTTGAGAGAAGATTAGAATCCAAAGATAAAAAATTAAATTACTAAGAGGCTTATTTGGAAGGATAAAGGTAAAGTATGAATGAATGAAGGCAAGGGGTGTAAATCTTCATTCCTTTTGATTGATGGTCATGCCCAATAGACTTTGAGCAATTATCCACGACAAGAATAAGGATTTTGGTATTTTTAAAGAGGGTATTTGAAAATCAAAGGCTAGGATTAAAAAGCTTATTTTTTATATTATAATTTTGGTATAAAAATTAAAAGATTTAAAATTTTTATGAGAGAGGAGTAGACGCTTGAAATTAAGGTATACAAATTATATCTATAGTCATTCTTTTGAGGATACAAGGAATTGTATAAAAACTTTTAGAGATTAGGAGGTGCAATTAAAGAGGTGATTTTAAGATCTACATTTACTATGAAGGAATTATTATATTTGGAGTATGAAAGAAGGAGCTATTGGCAATCAAAGATAGCAAATTGAATTCCAAGGTAGTAAATAGACTATTTTGTTGATAGTGATGATTTTTACCATATCTTAAATTTTTGAAAGAATTTTTGTCTAAATATTTTTAAAAAGATGAATAAATATATTAAAAAACTCTATATTAAAGTTTCATAGCATTTAAGCATTTAATTTGTGAGTTATAAAGAATTTAATACTTGGACATTTGTAAATAAGGATTTGAAGCTATTGTTATGATTTTAGCAATATCTAAAGATCGACAATGAATCAATAGTTAAAATTTGTTGTCGTAGCTATTAAGAATGTATCAATACTTTATATTAAATTTGAATACTTTTGGATGGTCCATTTTAAAGATATGCACTAGTATCAAGGACACAAAAATACAAAAGATAGAGACTTGAACTAGGACAAGGTTTCTAGAACAAACCAAGAAGAATTTGAATTAATCAGATGAGCATACAAATAACACCAAAAAAGATGAGTTAGAACTCTAAGAGATGTGTTGTCAAGATTGAAGAATTCTTCAGCCTTGATCCCTACATATACTCTTGTTTAGAATACTTCCTAAGTAGCCTCCATCAAACTAAGAAGCTTCTCAAGTAGCTTCTATCAATTGGAAAGCTTCTTGGACTCTTTCCACTCATTAGGAAACTTTTCAACTGACTTTCACTAATTAGAAAGCTTCTCAATTGACTTTCACTAATTCAAAAAGCTTTTAGGATGTTCTAAAAGGTTCTATGAACCTTCCAAATGTATATGCCTAACATCAATTCCTTCTCTAGTGGCAAGTCTTAAGAGCAGCTTGAATTTATTACATATGTAAGAAATCAAGAATACGCTGTATTAGTGAAATTATATATTTTGTTTTCCGTTCTTGAGCAATAGGTTCTACTGGTCCTCAAAAAAATTGTCCATGGCCTTGAGCTAGTACCTCCATCGTTGAAACATCCCATCTAAGGATCTGATCTTCATTACGATCTTTAAAACATCCTCCAAATAAGATCTCAAGGCTAAAAGGATTCACTTTTCCAAATTCAAGCAATATCACTAAAACTCAAGTATTGGAATCAAAACTTGCATGGTTGGATCTTGCTCCTAATGGCTCTAATTAAGATCGTACTAGGTGCTGAAATGTATTGTCCTTACTTTGTTTAATTGAAGGCTATGAAAACTGCATTGGTTTGTTCAAAGCTTGCATGGCAAACCAATCTTCTGAGTCTTGTTCTCTCAATATTTGGAGGTTTGACATGGTGACTAACTTACTACTACCACTCTATTCTATCTTGAAACAGATGACTATTACTTGATAAAGGCTTTAATTTAATTCTCTTCTTCTTAATGAATATTCATTGCATCCAATCTTCACTAAGAAGTTATCATCAAATACGTTTGGATTTTTGAGAATAGAATTGATGAAATTCTTGTACCTTTTGAGGTGCATTGGTGAGATTTACAACCAATTTTTATGTACATTTATTAATATAATAGTCCCACCAATGAACAAGATATTCCAATTTGTCCCATCTTTGCCGTAAATCAAGTATCTTTTCAACCTCATATTCTTCATGATCTTCAATTTTGATACTAGGCAGTGATTGTTATACTCTTCCCAAAATATGCAACTCTTTATAAGGTTCTAAAAGAGAGATATGAAAAATTGGATGTACCTTCATAGCAGATGGTAATTCTAAGTGATATGCCACTGAATTGATTTACTTCTGGATAGAAAATGGTCTTTATCTTTGATAGTCCAACTTATCATATGGTTGTTTAATCTTGATATTCCGTCAAAGAAGCCATATCTTATTTCTAATATAAAAAATAAGCGGTTGATTCCTAAATTTATCTACAGATATCTTATAAGCATCTTGAGCTATTTGTAATTGAAGCTTTAAGGTTGTTTGGTGTTGCGAAAGTTACTTTATAAATCCTTCAGCCATTAAATTGTTATTCTTTAATATACTCCACAGATCAAACTTTAGATGATATCTATAGTTGGAATAAAATGGTGTTTGTTGAGTTGAAGTATGAACAATATTATTATATGTAAACTCTGTTAATAGTAGATATAAGATCCAATTGTCTTATTGATAATTAATATTGCATCATAAATATTATTCCAAAACTTGGTTTACTCATTTTGTTTGGCGATAGAAAGCCAAAGAAAGTTTAATATCCACCTTCAATATTTCAAAAAGATATTTTCAGAACTTAGATATGAACTAGGATCCTTAATCAAATACAATATCATCTGATAGGCCATAATATTGATATAATTATCAAGAAAGAACCTTGCCATTTCTTCACTAGATATAGTCTTTTTGCAAAGGATGAAATGAGCCATTTTTGTAAATTGATCAATCACTACAAAGATATTGTCTAATAAATTGGATGGCAATAGATTTATGATAAAATCTATGGAAATAGAAGACCATGACCATCTTGGAATAAGCAAGAGTTTCAAGAGTCCATAAGGGCAGTGTTGAGGATTTTTAGACCTTGAACAAATAATACAAGAGAGTACAAAGTCCTTTACTACCTTCTACATTTGAGGCCACCAAAAATCTTGAGAAATAAGTTCTAAAGTCTTATTAAATCTAAAATAACATGCAGTTGGAAAGTCATGGTGAGATTGAAGAATGTGTAGTCCTGTTGGTCGTTTTGGGATATACAAATATTCTTCAAAATATAGAAGGTCTTCTTCAAATTTGAACTTATCAGCATTTTCTCTCAAGCGACAATTGATACCAAGGGCCAAAATATCATTAGTAGTTACAACACGTACTTCATTAATGACTTTATAAAGTCTGGATGCATCAATATTGGAGGTGTAGTAAATGCCATTTTGAGGTCCTCAAATGCCTTTTTAGCTTGAGGCCCCCATTTTAATTTGTCCTTACATATCAATTGAATAAGAGGAGTAGCAACTTCAGAGTAATTTTTTATGAAGATCTAATAGAAGTTAGCAAATCTAAGAAAACATTGTACATCTCTCATAGTCTTTGAAATGGCCCATTACATAATCGCCTCTACTTTCTTAAGATCCATCGTCAAATCCTCAATAGATACAATATATCTCAAAAATTCTATCTTAGATTGATGAAATACAAATTTTTATCTCGCAACTTTTGTAATACCAACTTGACATGCCCCTCATGTTCCTCCAAATTTTTCAAGTAAATTAAGATGTTATTAAGATAGATCACCACAAATTTGTCCAAATATTTTCAAAAGATATCATTTATTAAATGCTGAAAGATAGTAGATGTATTTATTAGTCCAAAGGGCATAACACTATATTCAAAATGTCCATACCTTGTCCAAAATGCAATCTTCTATTCATCTATCTTTTTGATCCATACCAACTTGTATGCTCCATAAAGATCTATTTTAGTATATATCATGGTTTGGCCGAGTTCTTCCAAGAGTCCTGAAATTAACAATAGTGGATAATGATTCTTTATTATTATTTATTCAATCCCCAATAATCAATGCACATATATAAGAAATCATCTTTCTTCTTCATAAAAAATATAGGTGCACCTGTTAGAGACTTTGAATGCCTGATGAAGTTTTTTGCAAGATTTTCATTAATATAATCTTTTAATATTAAAAGTTTATTTTGAAAAAGATTATAGATTGGACCAAAAGATGGTTGCATTCCTTCTTGAAGATCTATAGCACAATCATATGGTCAGTGCTTTAGCAATATATCAACATTCTTCTTTTGAAAAATATCGTAAAATTTATTATATTGCTCTAAAATAATTATCGATGAAGTCATATCTTCTTTAATTAGAGTCGCATAAATAATAAATGATGAACCTTCTTCAACTAATCTTATGAAAGTCTTTGCTCTAATAAATAAAAGTTTATCAATTTATGGCTTTTTACAAATTTTTTTTGCAGGGATCTCTATCAAAACTATTACTCTTTGCAACCTCCAATCTATAGATGGATTATGCTTTTTTAACTAAGGCAGCCCAAAAATTATAGTATTTGAAGGAGTCTTAATAATATTATACACAATTTGGCTTCTATGATATTTGAACAATACTTCTATAGGCGAGGTTTTATATGTGACACTATCAAAGGATAAGGGTTGTCCATCTATTATCTCTACATGAATAGATTTGGATTTTTGTATTAAAGGAATTTTGTGAAGCTTAATAAATATATCATCTACGAAACAATCAGACACTCTTGAATCTAACAAAGTGGTTGTCTAAAGCCTTTGAGGGCCAAAATATGAAGAGATTGTAAAACAACAAGGTGGTTGAGTAGAAAGAAAGGAATCTGAATAGTTTTGTAAAGTTAGGTTGTCTAGCCATACAGTATCATATTATAATTACTTACAATATATTAAATCCACTCAAAATATATAATATATTTATAGATTTAGATATGTGTTAGAATAGTTAGTAAAATAAATTAAAGGGGGTTGGTATAAGAAAATTTATTTTAGATTTTTACTTAATTTAATTATAAGATTTAAATTGATTTACATAGATCTAAATGTTTAGTATGAAGCCTTGAGAGAAGGTGGGAGCCTAAGGATGAAAATTTAAGCTAGTAGGAGGCTAATTGTGAGGGATGAAATCAAGGCATGGTTGGATGAAGGCAAAGAATGGAGAACTTCATCCCTATTGGTCGAATACCATGCCCAATGGACTTTGAGGAGGCTGCCTGCAACAAGAACAAGGGTTTCGGCAACTTCAAAGAGGCAATTTGGAAATCAAAGACTAGGATTAGAAAGCTTGTTTTTTGGACTACATTTTTGGTATAAAAATTGAGGGATTTGGAGTCTTTATGAGGGAGGAGTAGGCGCTTGAAGTTAGGGAGTACAAATTGTACCTACTATCACTCTTTTGAGGATTGGAGGAGTTGTACAAAAGCTTTTGGAGATCAAGAGGTGCAGCTAGAGAGATGATTTTAAGTTCTACACCTAATATAGAAGAATTACTACAATTGAAGTTTTAAAGAAAGAGATATTGGGAGTCAAAGACAGTAGATTGAATTCCAAGGCAATAAATAGGTCGTTTTGTTGATAGTGATGGGATTTATCATATCTTGAGTTTTTGGACGAATTTTTGTCTCAAACTTTCTAAAAAGGTGTATTATTATGCTAAAAAGCTATACATCAAAGTTTCATAGAATTTGGACTTTTAGATTGTGAGATATGAAGAATTTAGTACACAAGTGTTTGAAAAGAAGGGTTTGAAGCTACTGCTAGGGTTTTGGCTATACCTAAAGATTGGTAATGAATCGATGGTTGAAATTTGTAGTGATAGTTTTTAAGACTACATTAGTACTTCATGTAAATTTGGAATGGATTTAGATAGTTGGATTAAAAGTTATAGGTTATTGAAGCTCAGAAAAAATTCCCTTCATACGGGGGAATGAGGGTTTTAGATCATTTGTTATGTTTTGAGAGGTTTGAGGAAATAAGGCTTATGTATTGGGTGTAATAGTCCTATGAAGAAATCTTTTATATAAATTTGGAGATTTTATTATACTTGGATCTTGGTTGAGTAATTAATAGTAGCTAGAAGCTCAGCGCTTTCTTGAGGCAAATTCTTTCTACTACGACAACGGTCCCTACTATGGCTGAATATTATCGTTTTCTTGAAAAATTTCACTCTTGTTTTTGATTATGTATTAATTTTATTTCTTTGAGCAATTGCCAATCTTGTGGCCTTCTTTGCTATAATAGAGGCATAGACCTTCTTCCATCCAATGCTTCTTTTCTTGTGGACAATGAAGTTAAAATTATACTACATCAAATTGTATATCTTCTACTTCAGAGTCTGAATTCAAAATGCTTATTGATGTAGCAAGGATATGTCGGATTGCATGTTGTCTAATTGAAGCCCATGATTGTTAATCTTTTTGACATTAAAATAATTAGTTATCATATTTTACGCCTTGGCTAATGGCTTTATTGAACAATTGTGGTTCTGGAAGTGATAATAATAAATTCTTCATATCAACTCTTAATCCCCAATAAAATTGGCTCATTAGGACTTCTTCATCCCAATTGATGTCGCACATTGTTGTATTACATGTTGTCTTGTTCAAAGATGCACCGAGCACGTGGCTATGGAAGATGAGGTTGTAATTCACAAATCTTTAAGAATCCTTAATAGGTTTCATCCATACAAGAAGAATATGATTCAAATTTCAATTTAAGAATGCTTAAATCAATTCACAGTGCTTAAAAATACTCTTCTTGGTAACTTCAGCTATATATAAAATCCAATTGCTTTGTTACTTATCACAATTAAGCAACTTAGATTTTTCCTTATAAATCCAAATTTTAGTCAATGAACTTTAATAAGCTATAACTCTTAATTTGATTATCAACTTGATGTGAAATTTTTCACACAAATACAAATATAAGTCTTTTATATGCTTCAAAAGTTTCAGTCCAATCCAACTTATAGATTGTCAAAAATTAACCAAAAACCGTACTAATGTCATTCGGCCGCTAACTTGAAAGTTGATGTAAATATTCCAATAGGAATTTCTCCTTCTCCAACTGTTAACTTCAACTAAACATATCTTAAGCTTTTGGACGAATTTTTATTTAAATATTTTCAAAAAAGTGAATCTTTGTGCTAAAAAACTATGTATCAAAGTTTCATAGCATTTGGACATTTAGTTTGTGAGATATGAAGAACTTAGAACATGGATGTTTGTAAACAAGGATTTAAAGCTACCATTAGGATTTTCACAATATCTAAAGATCAATGAAGAATTGATGGTTGAAATTTATTGTACTAGTTGTTAAAAGCACATCAATACTTCAAATATATTTTGAGTGGATTTGCACAGTTAGATTAAGAGTTATAGGTTATTGAAGTTTGAAAAAAATCCTCCTTTTTAGATGAATGAGGATTTAGAATATTTTATTATATTTTGAATGTTTTTCTGAAGAAAGACTTATGTATTGGGTATAATAGCCCTATGAGAAAGACTTTTATAAAAATTTGAGGATTTTGTTATTTTGAATCTTGGTTGAGTATTTAGTGGCAGCCACAAGCCCAGTACTTTTTTGAGGCAAATTCTCTCTATCATGACAATGGTCAACCCTGGGTATCAATCCAACTTATTCTAAGGATTTTTAAGTTTGATCCTACTTTCAACTTAATCCTAGTATCAACTATACTATTTATTTATCTCCTCTATCCTATTTTTATTAACTTATGGCTTTTTAAAAGCAGTAAAAAAGTTTTTATAACCTAGAAGAAAAATTTAATAACTAACTTTTATCTATTAGCTATTAAAATAAGAAAATAATCTAAGAGGCTTTTATAAACCATCTCTTAAATATCTTGAGTTCCTATTGAATTAAGATAATTGAATATATTAAGTAGAAATCATTCTTATTTATATTTTTTATCACATAAATGTGCTACAACACAAAATCCACCACCTCTAAACCTACGCATCCTTTAGTATGCACCAAATAAACCATATATTATAATTGGCATCACACCATCTCTTCATTTCTTGTACCAAGTTCTTCTTCAATATATTCATCATCTATTTCAATATAATTATCTTTTTCAAAGTTGTTGATATCTTCAATATGATCCTCAATATTTATTTATCCATCTCGTCTTTTAAAAACTTTCACTTGCTTTTCAACAATAGATATTTTTAACCTAGTACCATCCAATTCCTTCAATGAATATGTAGCATTGTTATAGACTGTTACTACTACATAAGGTCCAAACTAACAATTTAAAAACTTTCATAAAATATTATACTAATTATCCAAACTGCTATCATAAATAAGTACCTAATCACCTCTTTCAGTTGCTCTAGGCCTCAATCAATGTTGTTTATCAAACCAAGCCTTATTCTTTAGCCTTGTCTCTTATAATTGTTTTAATACTAACTCCACATCTTCTATTTTTTGTTCAAGTTGTTGATTTTTAATAGCCAACAATTCTTTTCTTGTTAATCCATCTTCCGAAGGTAGCATACTGTCACGGACATAAGCTTTATTATAATAATTATTTAATAGAAGTAGATAAAATAAATTGATTTGATAATATTTGAAAGAATAACTTCTTAGAAGCTTCATAGACGTGGAATCACCTTTATACATGTCTATAGGTGATTGGTAGGTTAAAAACTTGGTCAACAAGTTAGCCACATGGCTCACATATTGGTAGCTTGTGGAACAAGCTAGCCATATATCACACATATTAATAGCTTGCGGAACAAGCCAAGTACGTGGCGCACATGTGAAAAACTTATCGTGCAAATTTGATACATGTCTTACAAATTAGACACGTGTAAGAGGTCCTATAGAATATCTCCATATAGCTCTTAGATAGATAGTATAAATAGAGACAAGAATGAAGCCTTCTTCACTCTTGTCAACTCTTTTCTTGCTTCTAATCCAATTTCAAGAGTCTATAATTTTCCTATCTTGTGGCAATAGCCATTCTAATTTCTTTTAATATACATATTTTTTTACTTCTATTTTGTTATTCTTCTTAATAAAAGTTTCATATGTTTATTTGCTTTCATCAAATTCTTGTCCTTAATAGATTAACAAGTGTACACATACTATATTAGAGCTTTATCTTTTCTTGATTAAAAGTGGATTATTCCTTTTTTTAATAAGATATAAGCATATTAGAAGTTGTGGAGTACCCATTTCTAAATTGATATTGTTTCTAGAAATTTTTCTTTTGAGTGTGTTATTCTACATTTCTTGAAGTGAGAGTATACACCTTCTTTTCTATTGTATTATCATGGCAGAGCTTGCAAAAATGAAGAGTGCAATGGCACAAATGTACGAGCAAATGAGAGAGCTAATACTTGCAATGCATCAATTCAATTTACCACCACAATGAGCAATAAGATTAGTAGGAAGTGAAGATATAGAGATAATTGGAACTGCATCAATATCTACACTAAATCATATTACCTCACCTATGATGGAGCACCATTCAAATATTAGAAAACCAAAAATTAATTTGCATGAGAAGTTTGATGGCATAAGATCTAAATTTTGAGGATTCGTCAATCACGTACAACTGGTGATTGAACTTCAACCTCAGAGTTATCCTCCGCAAGGATCTGTAATTAGGTTTATTAGAACGTTACTTTTGGATTCTGCTTTATTGTAATTTTCATCTTTTTTTAAATGATGTGATCCAATATTAGATAATTTAGAGGTATTTTTAGCATAATTTTGATCTATGTAAAGAGAACATAATACAATCCGTATTACAACCAATAAGATTTACATCCTACAATAAGACAATTAATTAGTGTCATTATATGCTTCATAATTTTGACAACTAGCAATTGATATCAAGTGAGATGATATTGCATTCATCAATCAATTTTTCTACGGATTATAATATGAGGTAAAAAAATTAATGCTCAATTTATCCGATCCTCAAATATTGAGTCAAGCAATTGATTTTGCTGTGAAGTGTGACAATTGACTTTTTGAATTTTGATCTAAGAGTCATATAAGGAATCCTCAACATTATTATTCAATGACAACATCAACATCCTCACAAAACGTACGTTCGAAAGTACAAGATATGCAAATTGATGCGATACGTTTTAAATGTCTTACTAAACAAGAAAAGATTTGGCATCGTCAAGGAAGATTATGTTTATATTATGGAGAACCTAAGCACACTGCTCAGCATTGTCCAAAAAATTGACACAACTATAAAATGAGGAATACGGCTGTCAAAGAAAACAACATGTCGGAAAATGAATTTTTCCAGCTAAAATAAGAACTACGCAATTGTAACCTTGTAAAATTCCTAATAAAGGTCCTATTCTCTCTTTAGAACCTTCTCTTTGTTTTATAATAGGTATCTATTTAGGATCAAAAAACTATAGAGCCTCTGCCTTATTAGATTCAAGAGCCTCACCATGCTTTCTAGATGAACAATTTGTTAAAAATTATAAAATACCTTTAGTACAAAAAATTAAATCTGTACATGTAGAAGTCATAGATAGCCATCCATTGTCTTCTGGAGATATCACTTACAAAATCCATCCTATAAAAGTAACAATAGATGGTCATAATAGCTACGTAGTCTTTAATATAATTAAATCTCCGTCTAATCTAGTTATTTTAGGTTTATCATGGCTAAAAAAATATAATCCTCAAATAAATTAGAATTCTCATAGACTTGATTTTTCTCAAAATATTATTAAATATCCTACCAACTAAGTGAAAAGCTATAAGTCTAATATAATAAAACCCGTACTTATAGGTGCAAAAGCTTTTATATACATAGCAAAAGAAGGATCAACTTTTGCTATTTATGCCACATCCATTTTTGATGATGGAAAGACTTTAAGTGGCATTTCAAGCCAATATCTAGATTATTAGGATATTTTTGAGAAAAAGAATGTAAATATTTTTTTGGAGCATCATTTGTATGATTATTCAATTGATCTCAAAGAGGGAGCTCAGCCTCCATTTGGACCAATCTATAGCTTATCACAAAATGAGCTAGCTGAATTCAAAGAATACATTGATAAAAACTTAGCCAAGAATTTTATACATCATTCAAAATCTCTAGCAGGAGCTCCTATCTTGTTTATAAAGAAAAAAGATGGATCACTACAAATGTGCATAGATTATCAAAGATTCAACAATATTACTATCAAGAATAAATACCCTCTATCATTGATATCTAGACTTCTAGATCAATTGAATCAAGCTAAGATTTATACAAAAATAAATCTACGAGGAGTGTATAACTTGGTCCGCATCAAAGAAAGAGATGAATAGAAGACTGCTTTTTGAACAAGGTATGGATATTTTGAATATAATGTTATACCTTTTGGATTCACAAATACACCAGCTATTTTTTAGCATCTCATGAATGATATTTTTCATGAGTTTTTAGATGATTTTGTTGTTTGTTACTTAAATGATATTTTAATCTACTCTAAAAATATAAAAGAATATGAATTACATGTTCGCCATGTATTACAAAATCTTAGAGATATCAGATTATACGCCAAGATGGAAAAGTGTATATTTCACATTACTCAAGTTGATTCCTTAGAATACATTATTTTGAATGATGGTCTTATGATGGATCCTAAGAAAGTCCAGACAATCATGGATTGGAAGATTCCAAGAACAGTAAGGGACGTACAATACTTTTTTGGATTTGTCAATTACTACCAAATCTTTATTAAGAACTTTTTTCAAGTTACAACTCTATTTATGTGTCTAACTTGTGAAGACAAACTCAAATGGAGTAAGGAAGCAGAAGTATCGTTTGAAGCGTTGAAAATAGCTTTTATTCCTACACCAATCTTGTATTGCGTTGATTTTTTCAAGGTATTTTTTTTTATAGAAATAGATGCATTAGACTTTGCTTTGGATATAGTATTGTCACAAATGGGAGCAAATGACAAACTCTACCTAGTAGTTTTTTATTCCAAAAAATTTTCAACAATAGAGATTAATTACGAAATCCACAATTAACAACTTCTTGCAATTGTGGATTCTTTTTAAGAATGGCCCCATATTTAGAAGGCGCTTCTAGTCCAATCACTGTGTATACAGATCACAAGAATCTTGAATACTTCATGTCAGCATGCGTATTAAATCATCATCAAGCTTGTTGGAGCATGTTTTTGTCAAGATTCGAGTTCATCATCACTTATCGGCAAAGAAAATAACAAGGTCTGTCCAATGTTCTTTCTAGATGATCTTATCTTGTACCAAAAGAAGGAGATGCAACTTTTGATCAACAAAAAATGATCCTCCTGAAATCAGAGCAATTTCATATTCAAGTAATAAAATCAACATTGACTATTGATTTAACATTTTTCAAGCAAATCTAGTTAAGTATGCCTTTAGATCCTTTTATTCATGATATTAAGAATAATTCTTCTAAATCTCATGATACTTCAAAGTTTGAGTTCAAGGACAACTTATTTTATTTTGAAGAATGTTTATACATTGTCGTATTATAATTATTTATAATATATAAAAATTAATTAAAACATATTATATGTTTACTAATCTAGATGTGTATTAGAATGGTTAGTAAATTAAATTAAAAATAATTGATAGAAGAAACTTTATTTTATTTTATTTTTATAATATTTTTATTTTATTATTAGAAAATCAAAAGCTAGCATTGTAAAGTTTAGGATTTTGGCTATAATTTGTATACAAAAATTAGAAGATTTGGAGTTAGAATAAAGAAGTTTTAGCCATTTGAAATTAAGGTATCAACTTGAGATATATTGTTATTCTTTTGAGTATAGGAGGAGTTGTATGATAGCTTTTGGAGATCGGAAGGGGCGGCTAGAATAGAAGTTTTGACACCTACATCTTTTATAAAAGAATTGTTGCATTTGGAGTTCATATGAAGGAGCTATAGGGAGTTGAAGGCGGCACTTCCAAATCAAAGGCAATAAGTGAGCGATTTTATTCATAGTAATGATTGGAGCCATAACTTGAATTTATAGACAAATTTTTGACTTAAACTTCTTAGAGAATGTGAAATTTTGTATTAAAAAGCTATATATATAAATTTCGTGGCATTAGAGCTTATAGTTTGTGAGATATAAAGAAATTTGTATGCATGTATATAAAGACAAGGATTTGAAGCGACTGTTAGGAATTTCAAGATATCTCAAGATCCACAATGAATTTGCAATTGAAATTTTTTGTTAAGATTGATAAGAATATATCAATATCTCATGTAAAATTTTATTATGTTTGGATAGTCGGATCAGAAGATATGAGGTGTTGAAGTTTGGAAAAATTTCCATATAAGGATATATAAGATTTTAGAGGATTTTACCATATTTTGGATGTTGTTGGTTACTTGAAGCTTGTGTATTTGGTTTAATTGCTCCAAAAGGAAAATATACATATATATAAACTTAGAGCTTTTCTCATTTTGAAGCTTGATTGAGAAATTAGTGACAGCTAGAAGCCTAGAGCTTTCTTGAGACAAACCCTTTCTACCCCGACAACGTCCCAGAAGGTGAAGCACGATTACATGCTCTTGAAGCTCATCACAACTTCCCCATAGCTGGACATTTTGGATACAATAAGACCTTGGAACTAATTTTAAGAGATTTTTGGTGGCCTCAAATGTGAAAGGTTGTTAAATAATTTGTGCAATCGTGTGATATTTATTCAAAATCAAAAACTTCTCATCATCACACTTACGGACTTCTCCAACCATTACCTATACCAAAACAACCTTGGTCTTGTATTTCTATAGATTTCATCACATATCTTCCAAATTCAAGTTCATATGATTTTATATTCATGATCATAGATTATTGCACCAAGATGGCACATTTTGTACCATATACAAAATCTATCATATGTGAAGAAACAACTAAACTCTTTCTTGACATCTATCACTATTGTGAGGCAAAATAACCTCCTCCTTAATAGAGGAGCTACTATCTCCATAGCCATAATTATAACTTTGGTTCAGCCTTCTTAATTGAATTAATTTCTTATTAATTGAATAATGGATATACCATAGTCGACATGGCCTTAAGCTAGTACTTCTATTATTAAAACATTCCATTTAAAATTTTGATCTTCATTGTAGCCTTCAAAATACCCTCCAAACAAGATCTCAAGCTTAAAAAGATTCACTTTTCCAAGCTTAAATAATATTACTAAAGCTTAAGCATTAGAATTGAGACTTTTATGGTTGAATATTGTCATGGATAAAAGATTTATTTTAATAATTATTTATTTAATATAAATAGATAGAAGTAGATAAAAATAAATTAATTTGATTATATCTTATAGACAAGCTTCTTAGAAGCTTTATAGATGTAATTTCATCTTTATACATGTTTATAGGTGATTGATAGGTTAGAAGCTTGGCCAACAAGTTAGCCACGTGTTGCACATATTAGTAGCTTCTAGAATAAGCTAAATACGTGGCATACTTATAGAAAACTTGACTTATAAGTTTGACACATGTCTTACAATTTAGACATGTGTTGGAAGTTCTATAGAATACCACTACATAGCTCTTAGATAGGTTATATATATAGAAACAAGAATGAAGCCTTTTTTACTCTTGTCAATTCTTTTCTTGCTTCTAGTCTAGTTTAAAAGTCCTTGTATTTTTTAATCTTTGACAATAGCCATTTCAATTTTTTTTTGAATATATATATTTTTTTATTTTTATTTTGTTATTTTCTTTTAACATAGATTTCACTAATTTATGCCTCTTCTTTTAATTCATATTCTTGACAGATTGAGAAGAGTGCACATATAATATCAAAACTTTGTCTTTTCTTGATTAAGAGTGGATTATCTTTTTTCTCTTGATAAAATATAAACATATTAGAAGTTATGGATTATCCACTTCTAAACTAATATTGTTCTTAGAATTTTTTTTCTTTTGAGTATTTCATTCTATATTCAGAGTAGATATTTTCTTTTCTATTGTATTATCATAGCAGAGTTTGTTGAAATGAAAAGTGCAATAGTACAAATGCAAGAACAAATGAAAGAGTTAATGCTTGCAATGCATCAACTCAATATACTTCGTTGCAATATCAATTCAAATAGTCTTGATATTGCAACGAAGTAACTATACGTTATCTCCCATGTTGTTCCTTGCGATATGCATCTGTATTTATTTTTTGTTGTTCTTGAGCTTCTTTTAATTGTACCTTCATTATTGCATGTAGCTTTGACAAATGATTTGCCAAATCTTCTATTGCTGGATTATCAACTTTTGAAAAATGAAAAGTATCAAGTCATAGATAATAACTATAATTGGCAAAAAAAAAAAAAAAATTGTTACATAGAAGAATATATCATATTATTATAAATAAACTTTATCAATGGTAAGAAAGTTGTCCAATCATCTTGTTGGTAGTTGATGGTATACCTCAAATATTGCTCCAAGACTTGATTCACATACTTTGTTTGTCCATCAATTTGAGAATAGAAAGCTAAAGATAGCTTTATGTCTACCTTTAAAATCTTAAAAAATATTTTTCAAAATCTTGATACAAATTGCGTCCCTCTATTTGATATAATATCCCTTGGTAATCCATGATAGCTATCAATAAGGAAAATGGCACTATTTCTTATTATTGTTCTTTTTTTTTCTTATTTTTCTCATTTAAGTTATAATTTAGAATAAAAATGATAATTAGTAGCTTAAGAAATATCAATTGTATAGAATTAATTTAATAGTGATTGTAAATCATTAATTTACTAATAATTTCTAATTATATTGGGTTATAGTACCATATGTAGTAAATTCTTATTAAACTCTAAATCAAAGTGTTATTTTAAATGGTAAAATTTGGCGACATGTAGTGATTTAATTGCTATATTAAAATGCTAGGAAATTGTTAAAAATTAGAGAGGACCTTTTTTATATTTATGATAAAGATCTTGAACTCTATTACAATGTAGAGTTTTTGCTAAAGAGTAGTAAGCCGTGGATAATTGATGAAGGCTAGTGTCAATTTTTTTTTTTAATTGGTCAAGATATTATAGAAAAATAAATAAATAAATAAATCTTTTTGCCTCTATTGTGGTTAGAATAAAAGTTAGGAAAGAAATGGAGAAATTAAAGGTAGCATGGTAAAAAGATGGGAATTGATTAAATAAAAAATTAGAGAATTTTATTACAAAAATTAAATTTTGGAGTAATATTTTTAGGCAAAATTGGGGTAGGAAAGGCCCCTAAACAAGGCCCTTATGATCCCCCATAAGGATGAGTTTAGGACTTATTAAAAAAAAAAAAAAAAAAAAAAAAAAAAACGAACAAAGACCAATTTGCCTCTGCTTCTCAGTTAACATGGCCTGCCGGTTGAGAATCGGTGGGCTTGGTTTAGGTCAATTTGGATCTAGCCGCTTCAGATTGTCAATTTTGGCAACGGCTGTCAACAGGATGATCCATAGAGGATGGCGCTGCTGTCGAACGGGCCGCTTGGCGGACTGGCGATCGGCGTACGTAAGGGCTACGACTGGGCGAGCGTTGGCAAGCTGTGCGAAGTTTGAGGACTGCAAGGGGGCTATCGACTGCAACAAGGTGTGTCTTCGCGGAGGACTGGCAAGAAGGTGCGGTTGGAAGTCAAAGTTCGGCGGGCCAATGTAGAGGAGAGTTTTTGCAGAGGAGCGGAGCAGAGTCTAGGCTTTAGAGGGTTGAGAGCTCCGGGAGGTCGGTTTTGCTGGAACCCTTGGAAGCTGGTGTTGTGGAGTTAAGGAAGATTTTGGATGATCCATTGGTTAGGAGATCTTCGTGCGGGGCGCGGCTTGCAATTCGTAAAAGAGTTCTGGAGCGGCGGCGTGAAGAGCAGTGTGGAGAATGTTCTCAAGGAGTCAAGAGCTGTGGGAGGTCGTTGGGACATCAGTGTTTGGGCGGCACTTGCAGTGTGTAGGAGGGCAGCGGATCGGTGGATTTGCAAAATGTTGCGGTGTGAGGTTTTTATTTTATTTTATTTTTTTCCCTCTATTGATGTGAGGTTGATTGACATATTGGTTGATAATTGCTATACTTGATCATTCAATCGTGCTTGTATGCAAAAATTCTGGCTTCAAAGATAGCATGAAAGTGCTGCCCAATTTTATTTGGAATAAGGTCAATCAAGTAAGACACCTATTCATGCAATTCTATGATATTGTGGAACCATTCATGCATGTTGATGTTCATATGTTCCCATGTATGCCTTGTGAATGGAATGATATTGTCATTGGCAAATGAAATGGTTGGAGGTACATCACTACTTTAACAATTGAGAAATTGTGAACTGTTTGCTACTGGTCCTCTGATGCATGCAGTTATGAGTGTCAAAATCCTATGTTGAGAAGCTCATTGCAAAGATCACGAAAAACCAATAAGATTAGATGAAGAAAACGTTCAATTGAGTTAATTTTAAAAAAGTTATACTCAATTAAAATCTGGTTGACTAAAAGGAAATGAATTTGAGGTAAAGGGAAAGTAAAAAAAAAAAGTAAAAAGAAAGAAAGGGAAACAAAAGAAAAGAAAATAAATAAAAGAGAACATAAAAAAAAAAAAAAAGTGATTGAAAAAGAGAAGGCGATTTAAAAAATAAAAATAAAATAAAAATAATTTAAAAATAAAATAAATAAATAAGTAAATAAAAGAATAAATTAAATTTAAAATTAATTTTTTTTTCTTTATTTTTTTGTTTTTTTGTTTTTTTATTTTTATTTTTTTTAAAATTAAAAATAAGAATAATAATAATATCATAATAATAATAATAATAAGCGGTAAAATTGATTAACAAATCTGAATTATTAATTCAATATTAAATTGTAGTTGAATAATTAATTTCAATTGAAGGCTAATTAAACCTAATTTTGACCATGGCATATCGATTATTCAATTAAGAGGAAATTAACTCAATTAAGAAGGCTGAACCAAAGTTATAATTACGGCTATGGAGGTAGTAGCTCTTCCATTAAGGGGGAGGTTATTTTGCCTCACATTCTAGGATTGAAGAAATGGTCACTTCATTAGGGAACATAGAACCGACTTTTAAAAACCTTGGTACAGTGAGAAACCTTAGAAGTAGCGATTTTTCCCCTTTCTCCATCCTAGAACCTCCAACATCACCCAAAAGGGATTCCATGGCCAATTTATCACCTCTGGTAGTTCCTATGAATCCTTTGGTTCAAGGAAGAGGCTTGCCTATTGTGATACCAGAAGGACTACAAGCAACACCCATGCCTCCAAACCTACCTAACTTCCGGAATGAAGATCCCTAAGTTCATGTAGAGAGATTTATAGAGCTTCTCATCACTTGTCTCATCACGGATCCTAGGTATTATCCCATTAATTGCCTCTTTCGCTTAATATTGTCAATAATGACATCATAGAATTCTTTCTTTGTAATACCCAATATTTCTTTCAATGTGAATTCAACTTTAGCATTGAGGACACGTTCTTCAAGTACCCTCTTTAAATCTATTGCTGCTTCAATATCAAAGAGAAGTTTGTAAGCCGTTGACTTACCTTTTTCTCCTAAGTCCTTTGATTTTTCTTTTGAAGATATTGAAGCATCCTTTGTTGATAATTCCTGTGATGCCATCTTACAAGCCTTATCTCCTTGAGTCTGTCTTTTTGAAGAATTCCCTTCTCTTGTATCAATAGAATCTTATCTTCTCTTTTCTTCTATCAAGGCTTCATGTTGATTTTTAGCAATATAGGCATGTACTGATAAAGCTTCTACAAGATCCTCCCAATCCATAGTTCCACAAATTATTGCAGCAGTCCTTAATAAAGCTTCTTATGACATCTTCTTCTTATGCATTGTAGAAATGGCAGAAGATCAAATCCCACTTGGTTCAATATTTCCAGAAAATTCTTGCTTAGCATTGTCATCCACCTTAGTACCATAACTTGCAATTTCCATTATTGCAATCCCATTTGCTGCCAAATAATCCTTAACCAATGCTTTCATACCTCCTTCATCAAAGTTGATTTAGAGAATATCACCAATATCTTTTAACGCCACCTTTCCATCTTTCCAAAAAACAATGCCTTGTTGGACCATTTCATTAAATTCACCACAATCCTTTCAAAAATGGGAATCATCATCACACAAGATGCATCTTTACACATACCCTTGCTTAAAAGTGGATTTTGAATTCATTACAGAAGTCTTCTCCTCAAGCCTTGCAAATTTAATTTGAAGATCTCCCATCCCGCATATAAGTTCTTCAATCCCCATATCTTCTTTTTTTGACGTAGTTCTTGAAGGTTGAACAATAGACACTATCAACCGTGAAGTAGGCACTTGAGTTGTAGGTACCTGCACCATTCTTTGGATACGTCCCCTGTCCTTCATCTTTTCCTTTTTTGCCAACAATCCTACTGCATCCTCGACTTTCTTCTAATTTGTTGTTAATCCTTCATCTTCTTTTTTATCTTCAAGAGAAATCTCCAACCTTTCTTGTATTTCTCCATCTGCTGTTTGAAGAAATAACTCAACCTTGTTTGGTTTTAAAGTTACCTTTTCTATTTTTGATAACTAAGAATATTGTCTCTTAAACTCCCTTAATAATTTAGTAGCTTACAATTTCTTGTTAGGGCGCTCAATCAATTTCGAAAATGATTTTTTAGTGACTCAATCAAAGTCTTCTAAGAAATACTCATTTCTCAACGCATGAGAGAATTCCTCCCAAGAGCTTCCAAATTGCTCTGTAATTAATTTCACATGTTCTCTTATCTCTGGTATCGTAGCAAGTCCAAATAATAAAATCATGTCCCTTTCAGAGACTCGATTCAATTCCATTTTCCGCATATAACACTTCAAATACTTAAATATGTCCTTTCCATCAAACTAGACAACCTTGTTAACCACTGCTTGCAATGCTTTCATTGCCAAAGCCTCCTTTCGATCCTTTTCTTGTTGTTGTTGCATAATTAATGTAAAAGCTTCAAACATAATTGTAATGTTTGGATCTAGATACATACCTTATCCACCAAAAGAAGCTCCACTAGAAGATCCACTTGAAGCTCCATCCAAAGCTCCATCAATAACTCCAAAATCCACCTTTTTTTTTTCTTGTGCCATTAATTCCAAATAACCAAAACAAAAGCTAATACCTTCTACTCCAAACTTTCATGTCGGATTCATCACTTATGTCGTATTACGTGTTCTCTTGTTCGGAAATGCACCAGGCACCTGGCTGTAGAAGGTAAAGTAATGTTTACAAATAATCAAGAAATCTTAATAGATTTTATCCATATATGAGGAATATAATTTGAGCTTCAATTCAAAAGTGTTTAAAATTACTCCTCTTAGTAAAATCAACCTTACATATATCCAAATTATCTCGTTTCTTTTATAATTAAGTAATTTTTATTTTTGTTTATAAGTCCTAATCCTAATTAGTGAGCTTTGACAAGCTATAATTTTTAATGTAACTGTCCATTCAGTATGAAATTTTGCACACAAATTTTGGTATAAGCCTTTTACATGCTCAAAAAAATTTAGCTCAACCCAACATACAGATTGCAAGAAAATGTCCAAAAAGCGCACTGATGACACTCGGCCGCCAACTTGAAGATTGATGCAGAAACTCCAGTGGTGATTTCTCCTTCTTTCATGGTTAACTTCAGCTCAAACTTGGTATGTAGCTCAACCTATAAGTCTTTAATGACAATACTAAAATTTACATTGATCCAATTGGTGGATCTTTAATTATCACAGAAACTCTATCCAACCCTACACTATCAACTTCCGACAATCCTTTGTATCAAAACTCAAATATCTTCTGATTGCATTGCTAAATTGATACAAATTTTTGTGTACACTTAGCACATCCAACAATCTAGATAATACCAAATTTTGAACTATAGATGCTACACAGATTGCACAAATCACTCAACAATGCAAGCCATCATTATCTTATATAAAATCCAAAACACCAATACAAACCTTGACTTTGAATAGCAATTGCTAAGTCCTCTAAAACCATTTGATCACAAGCTAGATGCTCTTGGAATTCCTTTGAAGCTAGCTATCCAATCCTAATTGTTGATCTTTAAATGTCCCCCATTCTTGGTCGTTTTTGTCCCTAGAGGTCTGATTTGACCTGTCTCATACCCGGTCTTTTCTCGGGTATCAATTCAACTAATTCGAAGGATTTTTAAGTTAAATCCTATTCTCAATTTAATCCTTGTATCAACCATAATAACTATTTTTCTTTTCTACTCTATTTTAATTAACTTATGGCTTTTCAAAATTAGTAATAGAGTTTGTATAGCCTAGAAGAAAACTTTAATAACTAACTTTTATCTCTTAGCTATTAAAACAAGAAAATAATCTAAGAGGCTTCCATAATCCTTTTCTTAAGTATCCTAAGTTCCTATTGAATTAAGATAATCAAGTATTAAATATAAATTACTCTTATCTATACCTTTCACTATATAAACATGTTACAATACGATAGCGGCAAGAAAAAAGTTGAAGAAAAAGATCCCAATTATCAGGCCTATTAGGCCTAAGGTTAAGCTTGCAGCTAGTATTAAAGCCTTGAAGAAATCTTTCAAGGTTAAGGTAGTAGAGATAGAAGCATCGATTGTGGATAAGATGCTCCCTCATGTTCTTATAGATGGTGGTAGCGGGCTCAATATTATGCTCCTTCAAACCATGGAATAATTGGGTCTAGAGATCACGGAGCCCTCATCTTATATGATCAACATAGCCAATCAAATGCCAAAGGTGCCAAGTCATTGAGATGCACTCGAATAGACACTCATTCCTTCTTCTTCGAGATAGGCCATAGTTGCAAGTAGCCAATGCCAAGGTAGATTGGAGTGGATCCAAGCCTCACATTGTATATGGACGTGAACACAACTCTACGAAGGTTTACATTCAACCTAATTTTCCTACTTGCTTCCAATATTTAGCATCATCTTTTGATGATGAATTTAGTCCCCATAAAAGGGTCCCCAAATTATTAAAGGGAGTTTGATTTGCAGTTCCTAGTGATATCAGAGAGCTTCTCTCCCACTTCAAATCCCTGCTCAATTGAATTGCTTGGGCCTAAGTCTCTATAAGTGAGAAGATGATAGTGAGTTCTCTACTTGGCTCCAAAAGCAGCCTCACACAGAGTCTGAGTCTACTAGAGATGTTAATTTTATAGACGGAATCATAGATGGGCATTTTGATACAAATGACATCGATCTAGCTATCTTAGTAGACGATATTTGCTACCAAGATGTATGCAAGGTAACATTAGATGGGACTCAACTTCCCGATTGGGATCCAATATTAGATGAGGATGTCTTGGTTTTTCCCCTACACTTTAAAACCACCTCTTCAGGCATCACTGTTGGCAATAATATACCTATATATCCGCCCATTCTAAACGATTGGTATAAGGGTCCCACTGAGCAACCCCATGCAAGCCCAATAGATTGGTAAGAACTTCATGTGTCTTTTGAATACGAAGAACCTCGTATGATTAAGGTCAGTAGTCAATTAGAAATAGAAGAAGTGGGGTGGTATAAGAAGCTAGTCATGGAGTATCGCGACATCTTTGCTTGGTCTTACAAGGACCTTAAGGGCATCCCTCCAAAAGTGATTCAATACTACATTTTCCTCATTCTTGATGTGCCGCAGTTTGCTAAAAAGAGCAGCGGATGAACCCGCAACTCCAACCGATTGTCAAGGCAAAATTGGAGAAGTTGTTGCAAGCTGGTTTTATTCGGTCTATAGAAATTACGGATTGGGTTGCTCCCATGGTCTTAGTCAAGAAGAAGAATGAAAAGGTGCAAGTGTGTATAGATTATTGAAAGCTTAATCAATGCACTCAAAAGGACTACTTTCTTCTACCTTTCATCAATACAATCTTGGATGAGGTGGCCAGACATGAGCTTTATACTTTTATGGATGGATATTTTGATTATAAATAAATTTTGATTCATCTATATGATTACCATAAAACCGCCTTTACCACACCTTGGAGTACATTCATCTATGTGATCATGCCCTTTGGATTGTGCAATGCACCATCCGTATTCCAAAGGGCCATGACCTATGCCTTCTCGGACTTACTTCACATATCAATGATAATGTTCATTGATGACTTTAGCACACAATCCTTGAAGGCCAATCATTTGGCTTGTGTCCGTGAAAGCTTCAAGAATTGTAGGAGGACTGGGATAGCATTGAATCTTGACAAGATTTTTTTGACAGTACAACGGGGTGTATTATTGGATTATATAGTTTCAAAGGCTGGTAGAGAACCGGACCCCGAAAAGGTCAAGGTTATAATTGATTTGCCTCCTCCAACAGATGTTAAAGGGATCCAAAGGACCTTGGGGTACATTGGTTGGTACCAAGAGGTCATTCCACACTATGCCACTACTTCCCTTTCCATCAATTAGTTACAATAAAAGGCTCTAAAATTTGAATGGACCTCAGAATGCCAAAACGCTTGTGAGGTACTCAAGTCCAAACTAAGCACATATCTTGTATTAAGGCCTCCTAATTGAGAATTGCCCTTCCACGTGTATTGTGATGCCTCCTCAATAGCAATGGGAAGTACATTATGTCAACCTTTGAATGAAAACGGGAAGGATTATCTGATGGCCTTTGCTATCCGCCAATTAAACCCCGTTGAGAAGAACTACACCACCATCAAACGAGAATATTTGGCCATGGTGTTCTCCCTCAAGAAATTTCGTCATTATCTCTTGTTGAACTACATGGTCTTTTATGTGGACCACATGGCAATCAAATACCTAGTTAACAAATCAGATCTTAGTGGCAAAATTGCACAATGGATATTATTGTTGGAGGAATTTGGTTACATAGTCCAATATAAACTAGGTAGAAAGCATATCCAAGGGGATCATCTTTCTAGATTGCCAGGGGAACCCAGTACAATGCTAATTGATGATGCTCTTGTAGATGAGGATCTCTTCTTTGTGACCTTATCTCCTATCTGATACCACAACATCGCGGAGTTCCTTCAAACTCAGTAATTGCTACCAATTCTATGAAAAAATGATCGTCGGAAGGTACAAGTTAGTAGTCGGCATTTTGCAATAATAGGAGGCTGATTATACCACTGTGGAATCGATGGTGTGCTTTGTAGATGCATGAATGACAACAAAATCCCTGCCATCTTATCCTCTTGTCACGATAGTGCTTGTAAGGGATATTTTTTTAGCACCTTGACGGGCCAAAAGGTTCGCCGGGGCGGTTATTATTGACCATTAATGTTTAAGGATGCTCACGAGTACACCAAGCGTTGTGATACTTGTTAGCGGTATGCCCGCAATGACCTCCGCATGGAACTTCCACTCCATGTGTCCCTACCCTTGATTCTCTTTGAGAAATAGAGCCTCAATTATATTGGAGAAATCCACCCCAGTTCAAATAGCGGAATGAAGCACATTATAGTGGCAATTGAATATCTCACTAAGTGGGCACAAGCTAGGTCAATAAAGGCTAATGATGCCAAAAATATAGCTTCTTTCCTATTCAAATAGATCATTATACGTTTTGGTTGCCCAAAGATCCTAATTAGTGATTGTGGAAAATATTTTTTGAATGATGTAATCCGAGATATGACGGATCGGTTTTGCATCAAGTATAAGAAGACAACATCCTATCAACCTCAGACAAAAGGACACACTGAAAGAATCAACCAAACCTTGGCCACGATTTTCAAAAAAACGATCACTCACTCTAAAAAGAATTGGGATGTGAAACTTCCAGCTGCCTTGTGGGCAAATACAACCACCTATAAGGTGACTATACAAGCTACACCATTTTCTTTAGTGTATGGTTTAGAGGCCGTGCTTCCCATTGAATTTGAGGTCCCTTCGCTTTGAATCGCTATTGATACCCGATTAACTAGCAAGAAGTCATTAGTCTATTGCCTTGAGAGATTGGAGCAGTTAGATGAGGATCGGAGGAGGGACGCTCAGCACATTGAGACCATTCAAAGCCGCCAAAAAATGGCTTTTGACAAAAATCACAAGAAGCGAATCCTTCAGCCTGGTATGCTAGTCCTTTTATAAGATGCTTGCCGCTTAGATTTTCCCAGCAAGTTGATGCTTTGTGGTTGGGCCCTTATCTTCTCAAAGAAGTTTTTTCTAATAATTTGGTTCAACTTCAAACATTAAACAGAGAGGATTTTTCCACTCGTACGGCTGGAAGTCGGTGTAAAGAATACAAGGTGTAAATTGATGCAGTTAACAAGAATGTCCAAGGATTTTCATGACTAGTTTCCTATGGTTGAAGGGGAGGCCTTGGTTCTCCAAAAGCTTTTCATCTTGGTGATATTGAGTAGAAAACAAGGATTATAGATTCAAGGCACGGATAGAGAGCATCTATCTTTTATCCATCATCTTCTCTACTCTTCTCTATCCTTCTTTCGTGCTAGTCTCTTTACTTCATCTTCCGAGGGAATGACCTTGCCGAATAACTTGGAAGAGTGAGGCACAAGAAAAGGCAAAGACAATTATATTTCATCTTCCAATTATAAGTCTTGAAAAAATCCAAATCAGAGTGATTTAGGATAGTAGGTCAAATTAATAGTAGAGATGAGAGATTATAAGTTGTTATTTTTTTTCCTAAATCTCAACATCCCAAGGTGCTACTTCAGTTGGCCATATAAGTTGTGTTTCAAGTGGCACAGAGTTTGAATCCATCTATTGACTATTAGGCTATCCCAATTGAGCTAGTGTAAGTGCAGGAATTGGCCAACTACTGTAGCATGAGGGATATATCTAATCTATATCAAGATATCAAGGTTCAAATCTATTTTAATGGAGGAAGACTACGGTTGAATTTTTAATTATTTAATTAATTTTGATTTTAAGACTAAATTCTTTGATTAAGAATAGATATGAGGTTCTATTATTTTTTTCTATCTCTCTTTTAGTCCAAACTTGCTCTGACGAGGAAGGAAGGATGGATTGAATAATTTTATTATCTTTAGGTCTAAGCCTATTCCATTAGGGGTGGACAATTTTTTCCTTAGTCTTTTAAATAGTACAAGGTTGACCGTGTGTCCAATAAATGAAGCACCTAAATCAATAGGAGACACTAGGTCTGTCCTACTTACACAAGTAGTCCATTGATGGTCACCATGTATCAATAAAAAAAATGGCATCATTTCTTATTATTGTTCTTTTTTTTTTTTTTCTTATTTCTCTCATTTAAGATATAATTTAAAATAAATATGATAATTAGTAGCTTAAAAAATATCAATTGTGTAGAATTAATTTTATAGTGATTGTAAATCATTAATTTACTAATAATTTCTAATTATATTGGATTATAGTATCATATGTAGTAAATTCCCATTAAACTCTAAACCAAAGTGTTATTTTAAATGGTAAAATTTGGCAACATTTAGTAATTTAATTGCTATATTAAAATGCTAGGAAATTTTTGAAAATTAGAGAGGACTCTTTTTAGATTTATGATAAAGATCTTGAACTCTATGACAATGTAGAGTTTTTGCTAAGGAGTAGTAAGCAGTGGATAATTGATGACGGCTAGTGTCAATTATTTTTTTTTAATTGGTCAGGATATTAGAAAAATAAATAAATAAATAAATCTTTTTGCCTCTATTGTGGTTAGAATAAAAGTTAGGAAAGAAATGGAGAAATTAAAGGTAGCATGGTAAAAAGATGGGAATTGATTAAATAAAAAATTAGAGAATTTTATTACAAAAATTAAATTTTAGAATAATATTTTTAGGCAAAATTGGGGTAGAAAAGGCCCCTAAACAAGGCCCTTACGATCCTCTATAAGGATGAGTTTAGGACTTATAAAAAAAAAATGAACAAAGACCAATTTGCCTCTACTTTTCAGCTGACATGGCCTGCCAATTGAGAATCGGCGGGCTTGATTCAGGTCGGCTTGGATCTAGCTGCCTGAGATTGTCAACTTTAGCAGCGGTTGTCAATGGGATGATCGGCAGAGGACGGCGCTGTTGTCAAACGGGCCGCTTGGCGGCCTGGCGATCGGCGTATGCGGGGGCTGCGACTGAGCGAGCGGTGTTGTACTGTAATTACTTATAGTATGTAAAAATTAGTTAAAATATATTATATGTTTATGAATCTAGATGTGTGTTAGAATGATTAGTAAGTTAAATTAAAAATGGTTGATAGAAGAAACTTTATTTTATTTTATTTTACTTTTTTAAGTTATGGTATTTAAAAATTATAAGATCTAAATGTTTTGTATGAAGCCTTAAGAGAAGGTGGGGACTTAAGGATGAAAATATAAGCTAGTAAGAGGCTAATTGGGAGGGATGAAATCAAGCCATGGTCGGATGAAGGCAAGGAATAGGGAACTTCAACCCTATTGGTCGAATACCATACCCAATGGGCTTTGAGGAGGCTGCCCGCGACCTTAACAGGGGGTTTTTGGCGACTTCAAAGGGAGGATTTGCAATTTCAGAGGTAGGGTTGTAAATTTTAGGATTTCGGGTATAGTTTGAGAGAAAATTTTAGGCGATTTGGAGTTAGGGTGAAGAAGTTATACTTGTTCAAAGTTAAAGAATAGATTTCATACATATTGTCACTCTTTTGGGATTTTGCGGAGTTGTACGGAGGCTTTTGGAGATCGGACGGTGCGGTTGGAAAGGTGATTTCAAGATCTACGTCTATTATGAAGAAATTCTTAAGTTTTGAGTTTAGACGAAGGAGATATAAAGAGTTGAAGACAGCGCATCCAATTCCAAGGCAGTAAGTACATTGTGCTATTAATGATATGCTTTGAGCCATAACTTGAGTTTTCAGACAAAATTTTGGCTCAAACTTCTTGGAAAATGTGAAAGTTTGTGTTAAAAAGCTATACATATAAATTTCATGGAATTTGAGCTTATAGTTTGTGAGATATGAAGAAATTTGTATGCAGGTGTATAAAGACAAGGGTTTGAAGCGACTGTTAGGGTTTTCAAGATATCTCAAGATCCGCAATGAATTTGCAGCTGAAAATTGTTGTAGAGGTTGATAAGAATTCATTAGTACTTCATGTAAAATTTTACTATGTTTGAATGGTCGGATCAGGAGATATGAGATGTTGAAGTTTGGGAAAATTTCCACATAAAGATATATAAGGTTTTAGAGGATTTTATCATACTTTGGATGTTGTTAGTTACTTGAGGCTTATGTATTTGATGTAATTTCTCAAAAAAGAAAAATATATATATATATAAACTTTGAATTTTCCTCATTTTTGAAGCTTGATTGAGAAATTAGTGACAACTAGAAGCCCAGCGCTTTTTTAGGGCAAATTCTCTCTACCCTGACAACGGTGGCAGGTTGTGTGAAGTCTAGAGATTGTAAAGGGGCTGCCGACTATGACAAGGTGTGTCTTTGCGGAGGACTGGCAAAAAGATGCGATTGGAAGTCAAAGTTCAGCGGGCCAATACAGGGGAGAGTTTTTGCAGAGGAGCGGAGTAGAGTCTAGACTTTGGAGGATTGAGAGCTTTGGGAGGTCGGTTTAGCTAGAACTTTTGGGAGTTGGTGTTGCGGAATTAAGGAAGGTTTTGAATGATCCATTGATTAGAAGATCTTTGTGAGACGCATGATTCGAGTAAAAGAGTTTGGAAGTGTAACGGAGTAATGAAAAGAGTCAAGAATTGTGGAAGGTGGTTGGGACATCAGTGTTTGGATGGCACTTGCAATGTATAGGAGGGCAGCGGATCGGTGGATTTGCAAAGTGTTGCGGTGTGAGGTTTTTATTTTTTATTTTATTTTTCCTCTATTGATGTAAGGTTGATTGACATATTGGTTGATAGTTGCTATACTTGATCATTCAATCGTGCTTGTATGCAAAAATTCTGGCTTCAAAGATAGCACGAAAGTGTTGCCCAATTTTATCTGGAATTAGGTCAATCAAGTAGGACACCTACTCATGCAATTCTATGGTTTTTTGGAACCATTCATGCATGTTGATGTTCATGTGTTCCCATATATGCCTTGTGAATGGAATGATATTGTCATTGGCGAATGAAATGGTTGAACGTACATCACTATTTTAACAATTGAGAAATTGTGAACTGTCTTCTGCTCGTTGTCTGATGCATGCGATTATGAGTGTCAAAATCATATGTTGAGAAACTCACTGTGAAGTTCACAAAAAACCAATAAGATTAGGCGAAGAAAACGTTCAATTGAGTTAATTTTGAAGAAATTATACTCAATTAAAAGAAAACAAAGTGACTGAAAAGGAGAAGGCGATTTAAAAAAATAAAATAAAAATAAAATAAAATAAAATAAAACTAAAAATAAATAAATAAATAAGTAAATAAAAGAAAAAATTAAATTTAAAATTAATTTTTTTTTTTTTTTTTGGTTTTTTTAATTTTTTAAATTAAAAAAAATAATAATAATAATAATAATAATAATATCATAACAATAATAATAAGGGATAAAATTGATTAACAAATCTGAATTATTAATTCAATATTAAATTGTAGTTGAATAATTAATGTCAATTGAAGGCAAATTACACCTAATGTCGACCATGGCATATCGAATACTCAATTAATGAGAAATTAATTCAATTAAGAAGGCTGAACCAAAGTTATAATTACGGCTATGGAGATAGTAGCTCCTCTATTAAGGAGGAGGTTATTTTGCCTCACAATAGTGATAGATGTCAAGAAAGAGTTTAGTTGTTTCTTCACATATGATAGATTTTGTACATGGTACAAAATGAGCCATCTTCGTGCAATGATCTATGATCATGAATATAAAATCATATGAACTTGAATTTGGAAGATATGTGATGAAATCTATAGAAATACAAGACCAAGGTTGTTTTGGTATAGGTAATGGTTGGAGAAGTCCGTAAGTGTGATGATGAGAAGTTTTTGATTTTGAATAAATATCACACGATTGCACAAATTATTTAACAACCTTTCACATTTGAGGCCACCAAAAATCTCTTAAAATTAGTTCCAAGGTCTTATTGTATCCAAAATGTCCAGCTATGGGGAAGTTGTGATGAGCTTCAAGAGCATGTAATCGTGCTTCACCTTCTGGGACGTTGTCGGGGTAGAAAGGGTTTGTCTCAAGAAAGCTCTAGGCTTCTAGCTGTCACTAATTTCTCAATCAAGCTTCAAAATGAGAAAAGCTCTAAGTTTATATATATGTATATTTTCCTTTTGGAGCAATTAAACCAAATACACAAGCTTCAAGTAACCAACAACATCCAAAATATGGTAAAATCCTCTAAAATCTTATATATCCTTATATGGAAATTTTTCCAAACTTCAACACCTCATATCTTCTGATCCGACTATCCAAACATAATAAAATTTTACATGAGATATTGATATATTCTTATCAATCTTAACAAAAAATTTCAATTGCAAATTCATTGTGGATCTTGAGATATCTTGAAATTCCTAACAGTCGCTTCAAATCCTTGTCTTTATATACATGCATACAAATTTCTTTATATCTCACAAACTATAAGCTCTAATGCCACGAAATTTATATATATAGCTTTTTAATACAAAATTTCACATTCTCTAAGAAGTTTAAGTCAAAAATTTGTCTATAAATTCAAGTTATGGCTCCAATCATTACTATGAATAAAATCGCTCACTTATTGCCTTTGATTTGGAAGTGCCGCCTTCAACTCCCTATAGCTCCTTCATATGAACTCCAAATGCAACAATTCTTTTATAAAAGATGTAGGTGTCAAAACTTCTATTCTAGCCGCCCCTTCCGATCTCCAAAAGCTATCATACAACTCCTCCTATACTCAAAAGAATAACAATATATCTCAAGTTGATACCTTAATTTCAAATGGCTAAAACTTCTTTATTCTAACTCCAAATCTTCTAATTTTTGTATACAAATTATAGCCAAAATCCTAAACTTTACAATGCTAGCTTTTGATTTTCTAATAATAAAATAAAAATATTATAAAAATAAAATAAAATAAAGTTTCTTCTATCAATTATTTTTAATTTAATTTACTAACCATTCTAATACACATCTAGATTAGTAAACATATAATATGTTTTAATTAATTTTTATATATTATAAATAATTATAATACGACAATGTATAAACATTCTTCAAAATAAAATAAGTTGTCCTTGAACTCAAACTTTGAAGTATCATGAGATTTAGAAGAATTATTCTTAATATCATGAATAAAAGGATCTAAAGGCATACTTAACTAGATTTGCTTGAAAAATGTTAAATCAATAGTCAATGTTGATTTTATTACTTGAATATGAAATTGCTCTGATTTCAGGAGGATCATTTTTTGTTGATCAAAAGTTGCATCTCCTTCTTTTGGTACAAGATAAGATCATCTAGAAAGAACATTGGACAGACCTTGTTATTTTCTTTGCCGATAAGTGATGATGAACTCGAATCTTGACAAAAACATGCTCCAACAAGCTTGATGATGATTTAATACGCATGCTGACATGAAGTATTCAAGATTCTTGTGATCTGTATACACAGTGATTGGACTAGAAGCGCCTTCTAAATATGGGGCCATTCTTAAAAAGAATCCACAATTGCAAGAAGTTGTTAATTGTGGATTTCGTAATTAATCTCTATTGTTGAAAATTTTTTGGAATAAAAAACTACTAGGTAGAGTTTGTCATTTGCTCCCATTTGTGACAATACTATATCCAAAGCAAAGTCTAATGCATCTATTTCTATAAAAAAAAATACCTTGAAAAAATCAACGCAATACAAGATTGGTGTAGGAATAAAAGCTATTTTCAACGCTTCAAACGATACTTCTGCTTCCTTACTCCATTTGAGTTTGTCTTCACAAGTTAGACACATAAATAGAGTTGTAACTTGAAAAAAGTTCTTAATAAAGATTTGGTAGTAATTGACAAATCCAAAAAAGTATTGTACGTCCCTTACTGTTCTTGGAATCTTCCAATCCATGATTGTCTGGACTTTCTTAGGATCCATCATAAGACCATCATTCAAAATAATGTATTCTAAGGAATCAACTTGAGTAATGTGAAATATACACTTTTCCATCTTGGCGTATAATCTGATATCTCTAAGATTTTGTAATACATGGCGAACATGTAATTCATATTCTTTTATATTTTTAGAGTAGATTAAAATATCATTTAAGTAACAAACAACAAAATCATCTAAAAACTCATGAAAAATATCATTCATGAGATGCTAAAAAATAGCTGGTGTATTTGTGAATCCAAAAGGTATAACATTATATTCAAAATATCCATACCTTGTTCAAAAAGCAGTCTTCTATTCATCTCTTTCTTTGATGCGGACCAAGTTATACACTCCTCGTAGATTTATTTTTGTATAAATCTTAGCTTGATTCAATTGATCTAGAAGTCTAGATATCAATGATAGAGGGTATTTATTCTTGATAGTAATATTGTTGAATCTTTGATAATCTATGCACATTTGTAGTGATCCATCTTTTTTCTTTATAAACAAGATAGGAGCTCCTGCTAGAGATTTTGAATGATGTATAAAATTCTTGGCTAAGTTTTTATCAATGTATTCTTTGAATTCAGCTAGCTCATTTTGTGATAAGCTATAGATTGGTCCAAATGGAGGCTGAGCTCCCTCTTTGAGATCAATTGAATAATCATACAAATGATGCTCCAAAAAAATATTTACATTCTTTTTCTCAAAAATATCCTAATAATCTAGATATTGGCTTGAAATGCCACTTAAAGTCTTTCCATCATCAAAAATGGATGTGGCATAAATAGCAAAAGTTGATCCTTCTTTTGCTATGTATATAAAAGCTTTTGCACCTATAAGTACGGGTTTTATTATATTAGACTTGTAGCTTTTCACTTAGTTGGTAGGATATTTAATAATATTTTGAGAAAAATCAAGTCTATGAGAATTCTAATTTATTTGAGGATTATATTTTTTTAGCCATGATAAACCTAAAATAACTAGATTAGACGGAGATTTAATTATATTAAAGACTACGTAGCTATTATGACCATCTATTGTTACTTTTATAGGATGGATTTTGTAAGTGATATCTCCAGAAGACAATGGATGGCTATCTATGACTTCTACATGTACAGATTTAATTTTTTGTACTAAAAGTATTTTATAATTTTTAACAAATTGTTCATCTAGAAAGCATGGTGAGGCTCTTGAATCTAATAAGGCAGAGGCTCTATAGTTTTTTGATCCTAAATAGATATCTATTATAAAACAAAGAGAAGGTTCTAAAGAGAGAATAGGACCTTTATTAGGAATTGTACAAGATTACTAGATGATTTCTTTAAAGACCAATAGAACTTATTGTCTAAGAACAAAGAACAAAATATATAGATTCATTGGTATAGCTTATTCTTGACTTTATATATATATATAAGAAGATTTTCAAAGGTATGATCTCTTCTTGGAACTCATTGCTAGAAAAAGAGGTGATGTTAGGGACATACACTTCAAAAGTTTATAAAATCTTTTAGAACATTTAAGAGATTTTTAAATTAATGAAAGTCAGTTGAGAAGCTTCCTAGATTGTGAAAGTAGCTTGAGAAGCTTTATAATTAGTAGAAAGAGCTCAAGATGCTTCCAAGTTGGTAGAAAGAGCTCAAGAAGCATCTTAGTTTGATAGAAGTCGCTCAAAAAGCTTCCTATATAATTGTATATATTTGAATCAAGGCTGAAGAGTTCTTCAGTTTTGACAATACATCTCTTAGAGGTTCCAGCTCATCTTTTTTGGTATTATTTATATACTCAACTATATAATTCAAATTCTTGTTATTTTTTTTTAAACCTTTTCTAGTTCAAGTCTCTTATTAAATATTCTTGTGTCCTTGACAAATAGGAATTTCTATCATTTATCACTATTTATTCACATGGTATGAGGATAAATTTCATCCTTAAATCTAAATTACAAGATGGCCTCACTTAAGAGTTGCTTGTAATTGGTGGTATAAAGTGAAAAAAGTAAATAGCAAGAACAACAAAGAGAACAACCATAAAATAAGTGAAATAAATGATATCAAGTAAGTGCACAATTCAAAACTAAATCACAATTTTTTTATTATATTTTTATCTAATAAAATATAAAAGTAAAAAATAAAAATTATATTTTTAAGTATATAGTTTTTTTATCTTTCTAATGATGTAAAAAATATATAAACCTAAGTTATTATGAATAAATTATAATACTTCAAAGATAGAAGGTAAATAATAAAGAAATTAAGTAAAAAAATTTTACTTCAAGAATAACTTACTTAAAAAATTATGAATTCAAACCTCACCAAGGTTTACAAGTAGTATATAAAGGTGATCCAGAGAGGCCACGACACCTTAGTCTTATCTTCCTACCTACATCCAAGATGCCACGACCCATATGGGACTCGTGTATCTCCTTTCCTACAAGGACTATATTAGCTATTGGTCCTCCTATTTTCTACTAGTATAACTCATTATTTTTATATTTATGACTTCACCGTGGTATTCAAAAACATCCAATTAGTCTAAAAACCTTGTATGGCCTTCAAATCTTACTCCATTTTTTCATAATTTTGAAGACTTTGGCTTCCAAGGTGATAAAATTCATTTTTATCAAAGTCTTCAAAATTATTCTAAAAATTCCTTAAAAATTCTAAATAAGTTTTAAATAAATTCTTAAAATCTTTATAATATTTTTAAGATGAAAATATCAATTTAAAATTATTTTATTCTAACTCGGTGATTTTTTATAATAATAAAATTAATTTAAATCAACTTAATATCTTATTTTTTATATAAATAATTACAAAGATATGAGATTTTGTTGTCATGCTTCTTCTACCTATTAAATAATATTTATATATTTCTAATAAATGATATAAGTAGATAGAAGGCCAATTATAATATTGATCTCAGTAACTAAATATTAATTCTTTCAATTAAAAAAAAATAGTAAAATAACTAAGATAATTGCTTTGAAGACTTATTAAGATTCTAATTTTAAGATTTTTTTCTAATAAGACTCTTATAACTTGTAAGTTCTTTTAAATTCTAATGAATATTTAAATAATCAAATAAAATATCTAATCTAAATATTTTGGTATTTAAATAATTTAAAAATATCATTTTAATTAATTTGTGAGGATAAATTTTCACCCTTCAATCCAAGTTATAAGGTGGCCTTACTTAAGAGTTACTTATAATTGGTGGTGTGAAGTGAAGGAGCAAATAATAAGTACAACAAGAATAACAACCAAAAAATAAGAGAAGTATAGGATATCAAGCAAGTACACAATTTAAAACTACATCATAATTTGTTTATTATATTTTTATCTAATAAAAAATAAAAATAAAAAATAAAAATTATATTTTTATTTAGATAATTTTTTTATCTTTATAATGGTATAAAAAATATATAAATCCAAGTTACTATGAATAAGTTATGATAATCCAAAGATAAAAGATAAATAATAAAAAAATTATGTAGAAAATTTTTACCTCAAGGATAACTTGCTTAAGAGATCATGAGTTTGAACCTCAGCAAGGCTCACAAGTAGTATATAAGGATGTCCTAGAGGAGCCATGAGGCCTTAGTCTTATCCTCCTACCTACATCCAAGGTGCCACAACCCATATGGAACTTGTGCACCTCTCTTCCTGTAAGGACTATATTACTTGTTGGTCCTCTTATTTTGTACTAGTATAACTCATTTTATTGTAATTTTGACATCACCATAGTATTTAAAACCACCCAATTAGCCTACAAACTTTGAATGGCCTTCAAATCTTACTCCAATTCTTCATAATGGCTCCCAAGGTGGTAAAACTCATTTTTACCAAAATCTTTAAAATTCTTCTAAAAATTCCTGAAAATTTCTAAATAAATTCTAAATAAATTCTAAAAATTCTCATAATACTTCTAAAGTGATAATATTATTTTAAAACTATTTTATTCTACCTTGGTGATTTTTTATAATAATAAAATCAATTTAAATCAACTAAAAATTCTATTTTCTATATAAATAACTAAAAAGACATGAAATTTACTTCTCATGCTTCTTCTACCTACTAAGTAACATTTATATATTCTCAATAAGTAGTACATAGAGATAGAAGGTCAATGTAGACATTGATCTCAATAATTACATGTTAATTCTTATAATTAAGAAAAATACTAAATTAACTAAGATAATTGCCTCCAAGACTTACTAGAATCCTATTTCTTTCTCATTAATACTATTCTCCTTCAATTAGCATCATCTAAATACATTTTTATTTTACAATTGTAGTTTTGGCACTCTAAATATATTCTTTTATCTTAGAATAACTAATGAGTTAATTTGATAACTCACATAATCCACCAATTAAGATTCATTAGTGGGACTCACACATAGATGGTCTAAATATTTTTTTTAGAAACAAAAATCCTTTCTAATCCTTTTTCTAATAAGATTTACATAATATGTGTTTTAAATATTAAATAAATAAAATAAAATAAAATTTCAAAGATCACCAATATCTAATAAAGGTGATTCAAAATATATAAAAGTTATTATTGATACAAAATCATTCTTTTAAATAGATTTATTTTAAAATAATAATCTAATCACATTTTATAATCAATAAAAATCCATTGATATAGCTCTCACTTATTTATATAATAAATTATATATTAAATATATATGTACAATATTTTCACATCGTAATTGAACCACAATACAATAGCATCTAACTATGGCTCAAAAGATTTGATCATATTAATGTCTTGATCTCTAGCCATTTTATAAAAAAAAAAAAAAAAAATGAAACTATAAGAAGACAATATTAATTCAGAGGAAGATAATCCATAATCTCTAAAATACTTTAAGACCTTCAAGGAGAGAGGTGATCCATTCATTTACAAGAAGAATAAAGCTCCAATATTGTAATAAAGGAAATATTAGTTTAGAGGAGGATAATTTGTAATCTCTAAAGTACTAGTATACCTTTAAGAAGAGGAGTAATTTACTCTCTAACAAGAAGAATCCAACTTTGATATTTAAGATGAGATTAGTTTTGATAAATTGTCAAGGATAAGAAAATATAAAACAAGAGACTTGAATCAAAAAGAGGTTTCAAGAAGAAACCAACAAAGACTTGAATTATCTGAATGAATATATGAATAATATCAAAAAAGGTAAGGTAGAACTTTATTAGATGTATTGCTAAGATTGAAGAATTCTTTAATCTTGATTCTAATATATATTCTTATCTAGGAAGCTTCTTGAGCTATTTCTATCAAATTAAAAAGCTTCTCAAGCAACTTCTATTAACTTAGAAGTTTTTTAAATTCCTTCCACTAACTTAAAAGCTTCTTGAGCTGCTTCTACTAACCACAAAGCTTTTCAAGCTACTTCCACTAACTAGAAAGCTTTTCAAGCGACTTCTACTAATTTGAAACTTTTTAAAATATTCTAAAAGATTTTGTGAATTTTCAAAGTGTATATCTTTAATATCTTTACTAAATTTTAAAAAAAATATTAATAGAAAAATATATATCATGATATATTTTTATTTTTAGAATTATGTATAATTTATCAAATCTATTCTAATATATAATATTGATATGATTTATATTTAACATATCTTTTAGCCATTCATTTTAAATAGAATATTGATTTGATTATTATGTCAATTAGATTATGACAAATGAAATATTTAGTCTTGACTGATGAAAATTTATTAAACCAAGTTGAAAGAAAAGCACTAAGAATAAAATCTACTAAAGGAATTTATAGATTTTTGCTTGAAGATGTTATTTGTTGCTATAAATGTATAAAAAAGATCACTATAAATTATAAAAAATTAGATATAAGAGAAATTTATGATTTCTTTGAAAGATATGAAATTAAGTTATTATTGATTATTATTTATAATCTAAAAGAAAATACAAAAAATGAATGTATTCATCCATAGATTGTAAAAGCATCAATTAAAACTTGTAATGGAAAGATGAAAGAATGGCCTTGATTTTTATCATTTGCATTATAGACTGATTGAACAATTCATAATTCAATAATAGGATACATGCTTATTAAGTTCATGAAAAGTCAAGAACCTATTATGTCAATTGAAAAAAAAATATCAACTTAGAGTATGCTATTATAAGAAGATGGATTGATAAAAAAAAAACTTTTAACTATTAAGATTCAGCAATTTGAATAAAAACCAAAAGATGTGCAAATAATATTAGAAAGATTAAAAAAGACAAGGTTACAAAACAATGCTGAATTTTATAAACAATATCAATTAAAGCCTAAGGCAATTAAAGAAGGTGATTGGATTATGGTCTATGATAGTAGCTTATACAATCAATATAATACTTTACAAAAGTTTTCAAAATATTGGTTTGGATCATATGAAATAATAATTTTTCATGATAATATAATCCATTTATTAAGAAAATTAGATAGAACAAAGTTAAAAATATCAATTATTAAAAAGCAAGTAAAGATATTTATACAATGATATTTAAAATTTAATATAGAAGATCTTATTATAGACTTTAACTTTTCAAGACAAGAAGAAGGTTTTGATTTGAATAACAAAAATAAAGCAAAGGAATTTGATGAAGGCATTGAAGGCATATGTCAAGGATACAAGAATATAGAACAACAGATTTGAATTAGGACAAGGTTTCAAGAAAAAACCAACAAGAACTTGAATTAACCAGATAAATATACAAACAACACCAAGAAAGGTGAGTTAAAATTCCAAGAGATGCATTGTCAAGATTGAAGAACTCTTCAGCCTCGACCCCTATATATACTTTTTTTAGGACGCTTCCTAAGTGGCTTCCATCAAATTAAGAAGCTTCTCAAGGAGCTTCTACCAACTGGGAAGCTTCTTGAGCTCCTTCCACTAACTAAGAAACTTCTCAACTAACTTTCACCAATTAAGAAGCTTCTAGAATGTTCTAATAGGTTTTATGAATCTTTAGAGTGTATGTCTCTAACAGCATAATATGAAGCTAACAACAACATATGATTAATTTGGCGCATATTAGAAGATGCGTAAGTTCAAAGAGGATGGATGTCTTGTTATAACACGGCTATAGGATGAAAGAATAAAAAATATATATTATAGAGAAGCTTAATTGAAGACTAAGTAATAAAATTATTTAAAATATATAAATAAAATAAATAAATAAATAAAAAGATAATAAAAATATTTAGTATTAATATTATTTTTTTATTAAAAAAAAATTCTATTTATTTTATAGGACTATAAACAAGACAAAACAAGGTAGATTAATAAAAATATTACTATAGGCATCTTAAAATCAAAATAAAGAATAGGTTACAATAAAATTTACCTAAAAAAAACCTTAGATTGATACCTAAGGAGGGCCAATTGTAAATCAAGGCTAAAATTAAATTCCAAGGTACAAAACCATGCGCTTACAATAGATAAGAAGTTCTTTTCTTGATCAAAAGGTGGAATTAGAGAATAAACTTGATAAGATTTTTTTAAACACTAATTTTAAGATTTTTGAATTTATAATAACTTTGTGATAGCTATGCAAAATTAAGGTTCTATTTGGATCACTCTGATTATTGAAAAATAAAGTAGATTCATATTTTGGAACAAATTGAGAATTTTATAGAAAATATATAGATAAAAATATATAAATTTGTGAATATAGTTGTGTTGAATGTTTTTTATGAATTCAAGCTTAATTCAATAGTTAGATCTAAGGTTATTAGTTTTTCATATTACTTGATTTTTAATATTTTTGTAAAATTTTAAAAATATATAAATGATACAAAAAGGAGATATTGATGTTGAAAGATCAACATCAAGATTGGAGAAGAAGAATAGTTGATACTCAAGAAGATTAGGAGCTTTTTTTTCCAATTGGTAAGTTCAAATTCTTTCAAATTTTATATGCTAATTAGGTTAAAAAGTGTACAAATTTTGTACACTATTAGGTTAAGAAGTGTTGTCAGGGTAGAGAGAATTTGCCTCAAGAAAGCACTGGGCTTCTAGCTATCATTAATTTCTCAATCAAGCTTTAAAATGAGGAAAGTTTTAAGTTTATATATATATATATATATATATATATTCCCTTTTAGAGCAATCACATCATATATATAAGCCTCAAATAACCAACAACATCCAAAATATGGTAAAATCCTCTAAAACCTTATATATCCTTATATGGAAATTTTTCCAAATTTCAACACCTCATATCTCTTGATCCAACTATCCAAACATAATAAAGTTGTACATAAGGTACTGATATATTCTTATCAATCTTCATAACAAATTTCAATTGCAAATTCATTGCAGATCTTGAGATATCTTGAAAATTCTAATAGTCGCTTCAAACCCTTGTCTTTACATACCTGCATACAAATTTTTTCATATCTCACAAACTATAAGCTCAAATGCCACAAAATTTGTATATATAGCTTTATAACACAAAATGTCACATTTTCCAAGAAGTTTGAGCCAAAAATTTGTCCGGAAATTCAAGTTATCACTCCAACTATTACTATGAATAAAACTGCTCACTTATTGCCTTTGATTTAGAAGCACCCTTGTCTTCAACGCCTTATAGTTCCTTCATATGAACTCCAAAGGCAACAATTCCTTCACAAAATATGTAGATCTTAGAATCATCACTCTAGCCGCGCCTTTTGATCTCCAAAAACTACCGTAAAACTCCTCCTATATTCAAAAGAATAACAGTATGTCTCAAATTGACACCTTAACTTCAAATGGCTATAACTTCTTTACTCTAATTCCAAATCCTCTAATTTTTGTACAAAAATTGTATCCAAAATCCTAAATTTTATAATCCTAGCTTCTAATCTCCAAAATGCCCTCCTCAAAGTTGCCAAAATCCTTCTTAAGGTCACAGGCAGCCTCCTCAAAGCCCATTGGGCATGGTATTCCACCAATAGGGATGAAGTTTTCCATTTCTTGCCTTCATCCGACCATGCCTTGCTTTCATCCTTTCCAATTAGCCTCCTACTAGCTTAAATTTTCATCCTTAGACTCCCACCTTCTTTCAAGGCTTTATACTAATCATTTAGATCTTATAATTTTTAAATATCATAATCAAAACAAGTAAAAATAAAATAAAATAAAGTTTCTTCTATCAACCATTTTTAAGATTTCATTAAGATTATTAAAGATTCAATTGGAATTCATTTAGGATTTTATTAGAATTATTAGGTTCTTGATTAGTTGCAATATATAAATTTATCTGCTATAGCTAAGTGCTTGGTGCATTCTCAAAGAAGACAATGTATAATACATTAGCAACGTTGCTTACAACTCTTGATTATATACTATGGAATAATAGTATATAAATACAAGCATACAAGAGTTGATAATAATAATAGATTTTTTATTTTTTATTTATTTTTAAGATTTATAGTGTAGAATGGTATAGTAGAGATATATATTACATGTGTTAGAAAAAGCATTGGACAATTAAAGTCATTACTAGCAAGAGATGGAATCAATACAAGCATTGTCAATCTATTCATGGATTTATAAGAAGAATATTATTATATTATAATTACTTATAGAATATAAAAAAATCTTAAAATAAGTAATATGTTTATAAATTCTTGTATGTATTAGAATAGTTAATAGATTAAATTAAAGAAAGTTGATATAATTTTTTTTTTTTTTTTTTTTTTTTTATTATAGCATTTAAATTATATAGAACCTAAATATTTAGTATGAAGCCTTGAGAGGAGATTGGGGCCCAAAAATATAAAAAAAACTAAACTATTAATAGGCTTATTTGGAAGGATAAAAGCAAGGTATGGATGAATGAAGGCAAGAGGTGAAGATCTTTATCTCCATTGGTCAATGGTCATGCCTAATAGGCTTTTAGCAAGCTATCTATGAAAAAAACAAGGATTTTGGCAATTGTAGAGAAGACATTTGAAAATCAAAGGATAAGGTTAGAAAGCTTATTTTTTGTGTTATAATTTTAGTATAAAAATCAAGAGACTAAGAATTTTTATGAGGGAAGAATATGCACTTAAAGTTAATGTATACAAATCATACCTATTGTCATTCTTTTGAAGATACAAGGAATTGTACAAGAGATTTTGAAAATCAGGAAGTGCAATTCAAGAGGTGATTTCAGGATCTACATCTTACATAGAAAAATTATTATATTTGGAATATAAAAGAAGGATATACTAGAAGTTGAAAATAACAAATGGAATTCTAAGGCAATAAGTAGACCATTTTGTTGATAGTGATGATTTCTTCAATATCTTAAACTTTTAGATGAATTTTTATTAAAATATTTTTAAAAAGATGAATTATTATGTTAAAAAACTATATACCAAAGTTTCATAGTATTTAGACATTTAGTTTGAAAGATATAAAGAATTTAGCATATTGGTGTCTGTAAATAAGGATTTCAAGCTATTGTTAGGATTTTGGTAATATTTAAAGATTGGCAATAAATTTAAATTAAAATTTGTTAAAATTAGTTAAAATTTGTTATGATAGTTGTTAAAAATACATTACTACTTCATGTAAAATCTAAATACTTGTAGATGGTCTAATTTGGAGATATATATTATTAAATTTTTTAAAAAAACTTTTTTAAGATTAATAAAGGATTTAATATATTTTATTATATTTTAGAGATTCTTGAGTAATTGAGGCTTATATACTTGATTTAATGGCCCTTTTTAGAAAAAAAATTTATACAAATATGGAATTTTTATCTATCTTGACACTTGATTGAGAAATTAGTGATAGCCAAAAGTCTAGTGCTTTCTTGAGGCAAATTTTTTATATTCCAACATAATTGGTGCTTCCATTGAAAAAGCCTTAAGGCACTAATTTTTCTATAAGTGAAGATGGAAAATCAAAATCTAAGATTTGAATTACGAAGGGAGGTGGCTGCTTAAGATCTTTTTAAGGCATTTGCTTAGTTTACAAAAGAAAGACAATAAGTACAAGATGATGATAAGAGTACCTCTAAAGCCTTGCAAACAATAGTAAATAAGATTGAAAGATTTGAAGGAAGGAATATCACCAAGTTCTTGAAGATTTACATGTGTGAAATAAAAGTACATCAGGATTCAAAGATAAAGATGATTATCACTTTTGATTTGGTAATGATACTAAAAATTAGAAAAAAAGTGCACAAACTGCCTGAAGGAGTTATATCATGAAAGAGATTTGAGAACATATTTAAAAATGAATTCTTTCAGGAGGATTTTAAAAAAATTATCAAAAGATTATTCTTGGAATAGATTGAATTAAAGCTAGGAAATCAAATAGCTCCAGATGAATTAATCAAGGACTTTGAAACAAAGTTTGATCAATTACTATGATATGAGAAGTAGTTGTTGGAAATCAAGAAGATTGAATTATTTTTGCAAAGAGCTGATAAATACCTAGAAGACAAGCTACTCTTTCATCTGACAAATAGGACATCTAAGAGTGGATTTACAAATAACTAGAAGATAATAAAGGAAATAATATGACTTGTAATTAAACAACAAAAGATTAAGACTTGTGGTTTTTTATCAAGGTTGGAATCAATGCCTATATTTTAAAATCCAATACCACCTAAAAAAGTGATTAAGACTATCAAGGATGATACTCTTGAAGAATTAATCAAAAGCATATAAGATTTGAGGGTAGAAATAATTGAATTGAAGAAATCTCAGATAGCTCATCAAAGATAACTGAAGGCTTTAAAGGGATTTATGGAGAGATGTATGTAGTGTGACAATCCAAATGACAAGCGTGGTGATTGTAGCAATTACAAAGTTGCAATGAAGGATGGAATTATATATTTCAAAGAAAGTAGGATAAGACTCATAGGATCTAAAGAGACTTTGAAAATTAATTTTAGAAAGGGATGCATGAAAAGGTTGGTGGAGGAGCAAACCTCCAAGAATAGTATTATGCATGGAAAAAAAATAGAATCTTATATTATTATAGCTGATCAAAAAATAGTTTAGGCTAATTTTTTATCAACTACAAAAGACATGATTAAGGGAACTAAAGCTATAAGAAAGATAATTAGATGGGATGATTCAATTGATGCCATGAGTATCAAAGTATTTTTGAATAGAAATTAATAATATAATGATTTGTATAGTACTATAGTTGAAGAAAAAAGAGATAGAGCTGCTCAAGAAGAATATGTTCTTGAACCTGCAAATAAAAAGAGGTTTCTAAGAAACAAAGCTATTTTTTATGATCAAAAATCAAAGAAGGTGCTTCCTTCTATTTATCATAGTGACCAACCACTATCAAAAGAATCATGAGAGAAAAAAAAAAAAAAAAAAAAAAAAAAAAAAAAAAAAAAAAAAATGATGAAGAAGAAGAAGGATGAGTCAAGCAAAGCCAAAGATAAAAATCCTGCTTATAAGCTTCAATTTGATATTGAGACATCCATAGACATGAAAAGTATTTTAAAAGAGAAGATTTTGGATGCTAAGATAGGATTCATTCTAAGAAAAGCTCTTGGTACAGCTAAGAGGGATTTCCATGAGTTGATCATTGATGTGGTAAAGAAAAAGAGACAAATGATACTTGAAGTTATAATGGTAGAAGCATTGGATACTTGTGTGACTAAAAAAGAAGAAAAAGAAATAGGATAAATATTTCTACAATCTACATCATTAGAGTTTAAAAATAAGGTTGATATGGAGCACAAGATTCAAATGATTCATGCCAAAGATATATCAGGATATTGAATAGAATACATACCAATAGAATCTAGCAAAAAAATGAAGATAATAAAAAAAATATGTATTATCAATTTATTAAAGAGAGATGATAATAAGATAGAGAGCAATAGCTATTTAATTCTTTATTGGATTAAGGCTACTATAGAAACACAAGTGAAGTTGAAAGATTCTAAAAATCCAATCTTGGCCTTAATTGATCATGAATTAGAAATCAACATCATGTCTAGGTGGATATATGAGAAGAACAAGTGGCCAATTAATATCAACCATAGATGGGTGATTAGAGCTACAAACAATGAACAAGGTGATGTATATAGAGCTTGTTTAATTATAAAGATAAAGATTAGAGATGTAGAGGTGCAACAAAACTTTTTTGTATAAAATTCTATTACATATCTAATAATACTTGATCAGCCCTATATTACAGCTGCTAGAATGGAAACTAAAATCTTAGATGATGATTTATATTATGCCAATTGTGATAGGAAGAAATTGTAATAGAAAGATTTCTAATTGTGATAGGAAGAAAGTTGTGCAATTTTTTATTGTAAAGCCTATTCATGAAAGACACATAGAATAATTTAGAGAAAAGCCTTTAAAGCTAAAAAATATATTCTTAGGTTTCTAAAGGGCATCCATATAAGATGGAAGTACATGGATGCAAATAGATTATCTCCAAATTCTAATATAGATAAGTTTAATTTTAAATTTTTGAATTTGATTAGCAATAGATTTGTGAATTTTTAAAGGATTAAAGATTTGGATCTTGTAAATAGAAGAAGAATAAAAAAATAAGAGAAAAATTTAAAAAGATAGATTTTATTTTAAGTGATGAAGCTATAATTAAAATAATAAAAAAAACAAGTTTAGAAGATGATTTGGTACAAGTTTTGGAAAGCTTAGTTTTAAGCATAGATGAAGATGCTATATTAGATTAAACTTAAAAAGGAATTATAAAGAAGTAGAAAAGATTGTGATAAAAGATGAATTTACTACAAGTTATAGTTTGAAATTTGAGGCCACTGTACAAAATAAATATAAGACTATGGCACAAAAAGTAAAACCTATAGCTATCTAATTATTGCTTGATACTATAGAATACATCAAACAAGCAGTTATAGAGCCAAGTTTAAAAGAGAAGCATATAATTTAGCATCAATTTACTCAAGAGTCATTGATTAACCTGAAGATTGGAGGGGGTGCTTTTTTGGCATATATCAGAGGATATGCAAGTTTGGAGGGAATAGATGTTGTATTATAATTGCTTACAATATATAAAAACTAGTCAAAATATATAATATATTTATAAGTCTAGATGTGTATTAGAATAATTAGTAGATTAAATTCAAAGGAGTTGGTATAAGAAACTTTATTTTGGTTTTTTTTTATTTATTTTGATTATAGGATTTAAATTATATAAGATCTAAATATTTAATATAAGCCTTGATATGAGATTGGAACTCAAAGATAAAAAAATTAAACTATTAGGAGGCTTATTTGGAGGGATGAAAGTAAGATATGGACAAATGAAGACAAGGGGTGAAGATCTTGATCTCCATTGGTCGATGGTTATGCCTAATAGGCTTTTAGCAAGCTGTCCTCAATGAAAATAAGAATTTTGTTGACTTTAGAGAGGATATTTGATAAACAAAGGCTAGGATTAAAAAGCTTATTTTGGTATAAAAATTGGAAGATTTAGAATTTTTATGAGAAAAGAGTAGGTGCTTAAAGTTAAGGTATACAAATTATATCTATTATCACTCTTTTGAAAATATAAATAGTTGTATAGGAGCTTTTGGAAATTAGGAGGTGTGATTGGACAAGTGATTTTAAAATCTACATCTTATATAAAAGAATTATTATATTTGAAGTTTGGAAGAAGAAAATATTAGAAGTTAAAGACAACAGATTGAATTCCAAGGCAATAAATAGATCATTTGTTGATAGTGATGATTTCTACCATATCTTGAGCTTTTAGACGAATTTTTATCTAAAAACTTTTAAAAAGGTGAATTATTATGTTAAAAAGCTATATATCAAAGTTTTATAGCATTTGGACATTTATTTTCTAATATATAAAGAATTTAATATGTAGATATCTATAAATAAGGATTTGAAGCTATTTTTAGGATTTTTGTAATATCTAAAGATCAAGAATAAATTCAATAATTTATTGTAGTAGTTGTTAAAAATATATCAGTACTTCATGTAAAATTTGAATACTTGTAAATAGTCTAATTTGAAGATATATACTATTAAAGTTTGATAAAAATCCCTTTTAAGATTAATGAAGGATTTAGTATATTTTTTTATATTTTAAAAATTCTTGAATACTTGAGGCTTGTATACTTAATATAATGGCCTTTTTTAGAGACAATTTTATATAAATATGGAATTTTTATCTATCTTAATATTTGATTGAAAATTAGTGACAATCAAAAGCCTAGTATTTTTTTGAGGCAAACTTTGTCTATCCAAACAACGTTCTATAAGAGTGCAAATTATCTCCTTTTAGATTGATATATTTATTTATTGTAATTTGATCTTTCTTTTAAAAAAATAGATTACTTTTTTTTTAGGATATATCATTGTATTTTAGAGGCTACAGATTATCTTCTTTTAAATTAATATCATTTAATAATATTTTTTTTTAGTATAGAAAATATTACATTAAAGACTTCTTGATTTTTTCTTTGTCAATATGGAAGTAGATCAAATCATAGGAAGTGCAACTTCACAAATAGAAAATAGAGTGGTGATTCTTACAAATCTTCAAGATTTTTTGGATGGTGTACAAGAAAAAATGGCATTCTTTTACAATCTAAAAAAAAAAAATTACAAATAGAATTAATATCTAAAAAAATTAAACAAAAAATTCATAATTTATAGCAAGAGATTATTTAATTAAAAAAAGCAGGTAATAGACAAGCTATATACATGATCCCTATAGAAGTTCTAAGCATTGTTATAAAAGAACCAAAGGCTAATGTGCCCAAAAATTTGATAGAACAAGATCCAATTTTTAAGATTTTTTATAATAAATATGGCTCTACTTACAATTATATCCTTTTCATTATCTGGATGGATTTACTCAAGTTGCTTTTGTAGGCACCTTTTTATCAAGAAGTGCTCAATCATGGTTTATTTTCTTGTTAAAAAAAATTTTCTAATCTTATATAATTTGGAGGCTTTTATGATAATAATAACATTCAAGTACAATTTATGTTACAAAATTTTAATAACTCACTTGTGATCTTAATTAGAACAATAAGGCTTTTATGGCTTAATTTTATTATGGCTTAAAAGACAACATGAAGAATTTATTGATCACAATGCCAAAAATTGAAAGCTTAGAAGAACTCATATCTCAAGCTATTACTTGTGACAATTGCCTATTGAATTGCGACAAGAAAGACAATCAATTTTCAGCAATGTCTATCAAAGTATGATTGCTATATCTTCAAGAACATCAAAAAAGCCATCAACATATCCTAAATCTATGCAAATTGATGTAACTCAATTCAATCCAATAATACTTGTAGAGAAGGTTAGATATTGATAGAAGAATCTATATCTATATTATGGAAGACTTAATCATAAGGCAACAAATTGTCCAAATAAGTTTTAAAAATTTAAGACACGAAGTGTAATATCTAAATTGGAGAGGTCAAAAAAAAAAAGATGTCTAGCTACAATAAAGACCTTGTGGTTGGACATCCCTAAATCTAAATTATTAAAAAAAAAATCTTCCTATCTTTGGATTCAATGTCTTGATTTATGCTTCATGTATATGTAAGAACCTCAAGACAGGAGATTTCTATTAAAGTCCTTTTAGATACTAAAGTCTTGCCATGCTTTATGAATAAAGATTTTATAACTAAGTATAATTTAGTACTTATAAAGAAGACCCATCTTGCACTTGTTAAAATCATTGATAGACAAAACCTTGTATTAGAGGATGTTATTAAAGAAATCCAACCATTAGAAGTAATTCTAAAAGATCAAATATCACACATGGTCTTCAACATCATTTAATGTCTAATAAATTCTACTATCATTTAACTCTCTTGATTTAAATTATATAATCTTGATATTAATTGGAGTTTGGAAAAGATTTTTTCAAGGTCCAAATATCAAAAAAAGAAACAAGGTGCGATTTTATTTTTTGGAGCTAAAGTATTTATGTAAGCTATAAAGAAAAGAGCTATATTTGCATTGCATGCTACTTTAATGAAAGATCCAATTAGACAACTCAAGCAAGTTATTTTCAATTAAAATTATAATTTTAAAAATCTATTTGAGAAGAAAAAAAAATATGTTATCAAAATATTGTCCTTATGACTATGCAATCAAATTATAAGATGGAACTCAACTTCTATTTGGTCCAATTATAATCACTTACAAATAGAATTTGTAGCCTTATAAGAATATATTGAAGAAAATCTAGCCAAAAAATTCATTTAATACTCAAAATTACCAACAAGAATACTTATCTTATTTATGAAGAAAAAAGATGGTTCTTTATGTATATGCATTGACTATCAAGGTTTGAATAAGGCAACTATAAAAAACCGCTATCCAAGAACAAACAAGACCATGAACATCACGTATATATAGTATTGGAAAAAATTATAGAAAAGTGGATTATATTCCAAATTAAAAAAGTGTTCTTTTCATCAACCATCAATCAAGTTTTTAGAATATATTGCCTCTTAAAATGAGATTTCTACAGATTCAAAGAAGATACAAATTGTTATAGAAATGAAACAACTATTGTTAATTAAAAATTTATAAAATTTTTTGAAATTTGTAAATTTTTACAAAATCTTCATCAAAGATTATTCTAAGATTGCAGTTCCATTAACACAACTTATAAGAAAGTAAAAAATTTATTTGAGATAATAAGACTAAAGAAGTATTCAAAAAGTTAAAAAAATCCTTTATTTCAATTTTTATATTTATTTATATAGATCCAACAAAATAATTCATTTTAAAAATAAATATCTTAGATTTTGTATTTAAATTTGTACTCTCTCAAATTCATCATGATGGTCAACTTCATCTGATAGCATTCTATTCTTGAAAATTTTTAACTATAGAGATCAATTATAAAATCTATAATAAGAAATTATTAGCAATTATCAATGCTTTTGAAAAATGGCACCATTTGTTGGAAAAAGCTCAATACAAGATCATAATATATACTAATCACAAAAATTTAGAATATTTTTTAAGTGCCCAAGTTTTGAACTGTTGTTAAGTATGATGAAGCATATCATTATCTTGCTTTGATTTTACAATTAGTATTGTCTAAAAAAACTTCAAAAAAAATCAAATGTCCTTTTTTAATAATCATATCTTGTACTAAGAATAAAAGATATTGTATTGGATCAGCAAAAATTAGTCATATTAAAATTGTCTAATTTGTAATTGAAGACATTGATAATATCTATTTATGTAAATATAACTCTTAAATCAAAAATCCAAAGAGCAATGAAGACAAATCCAGTTGTGGATAGCATTCAATGATATTTAAATAATACAAAGTTGGAAGAAAATAATAATTTAAATTTGAAGATACATAGTTATATTTCAAAGATTTCTTATATATTCCTCTAAGCCTTGCAAGACTTCAAGTTCTTCAAGCATAATATGACTTTCCAAAAACTGGATATTTTGGCTTTAATAAGACCTTGGAATTAATATTAAGAGATTATTAGTGGCCTTAAATATAGAAATTGGTAAAGAAATTTATCCAATCATGCAAAATTTGTATCCAAGCAAAGATCTAAAGATATCAATTATATAGACTTTTCCAACCACTTCCAATTCTTAAAGGCCCATGGCAATTGTTATTCATAAATTTCAATACAAATCTCACAATTTCTAATGGCAAAGACTCAATTTTTGTTATAGTAGACCATCTTATCAACATAGTACATTTTATTTTATGCAATAAGATTATTTCTAGGGAAGAAATATCTATGCTTTTTATTGATAATATTTATCAAATACATTGTCTTCTAAGTAACATTGTTTTAGATCAAAGACCACAATTTGTATCAAATTTTTAGAAATGACTATTTCAATTTTTGAACGTTAAGATTAATCTTTCATCAACTTATCATCCTCAAACCAATAATTAAACAAAACAAGTAAATTAAATCTTAGAACAGTATTTTTATTGCAATATAAATTACCAATAAGATGATTGGATGGATCTCCTATTATAGATTAAGTTTGTATATAATAATATTAAATATTCTTTGATAAAACAAACTCCATTCTTCTCAAGCTATGGACACTACTTTAGAATAGATCCATTTCAAATTGAAGATGTGAAAAGTCTTGCTGCAAAAAACCTAACTACCTACTTGAAAGCCATTCATGAAGAATTGAAATTCTAAATATAAATGGCTTAAGACCAATATAAGTACTATGTAGACATTCATTGCAAGAGACAACCAAAGTTTGAGATTGAAGATCATATCTAGCTACTTTGACAAAATATACAAATAGATTGACTATCATGAAAGTTAGATTACCAAATTCTTAGACCATTTATAATTCTACATCAAGTAAATCCAGTAAGTTTCAATCTTAAATGTGTAGACACCAGTATCTCTTGGCTTCTAAATGATACTTCCCTACCAATGGTAGAAGACTAATATAAAAAGAGAGAGCTACGCTAAAACCTTTACTTATATATAGTCATTTTTTTTAAGATAGAATAGATCTTGTTAAAAGCTTGTTATCTACTATGTCAAATTTTTGCATTTTGAAGGACTTATAGGAATAGAAGTTAGAAAATCCTTCTGCCATACAAGTGCCTAGTAAATCATTGTGACTTTTACAATCCGCTATCATATTGTAATACAGCTATAGGATGAAAGAATAAAATAAGACATATATTATAAAAAAATTCAATTTAAGACTGAGTTATAAAATTATTATAAAATATATAGATAAAAATATATAAAAATAAATAAAATAAAATAGAGAGATAATAAAAATATTTAATGTTAATATTTTTTTATTATAAAAAATATTTTTATTTACTTTATAGGACCATAAATAAGATAGAATAAAATAAATTAATAAAAATACCACTATAGGCATCTTAAGATCAAAATAAAGGATAGTTTCTAGTAAAAATTATCTAAAAAAACCTTAGACTGATATCCAAAGAGGGCTAATTATGAACTAAGGTTGAAACCAAATTCCAAGGTATAAAACCGTGTGACTATGGTAGATGGAATCTTCTTTTATTAATCAAAATATAGAATTTGAGAACAAACTCAATAAGGCTTCTTTAATCATTAGTTTTAAGGTTTTTGGATTTTGAATGACTTAATAAGAGCTATGCAAAGTCAAGATTTTATTTAGATGAATCTAGATATTGAGAAATAAAGTGGATTTTTATTTTTAAGCATATTAAGAATTTTATAGTAGATCTACAAGTGAATATTTTTGAATTTGTGCATATAATTGTATTGAATGTTTATTATAAATTTGAGCTTCATCCAATGGTTAAATCAAAGGTTATTAAAGTTTATCTTAGCCAAGATTTAGAAATTGGATTTTTAGGATCAGTGAAGAATTTTGTAATTTTGTAATTTTGATTTTTTTTTAACTAGTATTTAATTTAATTTATAGTATTTTTATAAAATTTTAAATATATAAATATATATATATATATATATATATATATATATATACTAGAAGATCAACATTAAGATTGGAAAAGAAAGGCAATTAATATCCAAGGGGATTAGAAGTTTTTTCTCCCAATAAATAATTTAAATTCCTTTCAAATTTTATATGCTTATTTTTAATTAAAAGATTAAGAGGTGTACAAATTTTGAATGAAGATCAATAATTAATTTGATAATTATTGAGATTTTAAATCTACTATTGAGTTGATTAAGGCTTCATTAAGATATTAGGATTTTATTAGGATATTAGGATTTTATTAGGATTTCATTAAAACTTGACTAAGGTTTGATTTAGGATTTGATTTAGGATTTGATTTAAGATTTGACTTAGGATTTGATTTATAACTGTATTAGAATTTCATTAAGATTTTATTAGAATTTGATGAAGATTTTGTTAAAATTTTCTTTAAAATTAATAAAATTTTAATTGGAATTTATTTAGAATTATATTAGAATTGTTATTTTTTTGATTAGTTATAATATACAAATATATCTTCTACAACCAAGTATTTGGTGCATTTTCAAATAAGAAAACATATAATATAACATCAATGGATTCAAAGAACATGGGCAAGGTGAAGAAAGAGTATTTCAATATCAAGTAAGGTTATATTTGGAGTCTTTGGAGGTACAATCTTATCACAAAAATCTTGATTCAAATGCCCAAGCTCTGGTGATATTCCTTGAGGTTAGAAGACAATATAGATGGGATTCAAATTCATGTAAAAGATTTTAGCTGGAATGAATCACTTCAATTAAAAAAACCTTATTCTCATTCTACTCTTATTTAAGATTTTGGATTAAGACTCATTCACTAAATACATATGCTTATTCCAAAGGTAATTTTTTCTACTCCTATCAAAGTTACATCATATAATTAGGTCATAGGTGATTATCAAGCAAATGTGCAAGTTGATGTGATTTATTACTTTGATTCTTTATTCAAACATGAGGCATTCAATCTCATTAGATAGAGCTAAATTTGAAATTTCAATGGACTAAGGAAAAAAAAAAAAAAAAAACTCCTTCTCTGTATAAAATCAAGGATAATTGTGGCAAATGCTCTTTACATAGATAAGCAAGCCCTCATTCCTATTATTCTTTTTATTCATACAATATGAATTCTAAGCCATTGAAGAATAATATTTCTTTGAGCAACTCAAAAATTTATTTAAATCCTAACTCTTATGGGTTGAAAAAAGGTAATAAGTATAGCTCTTTATCTCAAGAAAGAAAACACTCTAAATCTCCAAAAAAAATAATTGCTTATTGATAAAATAAATCTAAGCCTTTCTTTCTTTTATAATTTATGAAGTTAGAGATTTTATCTTATAATGTGAAGAATCTAAATGATCCTTTAAAAATATTAAAATTTTGTAATTATATTTATAATATTTTTTTGAAATATAATATTATTTTTATTCAAGAGCATAAGTTATATAGATCAAGGGTCGAAGAATTAAGCAATTTTTTGTGGCCCAATACAGATTTATATATTTTAGAAGCAACCTTAGGCTATATAACAATCTTGATGGTATGGAAGTTGGAGGTGTTTGTATACTAATTTCTTTAAAACTAAACAATTAGTTAATAATGTGGAGGCTTTTATGCAAAATAAAGTGTTATAGATCATATTCACTGATATCTCTAGATAATCCATTGAAATTATAAACATCTACACATCCAAAATAAAACAAGAAAGATGCCAACTTTGGAGAAACTTACTTGATAATGTACCTTCTAATACTCTATTTATCTTGGATGGAGATTGGAATATGGTTGACAAAAAAAGTGACAAATCATTATTTTATAATAGACTATTATCCAAAGGTGAAGGCAACTATTGGAATTATTTTCATTCTTGCTTTGTTTTAGTGGACACTTTCCAACACAATGGTTCATTAAATTATTCTTAAAATAATAAAAGATAAGTAATAAAGGTCATAGCAAGATTAGACAAGTTTTATTTAAGCTCCTTTTTTCTCTAAGAATATAAAATTTAAGACTATTATATAAGAGAGGACAACACGTTATCTAATCATCTTCTATTTGAATTTACTTTTTATTTGCAAAAATCTAAAGCTGCATCATCTAATTTCAAAATGAATATTTATTATCAAAATGATCTTTGGATTTTTAAAAGAGCTAATGAGATTTGGTTTCATAATAAAAGTAGAGGATCATTTATTCACCATATATAAATTTTTATATATTTTTACAAGTATTTTTATAAAAAATAATCATTTTTATAATAAAGATACTAGATCAAATTATAAGGTCAACTATAAGAGATCTACTTTGCTCTTTAAGCAAATCTTGAAGATATCGGCCTTGAAGCTTGTCTTAAACAAGTTCATGTATTCTTTAACCAACTTGAAGATTAGTAATTATAAAAAATAAAAAATAAAAAATAAAATAAAAAAATCAATATATTATTATATGGCACGATTTTTAATTTAAAAATATATTATATACCTAACTATAGAGAGTTTACTTATAGCTTATTGGCCAAATTTTAACAAGTGATTTTTCTTTAATAAAGAGGATAAATAAGTATAATAATATTAAAAAAATATTATACTACTAAGAACCTTTTATATTTAAATAGATTTATACATAAGATTTTTTATGGTATCTAAAAAATCTTTAATATATTTTTTTATACCAAATCATGACTAATTAATTTTTGGTAAGTTAGATTTTTAATAACTTCAAAAAAAATCTATAATCTCCTTTCAAAAACTAATCTTTATATCAAAATTTTATCATAGCTTCATATATCCATCTTTTACACCTCCATAAAGTCTTTGCTTCCAAAAAATCTCTTTAGTTTGTACAAAATGCTTAAATTGTAACAAAATCCTTCAATATCTTATTCACTTGCAAAAGATTGTTTTCTTTCTAAACTTTAAGATTACATATTTCTTGATTCAATTGTTTAATTTCTATCAAATTCTTCAAAAGTATATTTTGTACCTTTAAGCTTTATAACAAAAAAAAAAATCAATAGTAGATTTACTTCCAATTGTCTAATATCTCAAAAATCTTAGCAAGTGCTTAAAATCCTAAATTATTGATATTCAAGCACTATTTTCTTCATATCTCTAAAATCCAACATCCAAATTTTATAAAAATTTGTATATAGCTTTGTAACATAAAAATATATATTCTTGAAAATCTTAAGCCAAAATCTTATTAAATTGTTCAAGATATAGCTCAAAATACAACCACTAATTAAATAGACCACTTATTATTTTTAAAATATAAGCACTAACTTCAACTTCCAATATCTCTTCATTTGAACTTAAAATTTATGAAGCCATATATATAAAGTATAGCCAAAAAAGTAATCTCTCTAATTTCAATTACCAATCATTTATATCTTTATGTAAGTATGTGTTAAGTTCCAAAAAATTACAATAGGTACAAATTCAACATCTTGATTTTGAGCACCTATATCTCCTTCATAAAAACTCCAAATTATTCAATTTTTATACCAAAATCATATCCAAAAACCTAAATTTGTTGGTCCTAACCTCTATAGTTCAAATGACCTCAAAAGAAGAACTTTAATTCCTTATAAGGCCTCAAATAGCCTCCTTGAAGTCTATTGGGCATGACTTTTAGTTAATAGGAATAGAGATTTCTATCATCTATTTCCATTCATCCATATAGATAGTCTAATTATTCTTTTTTATATTAAAATTCCTTTTCAATATTTTTTTAAATAAAATTTATATAGTATGTAACTTAAGTATCAAATAAAAAAATCAAAACAAGATTTCAAAGTCACCAGTGTCTAACAAAGATGACTTAAAATATATAAAATTTATTATCAACATAAAATCAACTACAAAATTCACTATTAATAAGAAAATGAGGTTGTATAAATCTCAATATTAGTCTATTTAGATAAATTCTTTTCAAATTAATAATCTAACCTTATTTTATAACCAATTAAAATTGACTAATATGACTCTCACTAAGCTGTATAATAAATTATATATTAAATATATATGTATATTATTTTCACATAGTAACCAAATCAAAACAAAATTAAGTGCTTAGATTAAATAGAATCAAATAAAAAATACTACTAATAAAATCTTTTATGTTACAATTAAAAATTATCATTCTAAATCTATTATTATAAAATTTAAAAATTTCTAAGATGAGCTATAAAGAGATCTTCAAGATTTAGAGAATATTTTTTTTAACTTTTATTCTAATATTTACAAAAGAAACTTCAAGGATCTAAGGAGTTTAAGGAAGCTACAACTCTCTTGCTTAATACTATTCCATGTAAGATCACAAAGATTATAAACAAGGATTTATCTAAACCGTTTAATATCTATGAAATTCAAGATGTTATAAAAGAGATGGCTAAAAGCAAAGCACTTGGTCCAGATGGAATAAGTATTGAATTTTTCTAGACCTTCCAACACATCATTAGATAATAACTATATTTCTATAATTATCCATTTTTAGCTAAAGGCCAATTTTTCTATAATATCATTAAAAGTTTTTTTTTTTTGCAAAAAAGAGATGACAAGACGAAGTTGGATAATTGAAGGCCAATCACATTGTTAGACACTTTTTATAAAAATTTATATTAAAATTATCTAAAGACAGCTCCAAGCAATTTTCATACAGATTATTCATCCTAACCAAACTGCATTCCTTTCTCTAAGATTTATCTTAGATAATGTGCTAGTTATGTAACAAATAAAAAATTGAGTCAAAACTTCAAAACAACCCCTTTTCCTTCTAAAATTCAATTTTTTTAAAGCTTATGATAAAGTTTCTTGAGACTTTATGTTTAAAGCCTTAGAAAAACTTGGTTTTAATAATCCCTTCTTTTATATGATTAAAATTAGTTTCCAAGGTGTGAGCATATTAATTAATATTAATAGAAGTTTTATAAAATATTTTTATAAAGAAAGAGGTGTGAGACAAGGTTGTCCTTTGGTACCTTATATCTTCATTTTGGTTAGCAAAATTCTTAATAATATTATATAGTTGGTTGTCAAACAACACCACCTATAAGATATTTACATTCTTTATTTGATGAATATCATCAAGTAATTCAATTTGGCTTCCAATCTTGAAATAGATTAGTTCAAATCTACCGCCTATTGATAATTTAAAAAATTTGACAAACTATTATGGACCAATCAATTTTTTTAGGTATGGGCATCTAATACAAATATTAGTAAATTCTTTAGAACTTTGTTTAGTATTCTCTTGAATATATAAAATATTGATCAATTTTTTATCATTAGAATGACACAAAAATTAGAAAAAATTGCTCTATCAAAATCAATGTAGTAAGTACAGCCATCATTGTGAATAACATTTTATTTTCCTTGTTATATTTCTTTTTAGCCATATGGGTTGGTTATATGAAGTCTATTTGAAAAATTAAATTGATGATTAAAAAAATTTTGTAGAAAAACATTACTTCTTTAATTTAGTTCAAAGTAGCATAGCATGTTTGTTGTAAAGCTTATGAAGAAGGAGGCTTTGGCATCATCGATCCAAAAGAAGCCACTAAAGTTTTTTTATCCAAATGGGTGTTAGTGGCTATTCAACCAAATCAAGCAAAGATTCAAAAATTTCTTAGATTTAGAATGATGAATGCTAAACCTACTATTTATGGGACTTAGGTACCAGATTTAGTTTGATCACTCACCTCAAATCATAAATGGAGTACTAGGTCTAAAACGTAGAACAAAATAAAAAAAGTTTGAACACATATATATAAGTTCATTCGGCTCAACCCTCCTACTTCCTTTTATAATATGTAGAATCATTTTTTATAGTAGAATCTTCAATTTTTTTCAATTGACTTTCACCTAGAATCCTATCAAGCTACAATTTTTCACTCAAATGGTCTTCATTGTGTCAAAAATCTCTTTAAATGGTCCATGACTCCTCTCACTATAGAAGAAGTAATATCTACATATTATATTCTATTATATTATAGCTCTATTTGGTATTTCTTCCATATTTATTTTCTAATCTCTTAAAAAAACATACTTCAATATAATAATGCCCTATTAAAATCCAATGATTAGATTAATGTATATAATCAAGATGAGATCATCTTTCTAATGTGATATTTTAACTCCCTTCAAAATATGTAGATGTGGAAGAAAATAAATGGTTTGTCCTACCTAGTTCTATGGAAATTAAAATTTTTCAAATATGCGTCTAATGAAAAGCTTTTGCTTGAATAAGAATTAAGTTGATAATTTTTTTAAATTAATAGAATTGTTCTAAAAAAAAAAAATCAACAAGAAAATGAGCTTTTGGCGTTAATTTCTTCTATAGTCTAGTTAGTGATTTGACCTTTGATCTTCTATCATATTCCTCAATTACTAGAGAAGAATTCTTGATTTACTTTGCCAAACTTGGTAGAAGATTATTTCAAAATAATAGCTATACTACTAATCTAGTGACACAAAAATGGACTTCTTTCATTGGTCTAAACTTTTCATTTAATTAAAAAGATACTTGGTCCAACTCCTATTCTTGTAAAGAAATTATATTTATTCACCTTATATGATACAAAGTGTAGCAGTTAACACTTGGAAAGGAAAAATCAGCCCTAATATTGATATCTATTGTATAATGTATCAACTCCAAATTCCTAAATCTATTCTCCATTGGTTTTGGGAGTGTCATGAAGCCTATTTCATTTGGAATTGGACCACTTCTCTTTTATATAAATTAACATCCAATTCTTGGAATTGAAATCCTTGGAAATCCTTTGCTTGGCAACAAGCTATTTTTACAAAAACTCTTCTTTTTAGATTCAAATGTTTTTGTAAGATCTAGTCTTTATTAAAGGGACTTTGATTATGGACTATTTAGATTCAAAGAAACAAGTTTGTCTTTGAAAATGAAGTATAGAGTACATTGTATACTAGAAGCATAGTTTAGAAGGGTCTTATCAAATATGGGCAAATTTGTTGGAAATTTGTCAAAAAAAAATTAGCAAAACATCCACAACATGAGTCTTCTCTAATCAAGAGGAGAGATAACTCTTGGATGCCTAAACACATACTTGGTTCTAGAATACCTTAGTGTGGTGGGATCATACATGAAAATGTAAATGAGCTCACTTTAGTAGTTGCTCCTTGTTAGTACTCTTAGCTCCGCTTTCGGATATAAGCAGTTAAGTAGACAATTGTACTTTTTTTACTCCATTAATGCATCAGATATACCCCATTTTTGTGTCAAAAAAAAAAAAAAACAAACAAACAAACAAACAAAACAAAATATGTCTCAATCTTGCTTTACTTTAGCCCACTTATAAAGATTCATAAAACCATCTCTCTTCAGAAATTTTTTTTTAAAAATCTAACTTTTTGTTAAAATGTTAACATGATAACATTGTACCATTTTAACTTTTAGTAGAAGTTTGAAAAGAACAATTTTTAACAATTCAATTGTATCACAAGAAGCATAGACTCTTGACTCTTTCTTGCAGTTCATGCAGTAACGTCACGAGATGAGCTATGAATTCGGCGAGGTAAAGAAAATTGATAACCGTTGCAACAATCAAGACTGATCTTGGTCGCAGTAACCACAGGGTCAATGTACAAAATGACACTTTCCACAATCATGTATTCAGATACCAAACGAAATAAATAAAATATATAAAACAAAATTAACACCACGTACAGAACGAGATAGTTAAACACATTTCAGGAGGCTGAAGTAGCTGGATGGCACGGACTTAGAATCACAAATTTATTTCCCCTGCTCGAAGTTCATAAGTACACAAAGGGATTTGTAAACGAATTCGGTGCGAGGAATGAATTAACGTAAAGCTCCTCCTTGATCACTATAAAATTCTAAACTAATACATTCCAACGCTACCGATAGTAGACATAACTCATGCTTTCAATTCTACCAAAGAACTCCACAGATTGAAGTAAGCTCCATCCCTCCTTTCGATGCTGGCTCCACTTTCATAGGTTATTATGACATCCTGCCTGTCTGAGCAAATGATCATCTTATTGACACAAGAAACCGCTCCACACCACTTTTTTGGCAGAAGAGCTCCAGTAATTTAACTGAAGACAGCGTTTCTAGCCAGGCTAGCCTCCCCAGATACTTTCCGAGTATCGTGACACGCTCTTCTTGATGTCCTCAGTAGTCTCGGGGTATATTCGCCACCTACAATCCTGACTATACACCAGAGTACAAATCACAAGATAGGTACACAACGATATAAATTTCAGGAAAACTAAAAACAATGACTTCAGGGTGTGGAGCAAACATACCCACCTGGAATATCGAGTGCTTGAAAGAATGACATTCGAGAGTCCTCTGATAGGGTAACTATCTTGAGACTTTGTCATGCACCACCTGACGATAGTTTAAGTACCTATGCTGTTCAAACACTGATTTTTTATTGCAATGAAAGTGCTTCCATCGCTCCAGCTCCTCTTGCAAGCAGACGAAGTGCAGTGCCCTTGACAAGCCAAGCTGAACGCTCTGGTGCATCTTTGTTGTAACTCAGAGGCCTACGCTTACCATTTGTTTCAACAGTGTGATAAACAAATGGCAAACGTAGCACAAGGAAACTATCAGGTGGTAGCACCACTTCCGGTTCAAACTTGGGATCTTGCTCAACTCCTTGCTGTGGATGGACCACAGGTTTGGAGTTAACTTGTTTGTTCACCTGCAACTTCGATGAGCTCAATGATAATGATTCCTGGAACGCAATAGATCCAAGCCTTAGCAATGTTGATGAACTAAAAAAGAACACACAAACTGTACAATGAATAGTACAAGGGAACCAAGAGTGTTGCAAAAGAGAACGTTAGCCTGGTACTTAAAAATTAGTAAATTTGATCCATAACCAAGTACTAAATTTCGTACTTTCCTCGTGAGACTTCCCCAGTGTGTACATGTGTTATAATAAATGTCTTCTCAAACATTTTCAAATTTCAAGGTCAAAGAACAACTGCAACACGCGCTGATTGGATAACATCTGTATAATAAGTTAACGGGAAAAATTAAATAATTAACTGGAATAAAAACAGTCCTAAACGACTACAATATTGAGTCACATGTTATGACATACCTCAAATTGAACAACCGCTTGAGTAGCAAGTATCAAGGGAATCGGAGGTGTAACCTACATAATTAAGCTCAGCAAGAGTTAGCAATGTTTAAGTTATGAGACAAAAACTTAAACATACACAATCCAACAACCTAAAATAGACCAGTTCTCTAATTTTGCTTTCGAGAAAGAATAATTTATGACAACAATGCAAGATGTTTCAGGAGTAGACTAGCCACAGGTGCCAAGAAGTGTACCAAAAATATCCGTTGAAGCTGAGATACACATCCCCCATAAACCATGCCCTCCTCGTTTTCCTCACGGCTCGACAAAGCCTTGCAATGAGGACAGTGCATAAAAATAGGCAGATCCATCCCTAGTAGTGAATACCCATCTCCAGAACCTTTAAGTATTCTCATAGCATCTGAATCTACTCCGGATCTTTTACCAAAAACAGCGCCTCCAGGAGTTAAAGCTGTGGTCACAGGTTGTTCATCTTTAATATGTATATGTGGGCCATCTCTCATCATTGGACTTTGCTCTGATTCCACAATATCAGGTTGAGGGTAAGATACTCCTAAACTCTGAACATGGTTAGCAGATAGCAAAAAGCGATGTCCATGAGGGCATTCATGTTCAAAGCCAATATAAACTTGAAAACGCTGAACATTCGATGTTTGGTCGAAGTCAAACAAGTGTGCATCATTGGTAGACTGTTCTACCTCTGCATCGGTTTTCAAAGAAGCCAGAGTATGCGTCACGTTATGCTTTAACGTGTCATTTCTTACCCCTGAAGGGGTGACCTCCACGGTATCGTGTCTTTCCTCAACATACGAAGGTTTTAGAGATTTTAGGGGTGCCTGCAGTGACTGCAGCTTCTTCTCTTTTTGTGGCAAAGGAGGAAAAGCAGAATCGCCACCATAATTGACATTTGATGAGGAGCTCGTGTTCATCTTAACTTTGTCCATCCTAGAAGTCGAGGTCTTGGCAACCACCCTGTTGCTTTCACCAAATGACCCGTTTCCGGTGACTTTACTGGAAAAAGTCGGCTCCACATGAGCCCCATGTTCAGTATCTATTGAGCCATTCTGAGGTACGAAAAGGGCATGATTAGATTGGTCAGGCTCTATTCCTGCTTTGTGGGGCTGCAGAGAGCTATCTGTTTTCGCTGGCAGGGTAACTGTTGCAGAACTGCTTTCAAACAGTATCACAATATCCCACACTGACAAATGCTTATATTCGGGAATGAACCCTATTTGCATCAAACCATGACCGGGATGGTAGTAGCGTGCACTCCCTAGACGGACAAGGCTCCAGGATGAACCACCCAGATGATTCACACCACTGCTAGCAGGCAAGGCCAGAGCAGGTAACATGTCCTCACAACCAGAGAATTGAAAGAATGTCACATTTGCACTCTCAAAATCAAAGGGGTCCTTCCTCAACTTCCTAGAGCGACCACATGCACAAGCATGAAGAAACACCACACCGCTTGAGTGTGGCTTGCATGAACCCCCTCCTGCCACAATACGCATGTTTATTGTCAACAAATGAAATAATCATGATACAGACAATTGAAACAAAACATGAAAAACACAGGAGAAAGACAGATATGCATAAGAACTGAAAATAATTGTGAGAATCTCCTTGTGCCGGGTTCAGCCGCTTTAGTACTACTTTAAAAAGAGAGTAATCCTGTAAAAACCAACCGTGGCAATGTGCCAGCGATGTTCAAAGAGAAAACTACAGGCATTGTCAGTGATCAGAATTTTACCTTTCATATCCTTCTTGAGCACTTTATCCGAAGTCTCTGCTCCATCCTTGGACACTTCCAAGAGATTTACCTCTGCATTTACCACATCATGCACAAGATGTCTACAAGGATTTCCTGTGAAGCTTACAGCATCACATAGCTGTCGTCCAGCATGCCAAATAGCTTCGCAACTTGCAATCAACTTCTCAACAAACGACGACACTGCTGGCCCTCTGACCATGTTATGGAACACAGCAAGGGCTTTCTGAAGGTGAGCATTGTGGACAACAGTTGGATATGTAGACGGAAGGTCTTTTGAGTAAACCTCAAGAGCGATCGGAAGCGATCTCTGGCACCACTTCTTGGAAAACTTGTGATCAATGTCAATCGCACTGTCTAGAATGGAGATAACTCCATCTAGAGAAGATACCCGCTGCCGAGCCACAGTTGACAAATTTGATGTCCCGCTGGTGGGATTTGCATTTGTGAGGCTTTGGGACGATTGAGAGTACCTCCTAGTACTTTTGCGGGGAGAGCTCTCTTGGGCCTTCGTGTTCTCCTTTTTCTCAACTGTTGAAGGTTCGGTGTTAACAGTTTCACGATTTTCCCATGATGAAGTTAGAGCGTCTGCAAGAATCTGGGAAGCAGAAAACCAAAGAGTCACAGTTGGAAGATCAGGTGGAATATGCAGGGGCTTTGTGGCTCCGTTCGCCCCTCCAGATGCGCTTGCAGCAGCTGCAGCTGCTGCAGCAGCAACCATACCAGCACCGCCAGAATTGCCTGCCATTAGAAACAAAAACAAAGATATCAAAGGAAGGGGAAAAGAACCAATTACATCCACGAATCCCGCTATCATTGATACATATCTACACATGAGTATTATCTGGAACGCTAAACCAATCAATTACTATACACAGATGCTCCAAAAGAGTAAAGTGAAAATTGAGAAAACTGCAGATGGACAGTGTGTCTACCACCACAGGGCTTCGGATGATGCAAGCAGATGTCATTGTTCCTTGCATACACGTCTCGGTAAATTATAAAAGTACATGAGCTGAATGACTTTTTATATTTTGTAATACAGGTATCATTTATTCTACTAGCGACGTTACCAAACATGAAAGATAGTGCAGGGATAAACACACCTGTTGTGGTACTGGCTATGGCCCCCCTCCCTCTCAAAATTTCTGTATGCCTCAACAAAAAATCCCTTATGGCTTGTATATCGTCCAATACTGGCTCAGAATATCCTGTAACAACAAAAGAATGGAAAGTACTTTCATCATAAGTTTAATGCGTTGAAACAGAAACAGTAACATAGCCAGATACCCTAAAAGATAGCTTTTCGATCACTTTGCGGCAGTTCCTTGATAAACTCGAACTCAAATGTTCCTAGGTGTTCTTATAACGTCTACCTGTAAGGTTTAGTGTCTGAGTGGAAGGTCCTTCCATGCTCCGCATGTAACTGGCAAGTACATCAGAAATTTCTTCAAGACCAGCTCCTGGTCGATTAGAAACTCTATCTACGAAAACAGCGGCTCTGGTTTGATCCAATGCAAAAAGTGCACCGCCACTGGTAGCTCCACCAAAAGTATTCACGCCACCACCAAGCCCTCGGAGAGCAGATGCTGCAGACCCAGAGGAACCGCCTTCCCCTACTACACTGGCAAGCGTTCGACATTTTTTCAGAAGGAACCTAATCTGCGTCTCAAAAGATGCTTGCATCTTCTTACGAACACCTCCTTCAGTCTTGCTTCCAGGCCTGCTCAACCCTGGGCTCGATTGAGAAGACTTTGACGGTCTGCTGTGAGTACTGTCAGGAGATAAAGAAGCCCCTGGCCCGCTATGCAAACTGCTAGAAATTGCTAAACCATCCATTGCATCTTCAATAGCGGACCCAGGTTTATTACTGCCAGATGTTGATTCCACGAATTCTTCCAAACACACAAAAAGAGCAACAGGCGTGCACTGTCCGGGATATAAAACAGGAACTGCACCACCTAGGGACCCATTTGAAGAGCTCTGTCGGCCAGTGGTTACCCCAACCCCGCTCCTTCCGACCGTGTCTCGTGATGGGGCCCCTGCACGGAAAGACGAGGAAGATCTGCTGGTGGGTTGAGGGAGGACATTTGGAAGCACTTGAGACTTGACGAAAGGAGCAAGAGAATGCTTTGCAGTTTGCAAAGTTCGAAACATCCGAAGATAACGAGGATCAAAACGAGATCCCTCTTGAACAATCAAGAGTATATGGCACACCTGTAAAAAATACCCTATAAGATAATAATACAGAAAAGGTAAAATGGAAAACATGCTATGTGAAAGAAACGAAGATAATCACCACAAATCTGCAAACAAATGTCATTGCAGACCTAACTTCACCCTATCAACTCGCAACATTCCATCACGAACAAGCTTCCATTGCCATCGATTATCTTCATAATTACCAAATAATGTAACGTACGATAGAATACCTAACACCTACTGAGAATTCTAACAAGGGATTCAAATCAACAAATCTTTTTGCAGCAATAACTAAAATTAGTCCAATACTGATTAGAAACTAGTTACACGCCTGGACTCTGGCGGACACACCTCCGCTAGTTTAGGCTAGATCAAACACATGTCGAAACCAATTAGAAATCGACAATTGTTTTTTATTTTTTTATTTTTTTAAAAGCTTTTTATAATTCGTAATGCAGACACCCTTTATTTTGCTTGTTAATAACACCCCGTTTAAGCAGACCACTTATGGAGGTGACATCCGCTTTCTCTTCCATTGGTGTATCAAGAGTGATATCTTCAGTAAACGTGCCCATTGCATGACTAATCCACTTTAAATTTATAAGAACGTAAAATTCGCTGTAAATTTCGACCGTAGAATTGAAATTTTATCTCAATGTGACGGTTGCAGAGTATACAAGTCATAATCCATGCCGCCCAGCTTTTCTAAGCTTCTTGTGCTAACTTTGCAACCACTCTTATGCAACCATTTGTATGAGGATAGGGAAATAGTCGTAGTAATAACAACAACAACAACAACAACAACAACAAGAAAAAAAACTTACAGAAAACATGAATAGTAACCCGCGAAAACTGTCAGCTTCATGTCGCTCCAATGTCTCAGACAGATTCTCCCCAGCTCGATTATCTTCCTTCAAACAATCACGGGGCAGAGAACCCCAGACATACTCAACGTACAATACACCTTTCTCTCGATCGTAGTAATTTTTTATCTTTCCATCTAACCAATCCCTTTCTACAGCATTACCGGTAGTCTTGCTCTCGGTCTTCCCTTTCGTCTTCTGAGGAGCATTTGATTGAGCGTCCCCACCTCTAGAACCTGCATTGAAGTCCCTCTGGCTTCCATCCCTATTTCTACTACTTTCATCAGATTTTCCTCTACCTTTAACCTGACCTCTCTTTCTGATGATGCCATTATCATGTGAAGACGCTCTCTCTGTTTCACTTCTTTGAGGATTGGGACTCCGTGAAGCATCATCACTCCCAGCCGCTGAGAAATTAGGGTTTGAGGCCCTCACCGTTTCCTGGTCCCCTTGAAAATTTCTACGTTCCGAGGAACTTGCACATTTTCTCCCAGAGAAAATTTGAGCAAGAAGAATGCGGTCCAGGAGTTGTGAGGCTTCATCCTCCAGCCTGCTTATCACACCGATTACAACTACTTGCTCATTGTGAGAGTCCGTCAAATCTTCGTCCTCGTAAGGGGCTGGCAGGACAATCTTTGGTGCAGAATCCCGTAAATACTCGATGTCAATTGCTGAAAATTGATTTCCAGAGAAATCAGCACCAGAAACACCACCATCGGAAAGAGAAGGGGCAAGACCCGCAGAAGGGGATGAAGCTGGACCGGAACCCGGAGACCAAGATGGAGAGACAAAAATTGAGGGAGATTTAGGCAGAACAGGAGGCGAGGTCGGAACGGCACCAGAAGAACTTCCACCTTGATGCGCGGCCTGTGCGGAGCCTGATGTAGAACCCGGGCGGCTCAGCATCCGCACACTCATGGTGCTCTTTCTTCATGCGTTACAGAAGAACAACAAAAACCCTAACAACACGATACAATCTTCCAGCAACGTCTGACAACCTCGCCAACCCTCCTCTCCATAAGATCATAACCTCCCATCAATCCCAAAAAAAAATAGGTCAAGAAAAACCTTCTCTAGCACTTCAAATAATAACGAATCTTCAACAAAGTGCAGTCAGTTCCTCTAATTAAAAAACGTGCACACTTTATGTCAAAAAACATTCTGCTAGTCACCCAAGGCTCTATCTGAAGCTCGAATTTCTGTCGCGAGTGTTCCCGAGCTCCGAAAGCATAAGGATGGAGCCAAGAGCCTCAAAAACCATGTCCATCTAATGGATGAAATGTTCATCTACATCCGGTTCTGTTGACACAAGGGGTGATTTCACACGTCTTGTGGAACATGGAATAAAAAGAAGAAAAGTAGCAAAAAAGACGTAAATATTTTGAGAAAACATATTCTATCTAAATTAGTTTTCAAATAAATTTAATAATTTTTAACAGAGAAGGTTTAAATAAATTGTGAATTGCCAAGTCGATAACATTTTTCAGACAATCAATAGAAAAATGCTTCTTTGAAAAAATAATGGTACATCAATTGTTATTTTATCTTATAATAATTTACTATTGTTATGGAATATATAACGTGGAAAAACTTTAAAATGCAATTTTCAACTTCCCACAAAACATGGTATTTCATTCTTTTTAACAGCTGGTACTATTTTATCACATAATTTATTAGATTAATAATATAATTATTCTTAAAAAATAAATCTAAAACAAATATATATATATAAATAGTAAATTATTTTCAAACAAATATTATTGTAAAAAAAATCAATATCCTAAAACCATAACTTATAAAACATTTGGTTGAAAAAAAAAATTACAATCACCATACCAAGAGTACCACTTGAATATATGATAAAAATATTTTTAAAAAATTTATTTCTATGTAAATAATTAATTTTCTATATCAAAAAAAATAATTCATATGATATTATATAAATATAATTATATAATTTTTTGATTTGATTTAAATTATTGATAAGCTCAAATATCAAAAGTAAAAGTTAATCTTTCTTAATTTTCAATTTGTTGAGTTCAAAATAATATATATATATTTATTTATTTATTTATTTATTTATTTATTTATTTATTTTAATTAATTAATTAAACACATATAAAGAATTCTGAATATTAAATAAAATTAATGTTAGATTTTTATTGATGCATTCTTTGAAAGCCACTAATTTATTCTATGATTGATTGTAAATTAGTCTTAATGGAAATTGTATTTCTTCTTAAAGGTAATTTGTACTATTGAAAGAGTATTTCAAAGTTAAATATTGATATTTGTTTTTTTGAAGATATCTTAAAAGTACCTATATTGCTTAAAAGTATTATTAGAAACTTTATTTGAATATGAACTAGGTATTATATGATTTTTTTTTTTTTTTTCTCAATTAAGATTTGTGTAAATGTTTATTTTTCCAATAAAGAGAAGTTTGAATTTTGTAGACACAAAATATGCATTTGGAATAATAATAATAATAATAGTAATAAAGAAAATAATTTATACCTACTAAATATCTAGTTTATTTAAGAAATATAATTTTCTTACTATGATAAACCAAAAACGACAAGATTGGTTCAATACCTAACAATGTTAAACATTTTTATAATTTTATAACTTAATACAACCACTTCTTCCAATTAGATTTTGTAGGTGACATCTTTGAAAGATAAACATTGGCTAGCTAAAACTTCAACACGCAAGTACTTAACTTTTTGTACCAAAAATATCCTATGATATTTAATAATTTTTTTATCAATAAAATAAATAAAGTCAATAAAATCTAATCAGTCAAAAATAAAAACCACATGATTTTTAGATCCTAAACAAACTTGTAGTATAAAATAAGGTAAAATTTTACATAACAATATAAGATGATGTTAAAAAAAAATCTAGTAAACAATTTCTATTATTATTAGAAATTTTTTTTGACACATTATATTTTTTTTATAATTTTATTCTTTATTTTGTGATTGTATTTCTTTTGTGGAAACTATTGATCAATATATATAAAAAGTCCATATTAAAAATATATATTATTTTACTAAAAATAAAATTTTAAATTAAATAATAATAATAATATTATTATTATTATTTTATGGTGTAAGAAACTTAAATTATAGACCTTAAACTTGAATGTTCGTTTACTATTGACTCTACATTTTTAAGTTGATGGTTGTTGCTAAAACAATTGTTTAGATATTAATATTTAGTTACACAAATTTTTGAATGGGAGTTAAAGAATCAATTGTTACATCAAATAGCAAAGTCAATTACTTACTTCATTTTTAGAAAAATAAAATAATTTTAATAATAATTTCTTCATATCTTATTGTATTCTATAAAATTATTGGTTGATAAGTTCAACCTCATTCTAGTTGGCATTGATTTCTAGTTGGCAATATTATAAAACATGCATTAATATTAAATATTTTTTTAATAAAATCCAAATTTTATTAATTATCACATTAATTACATTGTGCTTTCTCTATATAAATAAAAAAAATTCCAAAATTATATTTTAAAGTTTTAGTGATATATTTTAATGCTTAAAAAATAATAAAACCAAGATAAAATTAATCAACTAAGTTGAGTTTAAAGTAAAGATAATTTGAAATTGTGAAGTTAGATAACTTTGTAATTGAGGCTTAAAAACAAGTTTTACTTGATTGATGAGTTTACAAAAATATTAACATGCTACCATTTAATTTTGTAAATAGATCAAATCTTATATTTTTTAATAGATGCTATCATATTTTCTATAATGATTTGTGATACAATGAATCACTTGGCAAAATATAGTTGTTAAAAAAATACTTACTATCCTTTATCATTATTATGCTAGAACATTCTAAATATTGGTTATGATAGTAAACAAAGTTGGTGCAATGCAAACATTAATTTTTTCACTTGTATTTGAATGTTTGTTATAACATTATATATTTTTTTATTATTTTAATAAATAGAAGAATTATAGAATGATAAAATATTCTACAAGAAATTAAAAAAATAGAAGATAATGTATATATATATATATATATATATATACATAATGTAAATAGAATATTAGTTGAAATAAAGATAATATATGGCTCTTAAAATACTTTGATGCTTCTAAGAAAAAAATTACTCTCTTTATAAAAATAAATCAAACTTTGATGTTGCAATTATTGGTCTTGTTAAATTATCTAATACATAGATCTATACAAACTTCTTAAAAGAAAATATACTCATATATAATTAAAAAACAATAATAACAATAAACCTTCTTAATGTTTTAAAAAAATATATTATCTAATACACTCCTTCTTGTTTTTACTTGCTTCTATTTTTTTACGTAATATAGATATCTATGACATCTTGTCTCTTTAAACCTTACTAATAATATATTATAAGATTTTTCACCACAAAAACTATATCTTGTTATTATATTAATACAAAAAAATACATCATAAAATAATATTTATAATAAATAGAATATTAAATATTTTAAATAATAAAAAACTTCTTAATTTCTTTTTATTTTTTATTTTTTATTTTTTTTAGTATAGATCTAATCTAATGTACTTCATCTATTAATTTTGTTGATTATTTTTATATCTATAGTATAATATGCTTCATCTATATTAATATAGTTGTAACAAGATTATTAAAGAACAATAAAATATTAGAAAATTTAATATTAATTTTGATTAAAGTAAAAAATACTATTTAAATTTATTATACATCTAAACATAAATATATATAGATTTTGATATCAAAGCTTTTATATTAGAAAATAATAAAAGAATATTATAAAACCAAAAATATCAAAATAAAGCTAATATTTTCTTCTATCATTTATTTCATTTGACTAATTAAAATTGCAAATAAAGAAAAAATCATTATCATTATTTTTCTTTTTGCAAGCATTGAACTTGTTGGAGTTCTAAAAATATGTACATGTTTAGATATATGGAGAGAGACTGATGGAGTAACTAGATAGGCACCCATGGAAGCCTTGAAAGAAGAATTTTTGTACCACAGTTACCTCAACAGATACCATCAAGGCCACATTTCAGACTACATGTCTCTCCTAAACACCAAATCATGAAGCCTATTTGTCTCAGACTATCTAGCATCCACAGCAATGGCAAAAGAAAAAAAATTAATAGGAATAAAAAGAGGAAAAAAAAAAAAAAAAAAAAAAAAAGAGAAAAAAATCATGTTACAGTAATATTTTATCATAGCCATCCCACAATTATATTAAAAATCTGACATGACATGGACACACGTAGCAGTGAGTGAATGTGTCGCTGCCATAATAGCATGCGGAACGTTAAGCTCAGCCCACGGAGCTCATACTGAGAGTGGCGGTTGCGAAGGGCTTCACAGGCACACCGCATGGAAGCGGGTTCGGCCAGTGAGTTTCTACAGCACGACCGGTCACAGCCGGTCACTCCGAGTGTGCGCCACATGCATTTCCCCTTGAACGACAAAGCGTTCACCGGATGAATCTGAGCATCTGTGGCTCGAGGGTCGTTCTCTGCGAGTGCGCCCTAGTTTCAGTCTAGTTACGACCTCGATCAGTGCGATGACGTTGCTGCATTTATCTAACAGGAGTTGGGAGATTGTCCATTTGGTGCAGTAATCTCGTGAACGTTTGTGCTTGATCTGGGTGCCGGGCAATTAGGGCCTCCTTTTGTGCGAGGTCAACTTGGCTTAGATCGTCGGACACACCACGACCGAAACCTCCGCAGTGCGTCAGCGTATTTAATCAGGAACATAGACTTTAGATCTCAGAAATCAACCAACTCCCCTCGGTTGGACAAGCCAGTCAGCATTGTTCTAACCCCTAGAATATCTAGGAAAAGGACTGACGTGAAGGATGTACAGTCTGGGGAATGGTCGTGCCGAGAGTAGTAGATATGAGGTGTGGGGTGAGGAAGTAGGCTGTTGAGCGTGAGTGGGGGTCCATGAAGTGGAGCTCTTTCGTCATGGCTATGGCGGGAGGCCATGGCCGCATGTTTCTCTCCTTCTCCTCGTTCTCGTGCTTCCCCCTCCGCATTTCGGACATCCTCTCTAAGTGTTGTTCCTGTTAGTTCCCGTTTACTTCGTACGCCACGCATTTTCGTTCTAATTTCGTGCGATCCCTATTTTGTGCATGGGGAGGCATCTGCCGCCTGATTAGCAAGTTTCGGGTGTTGGGGAATTGGTAGCGAAGAGGGGCTTTGTGATTGTTTTGGTGGAATTTCAGGTTTCAAGGGTGGGAACATTGTGGTGGGTTTTCGAACGCGTGAAAGCAAGCTTTGGAAGGGTTCTGGCGCATGCGGTTTTTGGGGAGGGCTCGTTCGTGCTTGTCACAGTTCTGCGGCTGTGTGAGTCGATTGTTAGCTTCTTTACTTCGAAAGCTTTGAGGTTTCTTTGAGTTTTAGAAGGGGTGGGTTTGATCATCTTCGTTTTTCTCTGCACAATTGGTGCGGTGTGTGCCTTCTTCTGATCAGTCAGAGGACATCTCGCTCTCTCCTTCCCTACCTCCCTCTCTCCCTCTCTTTCTCCCTCTGCTGGTGGTTCTCTGGGAGATCGATATAGCTTGTACATGAAGCCTTGATGCTTGCGTCCCTTTTCTGTTCTTTTCTTCTAAAAAGACATTTTTCTTTCACTTCCTCTCCAGAGTTGGTGCCACTTCATCATCTGACGGAGCCTGTTAGTGAAACAGTGATTGGAATTAGGTTTTTGAGCCTTCTTTATCAGTCAGTAATTATGGCCAAGTTATCTTTGCGCGGACAAATTTGGCAATATTTTATGACGTGATTATGAAGAGCTTGAGTTGCCTTGTTATGTTTTCATCGAAATGTTTGATAGCAACGAGGAGCTTCGACGGTTCTTTTTCATTTATATCCTGATTCGACCCATGTACACAGCTGTAGAGTGGTAGTTGAAATTTTGATATGAGGCGGAATTTGTGTGATCAGTGACTCGAACGTGGTTCAACAACAGCGGAGGTCAAGGTCGTAGTTAGAGTTTGAGTTGAATGCTAACCCGCATCATTGAAGCAACCCTTTTCTTGCTTAAGAAGACTTAGAACTCCTGAAGCGATTAGCAGAAATGGTTCAATTCTAGTGCGAACAGACCTAGCATGTTTAAGAAGCGAAGAGGAACTAGTTTTCAACATGCACTGAAATCGCTACTCTTATTATTTGTTCACAAGGAAGTCTGTAGAATTAGTCACTATCAGCAAAAGTTGGGTCTTTTGCTGGTAAACTTGGTCAAGCAGCCCCAAGTAGCTTCTTGAGCAGGGAATCTAGAAGTAATGAGTTGTGCGGAGGAAAGGATGGAGACGGATGATGCGATGGTGGTGGTAGGGATTACTACAGACAATCTTGGAGCTTCAGAACCTTTGAAAAAGGCTAATGGTGGTAGAAACGAGAGTTCAGGTACAGCTGGCGTGGAATGTCACGAAAAGACTATTTCGGAAGTAAAAGAAATTAAGGCATGCGAATCAGGGGACGATGAATCAGGAGCTGCAAAACACATTGTGTTTGAAAGTGGTGATGGAAAGAACGCGGAAGGTGGAGTTCTCGGGCAATGCACGACTGAAAGATTGGAAGTGAGTACCGCCAACGTCTTTGACGTCTGCATTAATCACATTAATCCATTTATCTCAATGAAATGTGGATTTGCAGTTGTGAGGTAGTGCCTTGCATGTTCCTTTTGTATTACATGTTTAACAGTGAACTCCAATGGCACCATCTCAAGTCTTTGATGTAAAAAATTCAAGAACCACTCTCAGTTTCTATGCATGTCTCCCGTCATTTTCGCTAAGAAGATGTTGGAGGTTTATCGATTTGTCGTCCAATAATACTCCTGCCCACTCGGCACCTTGTGTGGATCACGGTCGTCTTCAGAAAGCATTTCACTATCTGGGTTGATGTCTTTCAGGAAGAGTAGGGGACACATTAGTCAGCTTGACAGTCCATTATTAATTAGTTTTTATTACTATTACAATGCAACGTGAGCTGCACATGTGCTAATCATGAAAAAGGTAAAAGGGTATGGTATAAGTCGTATGGTGTAAGCCATAGACTGCATAGTAGATGATGATGATGTAGGGTTTAACAGTGACAATCATGGGTATGTGAATTTGATGTCAACAGGACAGACTTCTTATCCACTTATTTGCTTTTTTCAAAATGTTATTGAGCGTATAAATGCGAACTTTTACTGTCCTACTCTGTCTTATTTGCCAATACCATGAATGTGGGATGGCTTCTTTATTCATCACGCTTCGCATCTTGCGTTCGCAGGCGATGTTGGTGGTGGAGCAGGTGGCATCAGGAGGTACCAGTGATATCGTTGAGGCCGGTATGGTTACATACACTCTTATGAATGACGCTGAAGTAAAAGCCGGTTGCAGTCAAGCTCAACCAAGAGTGGTAGGACACGAAGAAGTAGCAGGAATCCAGGAATTGCAAACTGGCTTTGAGACGAATTCCTCAACAGACCGCGTTGCCAAAGAGGCTGGTAAGAGATCCGGACCTAGAAGAGAACAATTTTCAATGTATATGTGGGTAAAATATCTTCCATTCTATTTCATATTGGTGTTATTTACGCGTGTGATGAATACAGCGTCTGAGTTGTGTTGGCCGTCGGTTTTGTTCCAGCAGTGGATGTTTTATCACCAGTGGAAGAGGGCATTGTTGCCTCAGGCGAGATTCAGTCGTTACAATTCACTCCATCTGCTGAATTATCGAATAGATCGGTGAGAAATATGAATGGCAGTGTGAACATTAGTCCGAAGCGCTCATCAGAATCTGCTAACGTTAAAGAACCTGAAGAACCTTTGCTTAGGTCTATAGTGTTGTCTCAGAAAACAGAAACGATAAGGAATCGTGATGATACGATGATCAGGCTGGAGAACTTGATGCTGATTCAAGAGTCTCGAAAAGATGTTGATAGGTACAGGACTTCATCTAGTAGCATAGCTGAGGCTGTAGCTGCAGAAGTCGCTGCTGGAGTGGCCGAAGGTATAGCAGAAAGTATTGCAGAAACCATTGCCAAAGAAACAACAAGTACGTTTGGACAAGATTCAACGGAGGGCCGACTGTTTGATAGTGGTAGGTTTGAAAGGATTGCTATTGCTAAAGCGGTAGCACAAGGTATAGCTGAAGGTGTCGCCCAAGAAGTTGCTCAGGGATTGACAGTTGGACTTGCGGAGGCAGCTGCAACTGCTAAAGCTCTCAATGGAGTTGATCAAGTGAAGCCAGCTAGTATCCAAGGTGTGCCTCCCTTTTCTTTTTTCGTGTAAACAAATTTTCTATAGTTGTCCCTTGATATACATTTTTCTTGAAGTTTCAAGACACTCCGATGGAGTAATTCAGTCGGTTTTCTAGTTTTAGTGGCTTATTGTAATATTGTTTTTGTCTTTTCTACACATCGGCTCTTTCTGGCTTGGATCAGGTATGGGAGAACGGAACAAAGATGGAGTGCTTTGCGATTGTGGGATTATTGCTGTTGTGAGAATAGTTGGTGAGAAGAGCCCTAACAGAGGTTTGCGGTACCTGATGTGCTCTCGTCAAGAGCCTTCTTTTTTTAAGAGAAAGGGCAAGAGGAAGGAATCTGATACAATTGGAAAGTGCAAGTTCTTTAGGTAAAATTCTGTGTGTCGAACTTTGCTACTTGGTTCATTTAGCTGATTGTCTGGCAATTGGTAATATATCCCGATATTTGCTATTATTTTTTGATTTCACAGTTCTTATTTCATTGTTTTTGTTTATAAATTTGCAAACATTTTACTAATATATGTTGATTGTAAACTTCGATTTGCTTATGCAGGTGGCTGGACACTCCAAGACACACCTCCAAAGAGGACAGAAAGAATCAAGAGAAAGAAAAGGCTCAGTTGGAAGAATTAAATGTGCATTACTCTACACGGTCTTCTGCTAAGAAAAGTAATTCGGAGTCGCCTTCTGGAGCTGGCACCGTGTCTTCAGTTGATAGAGGAGAAATCCCACCTTCTGATATCCCAAGTTCAAGAAATACTGATGATAACTCGCTTATACCGGAAGTACCTGAATCTACATCTATTTTGAAAGTGAAGTCAACACGAAAGCAACTAAAAATGGCAACTGTTGAGAAATCTGGGAAGGACGACGTACAAGTTGCAGAACGGCGCACTTCTTCGGGCACTTTAACGCGTTCTGCATCGACAAAAGGACCTCCAGAGCTTCCGCAGGGATCTACCTTAGATACTTCTGTAGTCAACACGCCTACCAGTACGCCAGCAAGTGCTTTAGGGAAACGTACAAGTGATTGGACGGATAGTTACATTGGGCCAGAATGGCAGCTCTTTGAGAAGGGAGGTTCGTGGCGTAAGAGGCGTAGTGTCCGAGGAGAAAGTGGACTTAGTAGTCGATATTCAATCGGTGGTAGTGCAAGAAACATTGGATTTAGCTCCTCTGAGAAGAAGCCCTTGCACTATTTCAGAAGGTCAACAGGGCAGCTTGGAGTGTCTGATCAGAAAACCTTTGATCTTCTTAGTTCAGCACAGCCTGCGACCGATGTTGAAAGTGTTGGAACTGACCTCAAGGATGAGCCGGACAATCGCTTCAAAAGCTACTACAAGAAAAACAAATTTGGTAGCTTTTCAGAACAGAAGTTGAAGAGCATGCATGCAAACACCAGCGATAAATTGCAACTAGGTGGGAGTAAATCTCGAGTTAACAATGGTGTAGAAGTGGTTTCTCCTGTAGAAACTGAGAAGAAAACCAAGTCACAAATGCGGCGGCAGCAGAGGAAACTACCGCTCTCGGAAGTTTATGGCATTGTGGAGCCTTTGCTACCTGGGAAGAAGACGACCAAGAAGGGAACAACAATCCCTCTGGATAAGGAACCCAGCTTATCAACTTCAAAGCAATCACTTGGAAAGAGCACGCCTCTAAGTGTTGCTACGGATCATGAGGAAGTAGGACACTCCAAGTCTCCAACAAAGAAGAGAAAGTTATCATGGGTTGTTTCAGAGGATTCTGTTGTGCTAGAGACAGATGCACCAAAACGAATCTCTGTCACAAACAATAGCTTAGGGGCTATAACTGTAAGTAACTACATACTTTTTTTTTATTGTGCAGTTGTATATGTGTGGGATCCTAACTTTTTATTAAGTACTGGAGTGTTTTGCTTCGAATATCTTATCCAATGATGTCTTTTACTTGTGACCAGAACTCAATGGTTGAGGCTCCTCTACTAGCGAGTGCGTTCCCTACTGTACGGTATGAAGCAAAGCTTCCTGTTGAAGATTTTAACGATCCTGATGATCCATGGTCATTAGAAATACCCTGGAGAAAGGAAGAGGATCGAGAAGTAATATCGCAGCAGCAGGAGAGAGAGATGTGCAGGGACGAAAGAAGTGGAGAAACAAAGGAAGGTGAGAATCATGAAATAAAAGTGGACGAAATGAAGAGGACAGAACTAGTGAACGAAGCTGTAACAACTAGAGAACAATCACCTAAGAAGATATTACAATCAGCTGAGTTAGGTGTTTCTGAGGCAGCCGAATTGATTAGGTCTGAGTTTTCTGGAGGCATTTGTGAACCAGTATCCTCCGAGAACAACCTAAATGCAGCAGCAGTAAAGGAATCAGATTCTCCTCTCTCTTATAAGGATCAAAATACTGTCAATGCTGTGGAGGATACGAGTACTTCACTTGCGGATGCAGTTCAAGCAGAAGGGATTGGATTGCTTACTGATAGTCAGGAGCTGAGTGACGTTTTGAACGAGAACCCTGCGGATACCCGACACGAAGCGTGCATCAAGGCTGGCAAGACGGTAGAAGTAACTTCATTCCCAGCAACTCAGAACTTGCCCAACTCTAATACATTAATAAAAGGGAATTCTGATTCACCTGTACATAGCAGGGATGATGTGTCTGATCAGCTTAACTTAAAGACTATTCACCATTATCAAGAGGCTACACCAGAAATTCATGGCATAACACCCCCCTTTGGAGAAGAGATGTTTTGGCCACCGAGGTTGTGTTCAGATATCATTCCGCCCCATTCAACAAGTAAAAACACTACAATGCCTCAAAATGCAGTTGAAGTTGTACAGAAAGTCGAGAGCTCTATCAAATATACCTTAGACAATGGTTTGCTGCAGTCAGCACCAGGCGTCTATGAGCCATCTGTGCAGAAAGACGAGATCTCACAAAGTTTACAAGGATTGAGTGTGAGAGGGCTGGGTCAAGATATGAATACTTTGGAGTCAAGCTCTCCATCATCCCAAGCTACTAGGAACGACCCCAAAGTGCTTGATTGCTGTACATTTCCAAATGAAGGGGGCAATGACCTTTTTGTTGAGACGTTTTATGAGCAGGACGCTGGGGTTCTTCAAGAACAGCAGACATCTGTGGTGGTCGATGATCAAAATACAGGCGAGAAGTCTCATTCAAGTGTAAGTCCTAATCTGTTTTAGGGTTGTGTATTTTATCAGCCTATTGTTTACTAGGTAAAATGCCGGTCTAAAGTGTTCACTCTAAATAATTTAGGGTCCTTCGAGTCATAATAAGTATCTCGTCAATATTTGACTTCTTGTAGACGGCACATAGTTCTTGCCGTATATCAATTTGCATTCAAGAAATCCAGAAGTTGCATCTGGATTGCCTCTTTCGAATTTCTTCTTACCTTCTGCAAGACTTCGAAGAATTCCAAGAGGTGTGTTCCTTGACCCGTGTGGGTTATACTCATGAATAGTCATGTGCGAAGATTTCATGGGAGTTGCATCACAGGAATCAACGAGAATTTTCTTGGTTTTTGAGTTGTTAAAGATCAACAAAGAAATTACGTTGTTTCTCTTCAGATGGTGGTTGCTCGAACTGGAACTCAAGTTGAAGCTGGTGGTGAAGAGTCTCTTATGAGCGAGAGTGCAATCATAAAAGTTTCCACAAGCGTTGACAAGGGTGACCACACTGTACCTGACAAGATTGACTCAACAATACCTTTGGAGCAGCTTCTACTAAATGAGGAGATTATTATAGAAGACTCTATGAAGATTAATCCTGTTGGAGTGGCAATGGCGACGGATGTCATGCGCAAGGACAATTCACTGCTTGGAAGTGTTGCTGTAGTGAGCAAGGATGGTTTATCCGAGTCGGACCATGTGTGGAGGTGTGGCACCGATATTTCTAAAAAAAGATCTGAGCCACCTAGTGCCTTGAGCGATGTTGCAGCGACTAGTGAAAGGGACGTAGTGTTATCTGATGACAAGCATGAGATTGACGATTTTCAGGAAAATGTTAAAGGGATTGAGGGGGCGATTGAGGAACCTGCTATTAGTGGAAGCAATTTAATAGCTGAAGGTTGCCCTGATGGTATAGTGGGCCAAGTGAGTACTCATGAGCCTGAAAAGAATCTCGCCCATGAACCTCTTGATGAAGGCGGTGTCTTCAAATCTCCAGGTCCAACGGACAACGCTGGAGCCGCAGCTGTTAGCGAAAATGCTGGGTTTTTAAATTCTGTTTGGAGGCTTGCTTCTGGTAAAAAGACCAGATCTATTGGTTCTATTGGAGCTCCAACTGTAACGAGCAAAAGGTCACGATCAGTGCTTCCGTCACAGAAGGGTGGTTCAAGTGGAGAAAGTAAAGGACACACCAAACACCAAGCAGAAATCCAGTGGGTTGATGTGCCTTTAGATTGGAGGAATGAGAAGTCCACAGGTAGGGTACCTCTTCTATCAAACTCTTCTGGGAGTGAATTGCGACCTTTGCAGTCTGCTGATACCTCACAAGGTACACATAGTGCACGTCCAAGACCTGCAAGAGGGGAAGTCGACGAATCTTCCATTATCACAGAAGAGAAAGGAAAAGACCATGATGCTCATGTAACTAATGGTGATGCACACGCACGACAGGCTAATCTTGGGAGTACGACAATAGGTGATGCGGCTTCAGTTCCAGCAGGTGGTCACCATCTAGTTGGAGGTCCTGTCAATCAGCAAGCAGTTGCAGGAGGAGAGAATGTTTCCCAGAAGAGAAAACGGGGCAGACCAAGGAAGGATAGTAAGAAGCCTGTCGGATTACAGTTTGCTGTAATTGATGGCCACAAGGTTGGTGCAGCTGGTGGAGTAGACCGGACTTCAGAGTTTGAATCGGTGAGATAAATAATGAGGGATACATCTCATCTAGTATTATTTTTGAAGTATGTGATAATCTTGTCCAAAGACAGTTCTAATCATGGATGGCTACTTTCTCATCTGAAGTGTCGTTTTCCTTTCACGCCCCAGATGTTGGATTCATCATGGTCTCGTGCTTGATTATACGATTGTCTGTGGAGGTCTGTACAATCGTATGTAAAGAGTGCGTTTATTTTCATTTGGGTTTCCCTGAAAAAGACAGAAATGAGGTGTGTTTGCTTGTTGGACATAAAGTCGGGGGATGCTTTAGTAACTTGGTTGAAAGAGCTTGACAGAAGAAGTGTCCACTTCTTATTCCTTGATCAACTGGTCTATCAGGCTCTTCTGAAGATTATTTTACAGTGTGTTATTCTCTTTCTCTCTCTTTCTCACACTCTCTCTCTCTCTCCCCCCTCCCCCCGCCTCATTTTATTTTACTTTTTCTTCCTCGTACTTCTTGTCTGTGGTGCTGCCACAGCTTCACTCTGGTATCTCCATGTACTTAAGAGCTCTCTCATATTTTGTCAGAATAGATTGCAGACTTCAATTCTTGGGAATGTGTGTTTCAGGCCAAAGTTGTGGAAAAGGCTAATGGCGAGCCTAGTTCTATGCTTATTTGCAGCACATCTGTGGAAGGCAATGCATTGACAGAAATACATGGGGAGGACAGGGTTTTACAGCTTGAGAGGTCGGCTAGTAACACAGAGGGAGAGAATAGCAAGCGTGAACGAGGAGGTTCCAGTGGACCGGATGAATGTGGAAGACATGTGAATGGAAACGGCTTTTCTAGTGCCCCCGTAGGTCAGTATTCTCTTTCCTCTTACCGCTATCTTCAGATTGATGCATGTAATAGAGTTGTTTAGGTCGGTCGATGATACGCATGTTTCACATCTGACCTATGGTCCGGTTCTTGAACCATGAAGATGTTATCAGAATCATATGATATCATCTAAGCATTAACCACTCTTTTTTGAAGATTCCAAGAGATATTTATTTTTTGTCGCAATTCAATTTTTTCAGGAGGTCTGCAATCAGAAATTCTTGTTCCATATTGCTTATGTAAAATTGCTCCACGTCACGCAATCCTGAAAACTGTTTTTCGAAGTGGTGATCCAAATCAAAGTCTCCGTTACTGGAGTTGCAGCAACTTCAGAAAACTCTTTCCAAAGAAGCAGAAACCTCTTGCAGAAGTGGCTGAAGAAAGTTGCAATTTTTTTAGGTGATTCCTAACTGTAGCGATATGTTGGACTCATTTTCATTGGTTGTAATGAACTTTACCTCGCATAGATATTTATGCAGCGACAAATATTTCTTTTCATCTGCAGCCACTTATACCAGATGCCAAGACGTATGACTTGACGATGCCTACATAATTGAATTTAATTGAAACTGCACATTGAACTGACGATTGGAGCTCATCCAATTTGGCAGTCGGGTGTTATTTGACAAGTGACTTAAGTTTGTTGTTATTATTCTCATCCAGATTTTAATTTGCTGCAGATGGATAGACACCCCAAGATTTACTGCGAAGGATAAAAGAGAAGCCCGCAAGGAACGATACCGTCAGGTGGAGTTGCAGCGACTGCTGTGAGAACTGCACTGCCCTGCCCTGTGCATTGTATCTAACCTTCTTTACATATTTAGGGTACTCTTGAACCCCTTGGCTGATTCTTGTGAGAATCATGGATGATGGTTGTTTGGATAGTTGTCCATGACAGTGAAGAAGCCTCATCTTTTTCAACTGTTTTGGATCATGTACATGCTAGTAGATTTTCATTTCCGTTCGAGGAGACGTCTTCCCTGGCTGGTACTCATCACACCAAGGGGGTCAAAGCATATACTGGGAGGTTATTGAGCAAAGGTCGTCTTGTATGTAGCTAGTCGCCTGCTCCATGTTGCAAGTGGGTAGCTGCAGGGCTGCACCAGGCCGTGGTGGTTCTGTCAACAGTTCGAGAACCTGGCCACAATTTAAATCATTTTGTTCTTTTTTCAATCAGTGCCTTCAATTTTAGCTGTTTCTTAATGTCAAAATCACCTGCTCCTCTTATGTTTTGCCCTTTGGGTACAATGTTACATGTCAATATGAACTGTATAACTGGCCATCTTCTGTTTCTAATTTCATGATTTCAAGAGGAACTTGACTAAGCACCTAAATTCCTCAAATATTGTTCCCTCAATAGAGGTAGTAGGGGAGGATGGGTTGGAGAATAAACTTTTGAGATTCCTACAATTGTGATGAAATTTTTATGTGTGCATTCTCAAGAGTATGCAACTTCAAGAGTGTGGATGAAATTGCATTGAAATTCTCCTCTTTTTGGGACTAAGATAACCTCAAAAGTTGTGTTGTGGAACATAGAGGCTTGACACTTGGCAATTCTAAGAAATTTGTCCACTTTTTTTGCCTATTTTTTTTGGTTTTTATGAAGCCACCAATTTGGCAATGTCAAGCTATCAAATTGCCTTCAAGTGTTTTCATGAGAATATTATGGGATTGGATTCAAATTCATAAATTCTCAAATATTTTATTACTTCTAAATATAGCATATAATTTTAAGTTTAAATATTTTCAATTGTCTTTGTATTCAATGTTGTGTGATTAGTTTGTATCAATTTTATACAAAACTATTTTTTAATCTTGAATTTTTTATTTTTTTGTAATGAATTGTTAGTTGGTTTAATCAATCAAATATTAATTGTTTATATACTAATTGATTTTTGAGATTTTGAATAAGCAAATGGATTGAAATTATTTTATTTTACATAATTTTTTTAAAATGTACTACAAACCAATTAAATCTAGAAGATTCAAACTGAAAGCACTTTCTTGTAAGCTTATGTTTATAAGTAGTACCTTACAAAGATAAATTAAAAATATAAATTAGCAACAATTTAAACTTAGATTAAAGAATTATTTTTAGAGAAATTTATGTCTGATTACAAAGAACACAAAAATATGATGTTATTTGTTAAATTGTGTCACAATATACATTAATTTGACGAAATTGCAAGATCAAATAGTAACAATGTTATTTTAGTTTTATTATCTTCTAAAGATGTTACAAAACAAATCCAACATAGTAGCATGATATGATTATTAGAAGTGGTAAAAAATACAAATTGATTTATAAAATAATTAAATTAGTAAATATATTACTATTGTGTTTCAAAAGTTTAGAAAAAGAGATGTTAAGACATAAGCTAAGAAAGTAAGAATTGTAATAAGATTCTTAGTCATATTGCAAGAAGGTAATTTTTAAACTATATTTTTTTGATTTTAAATAATGCAAACTAAACTATTTTAAAATAAAATATTTGATATAACGTATTTAATAGATAAAACCATAAATATTTTAAATTTAGAAATATTTTATTTTAAATATTTTAAAGAAAAAATTAATACATTTATTACTATTTATTTGTTTGTTTTTTTTAGTTTTAATTTTAATTTTTTTAATCATTATGGTTTTAGTTTTAAAAAAAATTCTTAATCAGAACTAATAGCCTTTAGCCGAATTCTAAAATTTTATATTTCAAAAAAATCACTTAAAAGAAAGAAATAAAAAGAAATAATGATTAATAAGAAAATCTTATATTTATTTATCTACTTAGCATTAGTTTAGAAATAGGAGATGCCATTAAAAAGGCCAAAAAAATCTTTTGAATTCATTTTGCTAATGTAAATTTATAGAAGAAAATAATAGTTGCAATAGGTGTATAAGTAGTATTAGAAAAATTTGAGGTTTTAAAAAAAATTCATGGTTTAAAACAAAAGGATCCTAACTCAATTCTTAAATATATATTGTTTAAAGATTAGGTAGTTGACATTATAGTTTCTTTAATATTTTAGCAAGTACTTTAGTAGTATTAATTTGAAGTTATAGTATTATCAAATATGTAAAACTAACAAAGCCATTAAAAATATTATATATTATATAAAATATGGATTTTTAAATTTTTTTAGTTCAACCATTTTTGTTATGAAATGCCTCATTGAGTTTTACAAATTGTTAAGATATAATTTGTAATGAAAAATAAAAAATAAAAGAATTTGTAATCACTCATATTAAGAAAATATTGGTGAACTTGCAAATTTTTCTAGATTGTAGCAAAAAGAAATAATTTAATTTAAATATTAATAATAATAATAAATTATAAACTTAAAAAAAAAATATATATATATATATATATATATATAAAAATAAGACATATAATTTTTAGAGCAAGTAGTTAAAATTGACAATATTAAGCCAAATATTAAGAAGGTAAAGAAGACCAAAAAGTAAAGACAACCAATCATACATGTGAGGTTCAAATCATATTTTTGGCCTAATAATTTATTTGAAAGTATTTATATAATATTTATTTAAAATAAAAAATTATTTTATTTTTTAAAAAGGTGGCTACTTTCAAATTTGTGAAGGCCTAACGACCAAGTTTTTAAAATTTTAGGTGTTTCAAAAAGATTGTGAAAACCTTGTAGTTGCCAAAAATAATTATATTACATAAACACTTTTGTAGGATAAAATGCTATATATGTTATATAGTAAGAAGAATAATAGATATCCAAAAAAATTAGTCTATCAATAGAAATGAAATTTTTATTATATCACATTGCCTAAAGATATGGCAAATATTTTTTGATATATGTAAAATAGAATTATACACTAAAGATGAATTGTAAAAGTATAATTAGTCCTATTTGAAAAGAATTGTAAAAAAGAATTGATGTGGCCTTTGTTTGTGGTAGACACTATTAACTAAATGTGATAGAAGATGTATGTTGTTTAGTAAAAAATAAATAAGTAATATCTACTTTGAAAAAATCTTTATTGAATCTTTAGTAAGTTGATACATATAATAAATTTTTTAATATTTTTATTTATTTATGTAATTACAAAATATATATTTAATATTTAATAAAGATATAATATATTATAAAGAGTATTTTTCCTAAAGTTAAATCTCAATTTTACAAATATGCTTTGGCAATAATTTCTTAAAGAGATTAGAAAATAATTTGATGTTCAATACAATATTGAAAAAAAAATCATATCTTCTTTATTAAAACAAGAGATCTTTCTTTGTAAACAAATTATTTTTAAAAATTACAAATCTCTTGAAATTAGAATAATAATTTTTAGGCTTGTTAAATGAAACTATCACTTAATTTTTATGTTGATTAGGATTTCAAGAAAAGGATTTTTTATTTTGTAAAATTTATATAAAACATAAATATTGCTGCAAAATATTTGTCGATGTAATATTGGAATTTCATAAAAATTACGTATGCACCAACTTCCTAAGGATAAGTAGGTCGCTAAGTTTGCAATTACATGGTACCTTCTCTTGGCGCGGTAGGTAACAAATCACGTCACTCGGATCGATTCCCACTGAAGTTAAGACATACCTAAATATAAGTAGACCTTACAATTTATATATACCTCATAAGCTAGATATGCGAAATCTATGAAAAAGCTTCGGTGACCACACCCGCAATTGCGGGCCTGTCTGTAGGCTTCCCCGCTCATATCTTGCCTCCTCTTCAATTATCTCGCGGTCCCTCGAATCGGTCTGGTGGAGGAATGAAATCGAGGAGGTAGTCGCTGCCTCCTCGATTGGAATCGCTGTTTATAACCTTGTTGCGTTGGCGCGGAATCCGATCGATTGTTGGAGTTTTAGGGGTCAAAATTTTTTCAGCGGGTGGTTTCGAGTGAATTGGTAGAATTGAGTTGAGGGTCTGTTTTTCGATGTAATTGAGGGCGGTGCTTGAATTCTTTGTGATATTGCACTGTGGAGAGGGGCAGAACTATGGCTTGTTGTTTGCTAGTCGCGAGTTGCGGATTGTTAAGCGATTAGGCTGGAGATTTGAGCTGAAGACATTTTAGGGTTGCATAGGTGGCTTTTAATTGACGCTCTGTAACATGGGTCTGTTTCTTTCTAGTGGTGATTTTGGTTCTGGGTCATATGTCGACCATTTTGGCAAAATATTAGCATGGAGTGGATATTTGGGTGGAGGATATATGTGCCTGTAGGTTTAGGCTTTCGTTGGACTGGCTTCACGAGGCGGTTCACCCGAGATTCATTTGTAGTGAGTTTTGCGGTGTGATCACTGTAGATTTTTAATTGAGATTCTTACACCTGCCAGGAGGGTTGATTGTGCACTAAAGCTTGATAAGATGGACGAGTATCAGCATTATGAGCGGTTTAGCATGGATAATGACTACGAAGATGGGACATGGATTGGGGGTGACTTCTTTGCCCGCAAGCAGAAAGCAAAGAAGCGACAGACTAAGGATGAGGCATTGTATGGGGTTGATGACAGTGATTCTGATTATGAAGAGCCAGGGAAGAGGAGGCGTCGGGGGGATAACAAGAAGAGTGACTTAACAAAACCCGTGAGTTTCATATCGACGGGTACAGTTATGCCGTCGGAAGAGATTGAAAAGGAGGAGAAAGAGGAGCAAGTGGCTCCTGTTGGGGCCGGATTAGGGTTTGGAACCGCTGGCATGGGATCCGCTACTGGACTAGGATTTGGCGCGAAGGGAAACATTAATCAGGAGGAAAATGTTGAAGAGGAGGAATTGCTCCCAACAGCATTTGGGAGGAGGATCAAAGAAGGAGCAGAGCGGAGAGAATTAGAGAGAGAAAAGGGAAAGAAAGCTGCCATGAAGTCGAGGTCCTTGGCAAGTGGAGGCACAGGTCCTGTCCCTACTTTTGAAATGTTCACTAAAGGGATTGGGTCGAAGTTGCTAGAGAAGATGGGTTACAAAGGAGGAGGTCTGGGGAAGAATGAACAAGGTATTGCGCAACCCATTGAAGCCAAACTGCGACCCAAGAACATGGGTATGGGATTCAATGAATTTAGGGAAACAGCAACCGGACTGCCTCCTCCGCCTGGTATGCAGCAACCAGATGAAGACGTTGTGGTTGAGAAGCCAAATTCTAAAGAAAAGCTGTGGATGAAGAAGAATAAAGGGAAGAAGAAGACAGAGCTCCGCACTGCAGCGGAGCTGTTAGCGGAGAAAGAAGCACAGAACGGAGGGATTATTCACCAGACAGTTCTCGATATGCGAGGTCCTCAGCCCAGGTTGCTAACTAATCTGGAGAATTTGAATGCTGAGCAGATGCCAGTAGAGGACAATACTCCGATGCCCGAGTTACAACATAATCTCCGTCTAATCGTAGATACGACAGAGGCGGAGGTTCAAACTTGCAATCAGAAGTTACAGAGCGAGAGGGACACGGTGTTGATTCTGAATAAAGACAGGGAGCGACTGGAAGCTGTAGTAAGCGCTCAGGGGAAGCAGATTGCCGTCATGGAGGCTGTGATGACTTCTCTTGAACAGATCCGGGGACAAATTGCTAAGGAAGGAATAACTTTAGAAAGTTTGGCCAGCGCGTTTGCAAGAATCAAATACACATACCGAGATGAGTACAAGTTATTTAGCGTCGGCATCATAGCCCTTTCTTTGGCTTTGCCGATGATGAATGCCCTTTTTAGAGGCTGGCAACCACTCCTTCAACCTCTGCATGGAATCGAGGCCATGGCTGCGTGGCAGGAGCTCTTACAGGGGAATGAAGCACACGATCATGCAATATTTCAAGATGTTGACAATTCGCCTTACATCCAGCTAGTTCTTGAGGTTGTATTTCCTCACATCCGTTTGGCCACTACAAACTCGTGGCAACCTCGAGATCCAGAGCCACTGCTGAGATTTCTCGAGGCTTGGGATAAGGTGCTTCCTGGAGGGGCTAAACAAAATCTTCTTGAAGGACTTATTATGCCAAAGCTGACTGCTGCGGTGGATGCGTGGGATCCTCGGCTTGAAGAAGTTCCCATCCATGCATGGCTCCATCCTTGGTTACCTTGGCTAGGTGCACGAATGGAGCCACTTTATGTTCCTATTCGATACAAGTTAAATGTTGCGTTAGTTAATTGGCACCCAGGGGATTCCTCTGCTCTAGCTCTCCTTTCCCCTTGGAAAACTGTTTTTGATCCTGCCAACTGGGAGATGCTAATTGTGCGTTCGATAATGCCCAAGCTTATCCATGCAATGCAGGAGTTTGTGATAAATCCTGCCAATCAGATTTTAGATCAGTTTCACTGGGTCATGGCATGGGTTTCTGCCGTTCCTTCGCACCATATGATTAATATTTTGGAAGTAAATTTTTTTCCAAAGTGGCACCAGGTTTTACATCACTGGCTAAGTGCACGTCCGGATTATGATGAGGTTACTGCATGGTTTGTGGGTTGGAAGTCCTTGCTGCCGAGTGAACTCTTGGCCAACGAGAAGATCCGGCACCAGCTTAGTTTAGCACTTGACTTGATAAACCAAGGTATGGAGGCGACACCAAGTATCCCACAGGCAACACGGGAAAAACTGACATATCTTCGAGTTGCAGAACAGAGGATACATGAGATTTCTCAGCAAGCTCATTCTCAACAAACTCATGGTGCTACATACATACAACTGCAAAAGCAGCATGCAGCTCTTAATATGGACGAGAATGACTCTGGAGCAGAGATGACTTTAAAAGAAGTTGCTGAGGCTTTTGCCCAAGAAAACGACGTTCAGTTCATTCCTAAACCTGGGCGTATGCATGAGGGTCTTCAAGTTTACAGTTTTGGGGCTGTGAGTGTGGTCATAGATAATTCTAAGCAGAGTATACTTGCTCAGACTGGTGAAGGATGGAAGCAGGTCCACCTTGGACAAATATTGGAGATGCACCGCAGTCGCGGTGGAAGCCGGTGGAAGTAATAGGTGAATCTCCTTCTGTGATAAATTCATGTGTCCATCTGCTGTGATTTTACATCTGTTGAATACATGTACAGTGCGGATGATCATACCATAAACTATCAGGATATTATTTAAAGAGACCAACTAGTACAGGTAGCATTTTGTATGAAAGTTTTTATGTCCGCGACGGTGTCCAGTGACTTAGCTTTCGGCTGCATTGATGGCTTTTTTTTGTCAATATTGATGCTGTCATCGTTCAGGTTGATTTCTCACATGACACTTTGTAGAGCTAGCATCTTGAGTGTCTGCTGTTCTTTGAACAGTGAACTCGATATTTGCAATAATGTGGGACGTTGCAAATGATCAAGGTTGTGATATCATGGCGGATCGTAACCTCTCAGTTTTTTCTGATTACAAAACGCGAGAAAATATGTTTATGAATGGAAATCTGTTTTATTCTTGAGATAGATTGTTCTAGCAGTTAAATTATTCAACAAGCAATTCAATTTTGGCAATGGTCAGTGATCATCGTTGTCATTGGGTTATTTAGCTGTATATTGATAATTGCGATGAGTACATCATTGTTCTGAATTGACGATTTCAGCTCCGACGACTGTGAATTTCCCCTGATGCGAAGAATAGGGTCTTATCAACTTTTCGTGTTAAGACCAATACCTCTAGTCATATAGTCTTAGCTGTTCTTACCAGTTAATGGTGGAGTGCATTTCGGCAGGTATTAAAAATTGGACATGAGAAATTGAGTAAAAATCTTCTGAAGACGGCGGTTTCTATGACATTGTCGACGATCAAGGGGGAAGTAAGGATGGTAATTGTACACTGATAGCGGCTGGATCAGTCTGGCGTAAGCTGCTACTGGTCAGGACTCTTCGCGCAAGTTGGCAGAATCGTGTGAAGTAAAAGTTTGTGGAGGCTCAGCAACAGCAATCTCGCTTGTAAGTGGGCATTCCAATTTTTTTAGTAAATCTGAGTATTCGGTTGAGTATTGAGGTTTTGGGTTGTTGCTGATTATTGGTGTTTATTTCATAGCTTGATCCTATGACATCTTGTGTTTGAACTCTCTTCATAGTCTTCTCTTTCTTGCCCATCCTTCTATAAATTTTCTCTGTCGAGATTTTATTTCAATTAATAAATTCTGTAAGACAATAACGAATTAGTCATACTAATTCTATCACGCATGTGAGCATGAAGACTAGAGTCCGAAGATTGGAGTTGCATTAATGTCCAGCAAAGGATTAGAGCGTCACTTTGGGTAATAGTTTAGTGTGTAATTAGTGAATATTTTGAGTTATTTCTTTGTTAACTCTCAAGAACTTGGTCAGGATTTTCTCTTATTCAGCCATCCGCATCGTGCAGTTGTGATAGTTCGGCCTTTGATGATGCCATCTTGGACACGTGAAAAGGATAGAGAATCCTTGTTACGAGATAAGCAGTCACTAGAGAAATCATAAGTGGAATGGACGCTTAAGCGTTAACAGGGATTGGTGAGTGTTCACTTTTGGAAAAAATTCCACTTCGGACGGAGGTTGTTGGGTTGATAGAACAGTAATTCAGTAGGAACGAGTATATGCCTCTCAAGCTTATGTCCTGGATGGTTGTAGGCCTGTTATCTTGAGTTCAACACATGCTCAAAAGCTGATGCAGCATTCTTCTATTGCCGGCGATGGTGAGCGAGTTTGTAATCCTTCCAACACTGCAATGCGGATGTAGGAGTCCACTTTTCTCTACATATATCTGGTTTACTATTGTCCCTTTTTCTGGATCATTATTATTTTTAGGATGAAACTTTCTATTCTCTTCTTAATATGAATAATAGACATTTGATGTGGTCTCTAGTATTTTACTTGGACGGTCCGTCATACCGCAGTTACTGAGTCTTTTCCTATCTCACATTGCTGTGTATTGTCTGATACTCAGAGATTGAATGCCTTAAAAAGCATTTAGTTATCATCAAGTACAGTCCGAGTAGGTGAGCAACAGAAGCTACGTCACCGGCTCTGAGCAAGGATCATACGCGTCCGTCACAACTTCATGTTTCCGCGTGTTTTCAAAAATTATGCCGAGTAAGCCAGGCTGCAACTGCAACTGCAACTGCTTAAATAAAATTAGGAGTATGGTGCTTGCTCTCAATCTATTTCCTCCTCTTGGATGACTGGCTTGTATCCGTCGTGTTCAAGCAAATAACCATGAAAATGTATCTATTTTCATATTGGAACTATTTTGTTCATTTATTCATTTATTTTATTAGTGTTGTTTTGAAATTTTTAGCTTATATAAAAATCTACAAAATTTCATTCTTTCAATCTTGTTTTAATTTTGTTATTTATTGTTTCAATCAATCACTCTGGTTTACTGAAATTGAATGTTGCTATGTCAATATGTGTTTTTAATTTTTTTTTGGCTTCAATACAACTTAGGAATATTGAAGCGTAGGGATCATTTTCTTTTCATGTCATTATACTTATATCTACACCAATCTTCAGTAAGGGTGATACTACAAAAAGATAGAACGGTTCATTGCTTTATTCTAATAGAGTTTCTTTATGATTTTTTAGAAAGTTTTATACTGATGTTTTTGTCAAAACTTAGTCATTAAAAATCTTAAAATCTAAAAAAAATAAAAATATATTATGCTAATCTAAAAATTTTATCATGTAAAATTGATATTAAGAGGAACAGTTTGTGCCAAAGTACTTCTAGCACTCTTTTTATTTGTGAACTAATGAATCAGTTTGATTTATAATAGTAGATATCATGTTGCACATGTATTTGTATGTTAAGTTCATTTCAAATCAATATTACTTAAGAAATATGGAATATTAAATTTTTTTTAAGAATACTTCCAAATCACTCTTTAAATAGTTTTGTTGTTGACTCATTTAATTTACAATACAACACTTTTTAATATGTCAGGCAAAGCTATTATCACAAAGCCAAAAAATCATTTAAAGTAAGTGTACCATAATCCAAGGATAATGACAACCCTTTGAAGTTAGAACTTTGCATGAGATTTCTTTTAAGAAGCAATAAACTCCAAGACACCATGGTAGAAATAAGTCAATCTGTTAAGTAATTCTTGTACAATTCTTTATTTCTTTTACAATTCTGTATTTCTTTTTTTACTTTTTGCATTAAGTACATTTATTTGTTTGTTGCAATGATGTACATAATCAATTGTGAGATAGTAGAAAGTTGTGGATGTCTTTTGATGACAATTTTGGTAAAAGAATCCATGGATCTTGGCTACAATTTAAGAGGGTGTAGATTTGAATCTAATATCTACCATAAAGATTATTACATAACTTACACTATTGTGGATTAAAGAATGTTTTTCTTCTTCAAATATAAGATAGAGTGTTTAATGATTATTTTTTCCTCCATAGTATTATAATTTTATAAATTTTTAGATCTATATTTACAAAATCTAAAAATGCACTATAAATCAACACCATAAGATTCATATAATTGCATTTTATATATCTTTTGCAGTTTCCTGCACACGCTGGAGACACCGCTATTGCATTCTGGTCATAGTTTGAATACAAGGCGCGTCCAAAACGCCGTCCCTCTTGTTGATCTGCACATGCTGCTGTGTGAGCACGCACGAGCAGACCATGCACCAGCACAAGTCCGAGGCGTAGTCCAGCGCGAAGCTCAGATCGCTGACGGCATCCACCGCAACGAGACACGCGACGAGGTCGCACATGCAGGACAGGTAACCGAGGAACCACGCAAAAGCCAGAATGAAGTTGTCGCAGGAAGAGTTACGAACTTGCTGCTCGTCTTGGATCATGCCCCGAGTTGCCACAACCGACATGGTGAAACAGAAATACGCCTCCAGTGCCATGCACAACCGAGGGCACGACTGCTCGTGCATGGCTCCGCTGCAGGGCGTGAACCCCCCGCAGCAGATATACCGCGACATATCCCCGCGTAGCATCCTAGATCGTTGCTGGTAAGCCGCGCATTGCGGGCACAGCAGCGTGTAGAAAAAATACCCCGGCGACGCACAGAACGACCAGGTGAACGGAGTGTGCCACTCGTTACCGAGCTTGCTCCGTGCCTCATACTTGCTTCTGTTTCGATCATATGAGGATGCACGGACCATGGTTGTACCCAGTTTCTCTAATCAATTCGATGCACAATAGCAGCTAGTTTGCTGCTAATTAGTTGGTTGATAGATCATCGCTGCAACATAGTTCCTGGAAGAGCTCTTGTCCAACCTCAGAACTGATATGTACAGCTTTGAGGCCAGTGATGGATGCCCAGATGACCGTCTTTTGCTGGAAATGTGTGTGTGTTTGTGAGAGGGATGTTGCTTCTAGTGATACATCAGCGGCGGCTCTTTATGCATCAATCGGCACTTTGCCTGTTTGAATCTGAACATGAATAGTCACCTTTTCATTCACTTGGTATTACAACAACTGGTATGCTGGTATTAGAAGCTGAATCTCCTTTTCATACTCCTAGTTTTTTTGTTTAATTTTATTGTGCTCCGCAGATTCATCGTTTATGTGATAATACGTTAACGGAATATCTGCAGGGTAGCTGTCGTCACCATTTGGAGTCTCTTGAACTTTAACTATTACAAGGGCTATAAGAATAACTCTTATTTTTAAATATTTTTAAAATAAGTCTTTTAGAAGGATATGAAGAATGATATATTTGAAAACAATCATTCAAAAAAAGATCATATTTTATAAAGACTTAAATGCTTATATTTTGATAAAATAACAAAATTATAGATATCTCATGCAAAACCTACATCTTATTTTATATCTATTACTAATTTTATTTATCAAATTCCTATTATAGATTTTAGCATGGAAAAAATTATAATAATAAAAAAATCATAGTCTAAATATTATATAATTTAAAAAATTTAAAAATAATATTTATTATTATAAAATAATATATAAGATTTAAGTATTATATAAGTTTTGTTTAATTTTTTATTTTAAAAATACTATTACAATAAGTAAAAATTTATAATCTTTGTTTAAATCATTTAAAAATAGTTATATATCTTATTTATAAAATAAAATAAAATAAAAATAAATTTTATGATTAACAAGAATAATTATATTTTTTTAATATAATTTTAGTTAAAATATACCAAATCTACAAAATATCTTTAAAATACCATATGTGTGATTGTATATACAATTTTGAGTCTTAAAGTTTATTTAAAATTTTTATATAATATAAGAAATTAATTAATTTCTCTTTAGAATGATTTTACTATAAATATGTATAAAATTATGTTAACTTTAAAATTTTTAAACTTATTTAATCTCATCTATCTAAATTTTATAAAATTTTTATAATTTTATAATAATAAATTATTTTTATAAAATATTTTTAAACTTAAATATTTTATATTTATAAATAGAATTATTCTACTCTAAAATCTAAAATAAGTCCTATTATTCTTAAAAATTATATATTTAGTCTTTAAAAGTATATTATCAAATATACTTTTTATTATTATTTTTAATTTTTAATCTTTTTAATTTAGCATTTAAAATTATTTTTAAATATATTACTTAAAAATATTAAATATTAAGATTATTAGTACATCTTTGATATTTTATATTTTTTTACAAATTAAAATTATTTTAAAAAATTCAATTTGGTTTATATATAATATACTAAGAATCTTTAATTTTCTATTAAATTATTGATAATAATTTTATTTATTTTAATTATAAGATTATAACTTAATAATAATCTATTTTTTAAATTAGATTACAAACTTATTCCTTGCTTATTACTTGATGAAACTTATAAATTACTTATATATATGCTAATCTTGTGCCAATAAAAAAATCATTTTTTTAAAAAAAGACTTTGTTCTCTTCTTCTTGTTAGATCCTGCTACTTTTCTACTTACTTACAAAAAAAATCTCCTATCAAAAGATGAGTCCTCTCTTATTGTTGTGGAGATTAATATCTTTGTTGTCAAGCTTCATAATATATTATTGATATTATATTTTTTTTATTATTGTCACAATCATCTTTTTTTACTTAAATGTATTGTTGAGCTTTTTGTCTATTAGATTTTAAAGGTCATGTGGCACATTCTTCTTCAAAACTCATGCTCTATATCTTCTTTATTTTTTACTTCTATAGTTTTTTTTCTTTGTGCTATATATATATATATATATATATATATATATATATATATTTCCTTTGCTTGAGCCAATTTTCAAACCTTCTTAATTTTTCTTTACATCTCTTGCTTCACTTGGAAGGTCCTTTTTTGGAACTTTGATCTTAATTTTCTTTAAATTTTGCTTCACAATGTATTCTTGAGTCACCTTAGAGCTCTATTTGATCCAACCATTTGCACATCTTCACCCTCCTTTATTGACTTTCTCTTGTCTTTTGTTGATGCTTTTGTTAGAACCTCCATCATTGCTTGCTTTCTTAATCAATTTGCTTTGCAATCTCTCTTTGAGTTGCTAAATTCTTTACTCTTTATATGCTTAGTATCTTTCTTGTGTTGTTGATTGGTTTTTTTTTTGTATGATTAGTATCTTTTTGTATTGCTAATCACTTTTTTTTATTTTTTTTTAAATTTTTTTAATATGCTTAATATTATTTTTATATTATTAATTATCTTCTTTTATATATTTCAATTTTTTCTATATTTTTTTTCTCTACTCTCTAGTAATAACATATTTAAATCAAATCTTGTTTTCAAACCTTACGTCACCAAATACATGCCTAAATACAAACCAATTCACATCACCTCAAATAAATCTATTCTATTTCTTTTCCACAAGTAAAAATTGTGTGTTGTGGATTACAATCCTACACCATGCAAGATATTATAAAATAAGTGAAAAGATTAAAAATCTAAACCTCACCTTGAATTGCTTAATACATTGTATCACTTCTTATAATGATGTGGTAAACTTTGCCAATAACTTAAATATCAAATTTAAGTTTCAAAGGATCAAATAAAGTCTTAATTAGTAGATATAAATGCTCTTTTTTAATATTGCCACAATTAATTTATGTAGCCACTACTTCTTTAAAGTACTTAATAGCCTTTTGTACAAAATATGCACATATACAAATTATAATAGTGAATACAAACAAAATGATAGTTGAAGATACAAAGCATATTAACATACATGGCTCCTACCAATAGTGTATAGTATTACAATGCCATTATTGTCACAACTACCATACATAATAATTTATAAATAGAATATATTTTATATTTTATTTAAAAAAAAAATACACATGACTTGTAAAAAATCCAACATGCTTCCAATTAAAATAAAAGAGAACCAAGGAAAAAACTCTTTCTATTATATTATACATAGACTATAAAAACCTTGAATATTTTATAAGTGCTTATGTTTTAAATTGACAATAAATATTATAAAATATGTGATAATCTTGATTTGACTTTATAATCATTTATAAATCTAAAAACCTTCAAAAAAATAAATTTTCTTTTTTAACAATCCTACATGGATCTAAAATTAGATAATAATAATTTAAACTAATAGAAGTCAATAATATTAAAGTCATCAAACCATCAATAAAAAGCATTAAAAATACCTTTAATCAAGAATATAAAATATTTTAAAGAAATTGAAGAAGCTAAAAAGAAAGATTTTGTTATAACAAGTATCAATAAGCATTTAAATATTAATAAAGATTCTTTTAATTTTGACAAAGAATTTGAATTCAAAGAAGATCTAATTTAATATAATTGACTTTCGCATATGCCTCCTAGATCTATGTATCTTAAGCTCTTGTAATTACAATATGATTTTTGAATTGCTAAATATTTTGATTTTAATAAGACTATAGAATTAATATCTAAAAATTATTGATGGCTTCAAATGTGAAAATTTGGAAAAGATTACATAAATTCATGTGATATATATATAAGAATAAAGGTACTAAATATTGATAATATAGATTTTCTTATATACTTCCTATACATTGTTGTGTTATAACACGGCTATAGAGTGAAAGAGCAAAAGAAGACAAATATTATAGAAGAGCTTAATTGAAGACTTAGTGATGAAATTACTTTGAACAATATAGGTAAAAAATAAGAAAGTAATAAAAATATTTAATAAAAATATTTTTTTTATTAAAAAGGCTTTTTTATTTTATTTTATAAGACTATAAATAAGACAAAATAAGATAAATTAGCAAAAATAATACTATAGGCATCTTTAAATCAAAGAAAAGATAAAAATTACTTGAAAAAATCTTAGATTGATATTTGGAGAAGGCAAGTTGTGAACTAGGATCAAAATTAGATCCCAAGGCATAAAACCATGCACCTATAATAAGAAGAGAGTTTTTTTGTTGATTTGAGAATAAAGTTCAATAGCAAATTTAATAGAATTCTTTTGAATATTAGTTTCAAGGTTTTTGAGCTTGTAATGACTTTGTGAAAGCTATGCAAAGTCAAGGTTCTATTTGGGTGACTTTAATTATTGAAAAATAAAGTAAATTTTTATTTTGGAGAATTTTATGAGGTTTGTAATAGATCTGTAGATGAAAATTTGTAAGCTTGTGAATATAATTGTATTAAATGTGTGTTATGACTTATAGCTTAATGAAATGGTTAGATCAAAGGTTATTAATATTTAAGAGGGCTAAGATCTCAAAAATTGGATTTTAAGGATCAATGAGGGTTTTTGTGATTTTGAGCAATCTACTAATTAAATTGAAATGGTTTTTTTTACTTAATTTTTAATTTAATTTTTTATATTTTTATAAAATTTTAAAATATATAAATAATAAAAAAAAGAGCTATTGACATTGGAAGATCAAGGTTGGAGAAAGAGGATGGTTGATACTCAAGCAAATTAAGAGCTTTTTTTCCTAATTTGTAAGTTCAAATTCTTTTAAATTTTATATTTTTATTTTCAACTAGGAAATTAAAAAGTGTGAAAATTATGAATAAAGATCAATAGTTAATTTAATAACTATTGAGATTTTAAAACTACTACAAGATTTGATTAAGATTTGATTAGGATTTGATTAAGATTTGATTAGAATTTGACTAAGATTTGATTAGGATATTGCTAAAATTTTATTAAAATTAGATTAGGATTTGATTAGGATTTGATCAAGATTTGATTAAAATTTATTTAAAATATCTTTAAAATTTTATTAAAATTGAGTAGGATTTAATTAAGATTTATTTAGGATATCTTTAGGATTTCATTTAGATTGCTTAAGATTTTATTAAGATTTATTTAAGGTTGTATTAGAATTAGCTAGGTTTTTATTAGGATTTCTTTTTGATTTCTTTATAATTTCTTTATGATTATTTTAGGATTTTTTAAAGATTCTTTACGATTTTTTAAAAATTTCTTTATGATTCTTTTAAGATTTTTTTAAGATTACTTTACGATTTGATTAGGATTGTTAAGGATTCAATTAGAATTTATTTAGGATTTTATTAGGATTTTTAAATTTTTAATTAGTTATAAAATATAAGTTTATCATCTATAGGCAAGTGTCACAAATATACTTCAAGTCACCACATTTTAGAACCTTTTGTAGTCTTTTAGAATCTTTTATAGTTTTTTAGAATCTTTTATAATCTTCTAGAATCTTCTAAAATCTTCTTCAATTTTCTAGAATCTTCTATAATCTTTTATAATCTTTTTCAGTCTTTTAAAATCCTTTGTAGTCTTCTAAAATTTTATAGAATCTTTTTTAGTCTTTTAGAACTTGCCTCAATGTCCTAGAATATTCTTTAGTCTTTTAAAATCTTCTATGATATTCTTAGAAAGTTCCATAGGATATAGGCCCCGTAGTATAAATAAGAGGTAAGACCAAAGTATATTTCAATCTTGCCAATACAAATCTTGGAGCAATCCAAAGTATTGCTTAGTTTTTTCATATCAATTTTAGGATTTTTGGGTACAATTTGTATACAAAAATTAGAGGATTTGGAATTAGGATAAAGAAAGTATAGCCGTTTGAAGTTAAGGTATCAATTTGAGATATACTGTTACTCTTTTGAGTATAAGAGGAGTTTTATGGCAGATTTTGGAGATCGGAAGGCGCATCTAAAACGGCGATTCTAAGACCTACATCTTTTATGAAGGGATTGTTGCATTTGGAGTTTATATGAAAGAGCTATAGGGCATTGAAGGCGGTGCTTCCAAATCAAAAGCAGTAAATAAGCGGTTTTTTTCATAGTAATGGTTGGAGCCATAACTTGAGTTTTTGGACAAATTTTTGACTCAAACTTCTTGTAGAATGTGACATTTTTTATTAAAAAGTTATGCATATAAATTTTGTGGCATTTGAGCTTATAATTTGTGAGATACAAAGAAATTTGTATGTGGGTATATAAAGACAAGGGTTTGAAGCGACTGTTAAGGTTCTCAAGATATCTCAAGATTCACAATAAATTTGTAGTTGAAATTTGTTGTGAAGGTTGATAAGAATATATCAGTACCTCATATAAAATTTTATTATGTTTGGATGGTTGGATCAAGAGATATGAGGTGTTGAAATTTGGAAAAATTTCCACATAAGGATATATAAGGTTTTAGAGGATTTTACCATATTTTGGATGTTGTTGGTTATTTGAGGCTTATGTATTTGGTGTAATTGTTCCCAAAGGAAATATATATATATATATATATATATAAACTTAGAACTTTCCTCATTTTGAAGCTTGATTGAAAAATTAGTGACAGTCAGAAGCTTAACACTTTCTTGAGGCAAACTCTCTCTACCCCGACACCACTCTCTTGCATCCCTGACAGTTTGGTAAGACTATCTAAGTAATCATATCAAAGCTTTGATCTCTTGATAAAGTGAGGATTACCTCTCTTCTTGAAGATACTATTGTATTCTAAAGGAATGTGGATTATCTCCCTCTAGATTGATATACTTATTTATTACAATTTGGTCTTTTTTTTGGAAAGAGTGGATTATCCCTTTTTTAGGATATATCATTATATTTTAGAGGTTGCAGATTATCCTCATCTAAATTAGTATTTTTTAAAAATATTCTTTTTTAGTATAAAAAATACTACATTAATGGCTTGTTGATTTTTTTTTTTTTGTCAATATAGAAGTAGATTAAGTCATAGAAGGTGCATCGTCACAAACATAAAATAGAGTGGCAAGTCTTGCACATCTTCAAGCTCTTTTGGATAGTGTATGAGAAGAAATGACATTCCTTCACAATCCAAAAAAAATTGCAAATAAAATAAGTATCTGAAGAAATTAAACAAGAGATTTAGAATTTGCAATAAGAGATTATTTAATTGAGGAAAGTAAGCAATAGACAAGCTATGCACATAACCTTTCTAGAAGTTCCAAGAGTTGACATGAAGGAGCCAAAGGCTAGTATGCTTGATAAATTTGATGGAAGAAGATCCAACTTTTGAGGTTTTGTATAACAAGTATCACTTTACTTATAATTACATCCTTCTTATTATCTAGATGGATTCACTTAAGTCATTTTTGTAGACACCCTTTTATCAAGAAGTGCTTGATCATGGTTTATTTGACTGTTGGAAAAGAATTCTCCAATTCTATATAATTTTAAGGCTCTTATAAAAAGATTGATTATTATATTTGGAAATAGTGATAAAAAGAGGGTGGCAAAAAAAAAGATTTAAAACCTACAATAAGAATAATGTTTAGCTATAATTTATATTATAGAATTTCAATACTTTACTTGTGATCTTAATTGGAACAATAAGGCTTCTATAACTTGATTTTATTATGGCCTAAAAGACAATGTGAAGAGTTTCTTGATCACAATCCTAAGAATTAAAAACTTAGGAAAATTCATATCTTAAGCTATTACTTGTAACAATTGCCTATTTGAGTTACAACAAGAGAGTTAATTAATTTTTAATAATATCCATCAAGATATATCTACTACATCTTCAAAAATATTAGAAAAGCCATTAACATATCCTAAATCCATGCAGATTGATGCAACACAATTCAAGCCATTAACACCAACAGAAAAGATTAGATGTCAATAAAAAAAATCTATGTCTATATTATGAAAGATCTGATCACAAGGTAATAATCTATTTAAATAAGTATAGAGAATTTAAGGCATGAGGTATAATATTTGAATTGAAGAGGATAGGAAATAAAGATGTTCAATCACAATAAGAACCTTGTAGTTGGACACCCTCATATCTAAAGTATAAAAAAAAATTTCTTTTTACATCCAAATCCAACATCTTACTTTATAATTCATGTATATATAAAAACCTTAAGATAGGAGATTTTTGCTAAAATCCTTTTAAATATTGGAGTATCAACATGCTTTATGGATAAAGATATTGCAACCAAGTATAATTTAGTACTTGTAAAGAAGACCCATCCCGCACCTATTGAAGTCATTGATGGACAAAACCTTGTATCAGGGGATTTTATTGAAGAAATCAAATCATTAAAGTGGTACTAGAAAATCATGTATCACATATTGTCTTCAACATCATTTGATGTCCAAAAAATCCTATTATCATTCACCTCCCTTGGTTTGAAATCAATGATATTGATTGGAATTTATAGAAGATTTTTTTAAGATCCAAACATTAAAAGAAGAAATGAGATACTACTTCATTTTTTGGAGCTAAAACATTTATGCAAGCAGCAAAGAAAGGGACCGCATTTGCATTGTATGCTACTCCAATGAAAGATTCAATTGGGCAATTGAAATAAGATATTTCTAATCAATATTGTAATCTTGAAGACATATTTGAAAAGAAAAAAATAAATATATTATGAAAACACTATTCTTATGATTGTACAATCAAATTACTAGATAGAGCTTAACTTCCATTTGGTCCAATTTATAATCTCTCACAAATAAAGTTTATAGCCTTACAAAAATATATTGATGAAAATCTAGCCAAGAATTTTATTAGACATTCAAAATTGCTTGTAGCAGCACCTATCTTGTTTGTGAAGAAGAAAGATGGTTCTTTATGTATGTGCATTGACTATCAAGGTCTAAATAAGATAATTATAAAAAATTGCTATCCATTACTGTTAATCTTAAGATTATTGGAATAATTAGGACATACAAAGATTTTTATAAAGATTGATTTAAAAGTTATCTACAACCTAATCAGGATCAAAAAAAGAAATCAATAAAAGACAATATTTTGTATAAGGTATGGACATTTTGAATACAATATTATGCCTTTTATATGTATAAATATACCTACAATCTTTTAATATATGATGAATAATATCTTTTGAAAATACTTAGATAATATTGTACTCATCTATCTAAATGATATCTTAATCTTTTCTAAGAACAAATAAAAACATGAACATCATGCATGTATGATATTGGAGAAACTACAAAAAAATGGATTATATGCCAAATTGAAGAAGTGCTCTTTTTATCAACTATCAGTTGAATTTTGGAACATATTGCCTCTAAAATTGGATTTCTATGGATCTAAAGAAGATACAAATTATTATAGAGTAGAAACAATCATCATTAATTAAAAATATATAATATTTTTTAGAATTCATAAATTTTTATAGAATCTTCATCAAGGATTATTCCAAGATTATAGCTCTAATAATTCGACTTATAGGTAATGAAAAATTTATTTGATATGACAAGAGTAAAGAAGCTTTCAAGAAGTTAAAGAAATCCTTCACTTTAACTTCTATACTTATTGTCAAGGATAAGAACTTGATAAAAATAAATAAACATATGAAACTTCTATTAAGAAGAATAACAAAATAGAAGTAAAGAAATATGTATATGAAAAGAAACTAGAATGTCTATTGCCACAAGACAAAAAAATTATAGACTCTTGAATCTAGACTAGAAATAAGAAAGGAATTGACAAGAGTGAAGAAGGCTTCACTCTTGCCTCTATAAATACTATTTAATTAAGAGCTATGTGGCGATATTTTATAGGACCTCTTACATGTGTCTAATTTGCAAGTCAGGTGTCAAACTTGCACGACAAGTTTTCCACATGTATGCCACGTACTTGGCTTGTTTCGTAAGCTATCAACATGTGTGACACATGGCTAGCTTATTCCACAAGCTACCAACATGTGCACCATGTGGCTAGCTTGTTGACCAAATTTCTAACTTACCAATTACCTATAGACATATATAAAGGTGATTCCGCATCTATGAAGCTTCTAAGAAGCTTGTCTATCAGATATTATCAAATCAGCTTATTTTACCTACTTCTATTGGTTTATATTAATTAGATAATTATTGGAATAAATCTTATGTCTGTGACATTATCCTCCCTTTTAGAGATGAGTTCCACGAGGAGCGGTGATTACATATTGAGGAAGTCCAAGATAAATCAAATTGTGCTTGCCACATATTCTGATCTTTGTTTCCTTTGAAGGTAGTTGATAGGTCCTTTCAGCCATCGATAATGTCCCATACCAAAGCAAGAGGACTATCCTATTATTTGATTATTATTGAGGCCTTCATAATTCCCTTCAAAGGAAACATTAGGAACACCATCAGGAGTAATTCCTACCTCTAAAAGTATCACCAAACATCGGGAGTCTCTTCCAAGGTCGTGATACCAAACACATTGTATTTTGCTATCAATCCGAGGAAGGACGTGTTGTTCTTGAGGGTCTTCATCTCTATTTTGTTGTCTTGAAGGTTGTGATAGTCGTAATATCTTGTCCGATAAATCAGCAAATGATGGCTCTTGAGCTAAATTTGCTGGTTGTTGATTCTCCATCTTTTTAGCATGAATAAATCTAAGGAAATAACAAACAATGATATAAGGTAGGATGAAACCTCTATAGAATTGCTTTGCTTTATAGCAAAGTTTAACTTGATTTTTTATCTTAATTTTGACGGATATTGTCGATGAAATGCATTGACTTTTATTGATACATTTGCTAGATTCTTGGATGGCTCCCATGTGCATTTATTAATATCGTATTTGCGACAATGCATAAGATATTCCAGTCAATTTCAGCACCGCCTTGAATCTAAAATCTCTTCAACCTCGAATTCTTTATCGTTGTCCACTTCTACAGGAGGTGGTGGTATTTGTCTTCTTTCTTGTATATCCACTGTCTTGTATGGCTTGAGTAGTGATATGTAGAATATAGGATGGATCTTCATAGATTTTGGTAGGTGTAATCGATATGCAATTGGATTGATTTATTCAAAAATAGAAAAAGATCCAAGCCTACAAAAGTCCGATTTATCACAAGAACGAGTAGTCTTGATATTGCGACAAAGAAAACATATCTTGTCCCCCATGTTGAATTGTGGTTGTTCCTTGCAATACGCATCTGGATTTATTTTTTGTCGTTCTTAAGCTTCTTTTAATTGCACCTTCATTTTCAAAGCTTAGTTATTTCTTCACCTATGATAGATTTTGTGGAAGGCACAAAATATGCCATCTTGGTGAATAAATCTAATATCACAAATATAGAGTCATAAGATCTTGACCTTGGAAGATTTATGATGAAATCCATAGAAACAAAAGACCAAAGTTGTTTCGGAATGGATAATGGCTGAAGAAGTCCAAAAGGTCGATAATGAGGAGTCTTTGATCTTGAGTAGATATCACATAATTGTACAAAATCTTTGACTGCCTTCCTTTATTTGAGGCCACCAAAAATCTCTTGATATAAGTTCCAAAATCTTGTTGTATCCAAAATGTCCTGCCGTTGAAAAATCATGACGTCCTTGAAGAACATGTAAACGTGCTTCTCCTTCTGAAACATATAGGCGTCCTTTCAAATATAGTAGCTTATTCTTGAACTTGAATTTAGAAGAATCATGAGTCTTAGAAGAATTATTCTTGATATCATGAACAAGAGGGTCTAAAGACATACTTGACTGAATTTGCTTGAAAAAAGTTGAATCAACAATCAATGTTGATTTCATTGCTTGAAGATGAAATTACTTCAATTTCAAGAGGGCCGTTCTTTGTTGCTCAAAAGTTGCATCTCCTTCTTTTGGTACAAAATAAAAACGTCTAAAAAGGGCATGGGACAAACCTTATTATTTTCCCGGCCGATAAGTAATAATGAATTAATAAAGATATATTCCAACGAGCTTGATGACAATTCAGCACGCGTTGCCTTGGAAAAACATTGGATTCCTAGCCGCTACTAGAACTAGCATGGAACATGAGAGGAAATCATGCAAGTATCTTCTATACTTGTACAATATTAGAATATGATCCTTGTATAAAAATATATAAAAATAGAATATAATCCTTGATATAATACTTATATAAAATAGAATATAATTCTTAATATAATATCTATATAAATACTTATACAAATATTATATATAATACTTAGAAAATACTTATATAAAAATAGAGTATAATCCTTGGTATAATACTTATATAAAATAGAGTATAATCCTTGATATAATACTTGTATAAATATTTATACAAATATTATGTTTAATACTTATAAAATACTTGTATAAATACTTGATATAAATATAAGCATATATATTTGTATAATAAATATAAAAAAAATATGTTTATACTCAAGTATACCTCAAATATGACCGTTGTCATATTACGTGTTGTCTTATTCGGGAATGCACCAAGCACCTGGCTGTAGAAGGTAAAATAATGTTTGTAAATAATCAAAAAATCCTAATAGGTTTTGCCTATGTATGAGGAATATAATTTGAACTTCAATTCAAAAGTGTTTAAAAATACTCTTTTTAGTAACATCAACCATACATATATCTCAATTACCTCGTTTCTTTTATAATTAAGCAATTTTTATTTTTGTTTGTAAGTCCTAATCCTAATCAGTGAGGTTTGACAAGCAATAATTTTTAATCTAACTGTCCACTTAGTATGAAATTTTGCATAAAAATGCTAGTATAAGCCTTTTACATGCTCAAAAAAATTTAGCTCAACCCAACTTATAGATTGCAAGAAAATGCTCAAAAAGCGCACTGATGACACTCGGCTACCAACTTGAAGATTGATGCAGAAACTCTAGTGGTGATTTCTCCTTCTTTCATTGTTAACTTCAGCTCAAATTTGGTGTGTAGCTCAATCTATAAGTCTTCTATCAGAATACCAAATCCTACGTTGATCCAATTAGTGGATCTTTAGTTATCACAGAAACCCTGTCTAATCCTAAATTGCCAACTTCTGACAACCCTTTGTATCAAAACTCAAATATCTCCTGATTACATTGCTAGATTAACACAAATTTTTATATACACTTATTACATTCAACAATCTAGACAATATCAAAATTTGAACTATAGATGCTGTATAGATTGCATGAATCACTCAACAATGCAAGCCATTATTGTCTTATATAAAATCCAAAATACCAATTCACATCCTATTTTTGAGTAGCGATTGCTAAGTTCTCCAAAATCCTATGGTTACAAGCTAAATGCCTTTGGAATCCCCTTCAAGCTAGCTATCCAATTCTAATCGCCAATCTTTGAATGCCCTCCTCCCTTGCCTTTGGCGATTGTTTTTGTCCCTAGAGGTCTGATTTTGACCCTGTCTCATACCCGGTCTTTTTCCGAGTATCAATTCAACTAATTCTAAGGATTTTTAAGTTAAATCCTATCTTCAATTTAATCCTAGTATCAACCATAATAACTATTTTCCTTTTCTATCCTATTTTAATTTATTTATGGCTTTTCAAAATCAATAATAGAGTTTGTATAGCCTGGAAGAAAACTTTAACAACTAATTTTTATCTGTTAGCTGTTAAAACAAGAAAATAATCTAAGAGGCTTCCATAATCTTTTTTTTAAGTATCCTAAGTTCCTATTGAACAAAGATAATCAAGTATTAAATATAAATTATTCTTATCTATATCTTTCACTATATAAATGTGCTGCAACACGACATCCACCCCCTCTGAATCTGCACATACTCCGGTATGTGTCAAATGAAGCATATGTCATAGTTGGCGTCATATCATCTCTTCATTTTCTGCACCAAGTTCTTCTTCATCATCCATTTCAATATAATTGTCTTCTTCAAAGTCATTGATATCTTCAATATGATCTTCCACGTTTATTTGTCCATCTTGTCTTTTGAAAACCTTTACTCGCTTTCCAGCAATAAGTATCTTCAACCTTGTACCATCCAATTTGTTCAATAAATATGTCGCATTGTCTTGAACTATTACCACTATATAGGTTCCAAACCAACGTTTTAAAAACTTCTGTAAGGTACTATGCTGGTTATCTAAATTATTGTCATAAATAAATATCCAATCACCTTTTTCAATTGCTTTAAGCCTCAATCAATGTCGTTTATCAAATCGAGCCTTGTTCTTTAGCCTTGCCTTTTGTAACCGTTTTAATGCTAGTTCCACATCTTCTGATCTTTGTTCAAGCTGTCGAATTCTGATAGCCAGTAACTCTTCTCTTGTTAATCCATCTTTCCAAGGTAGTACACTTCAAGTTGGCACATATTCTTCAATTGGCATAATAGGTTTTTGACTTGTGATGAGTTCCACTGGCATATATCGTGTTACCAAACTATGTGTTGTTCGATCAGCCCATAATACATAAGGTAGAAGTCGAGGCCATTCTCTCACTCTTCCATTGCAAGCTTTAATCAAGGCTTTTATAATTGGTGGATGTCCACGTTCACTCTTTGCATTCGTTTCTAGATTATAAGCCGTACTCAATGATAATTTAATTCCACATCTCTTGAAGAATTCACGAGCTTCATGTGCATTTAATTCTTCACGATGTGCAGTGATGTTTTCCACACATCTGTAGTGGCAAATAACATCATCAAGTAAAAACCTGCAAATTCCTTCTGTAGACTTTGTCCTTAAAGCCCTGCCTTCCACTTAGTTTGATAAATCTTCATGAGCCAAAACTAAATACCTCATTTGCCATAGTTCCATTGGCATAATAACCAAATCCACAATCCATTTAAAATGAATGGCCAATAGATATGTTGGATGCAAACCATCTCGATGTCGTATATACAAATATATTTGACAAGCTATACAAGATTCTACAAATGAAGTTATATCTCGATACATATTCTTCTACTAATATCGTTCCTTCAATTTAGCAAAAGTAGCCCAAATTCTTCTATGCCCTGCCTATAAACTATCATGAAATTCCTTGAGTAATTCTTGTTGATCTTCTTTGGTACCTACTACTCATTGTGGCATACCAATGTTTGATTTCGGCCTCTTCCATAGAAATCTTCCTTGTAATATGAACTTGTATGCTTTTTTCTTGATCTATTTAAATTTTTCAACTAACCAATTAGCATGCTTGGTTAACGTGCTCAAATAATATCCAATATCCAATAAATCTCTTTCATAATTTTCTTCATGAAATAGCTTATTTTTCTTGTTCAATTGTAAAATTGAAAAAAATTTAGTACCCACATCATCAATATCCTCTATCATTTCATCTTCTCCATTATATCTTGCTCGAGATAACATATCTGCTACAAAATTGTCTTTTTCCGCAACATGCTTAAACTCCAGATTTAATGACTTGATATAAGCAATCCATCTTAACATTGCAATGTCTGGAGTTGTGCAATTAGTAATCATTCTAAGCAAAGGCAAACAATCTGTTTCCACCACCACTGTTGCCCCAATAAAATAATCCCTTTTAGCTTTCATAGCTAAAACAACTTCCCATAATTTCCTTTTCACTTGAGAATATGCACGGTGGCGTACACTTAAATCCTTAGCTGCAAATCAAATTGTAAATCTATGTCCATTTGAATCATCTTGACCCACTGTCCATCGAATCGCAATTGGATTAGTATCCACTATAAGAATCATTAGTCTATTGCACTTATAATCAATTTTTCTCAATACTGGAGGTGATGTCAATAATTCCTTCAATATTTGTATTGCTTTGATATACTTTTTTTTCCATTTAAAATGATAACCTTTGCATAATAATTCATACAATGGATCCGTTGTATGAGCATAGTGAGGAATCCAAATACGATAAAACACACATGCACCCAAAAACCTATGCACCTCTGTTAAAGAATTGTAATCTTCTTTTATTCTTCTAATTGCATCAACCTTAGCTGGATCTGATTTTCTTCCATAAAATCCATATAAATGTCCAACAATTATAACTTCTTATATTCCAAATATAGATTTTATATTTAATAATGTAAGATGAATTTTTTCAAGCCGAGTCAATATCTTTTCACAATCTTGTATATGATAGACAACATACTTGCGACACCCCCTTTTATCTAAAATTTCATCCTTATCTTCTTCTTTGTACCCTTTAATAGGAACATCATCTGGAAAAGGCATAGTCTTCTCAGGAATAAAATCCTTCAATACCTTATTCATCCTGCTCATCATATGTGCAACTAAATTAGTAGCACCTTGAGGAAGAGTACACATTTTAACCAATCTAAGTGGAGTTCTCATTGTTGTCATGTCTCTACTTTTTTTTACTAGTTGAAATTGGTCATAGCCTGAATACAGGTCACCCATTGAATAAATTGCCCTTTTTGTAAATGCTTCAGCAAATTCATCTATTATTGGTCCAATTCCTATATTTCTGATAGTCTTTGCATTTACTAGCTGCATATCTTGAATAAATCGTAATGATCCATTTTTCTTAGGCATTGTAAACCATCGGCTAGAATATGGTGCAAAAGAAGGCTCCAAAATCTTCATCTTCATCTTTTCTTTTAATAATTCTATCAAACTCGGTAAATGCGCCCTTGGCACTGGAATTGGCCTCAAATTCCAAGGTACATGTGGTATAGTGAAAATAACCATAGGAGTTAAAATATTTGGATCCACACACCCAATTTCATGAGATTCATAAGCAAATGATTTACCTCATTTTGCTAGCATTTCTTTGAAGAACATAATTTCCTTTGGCAACAAAGAACCATTAGAACCAATCTTTAATTCTTCAAAATTTTCTTCAGTAAACTTATGCCCAATATTTCTTGGATCCCTCAAGCTCTTTTTTCTTGATGTTCCTTCTATTTATTCTTTACAATCTTTTGATAAAGGTCCAATAACGGGTTTTTTCTTCTTATCTACTGTCTTGTATTTTGTTTCAATGATAACCACTGGTGTTTGAAAAAATTCAATCATATCATAAACTTCTTTTGAATGAATTTATATAATTTTATCATCATTACCTAATCCAATGAATTTGTATAATTTTATCATCATTACCTAATGCAATCAGTTCCAAAGGATCTTCCAATCCATTTTCTTCATAAATATCAATAATCTTTTCATCATCTTCTAATATTTTTAATCCATATAATTTTCTTTCAACAGCATATAATCTTTTTCTCTCACTTCTTTTTAGATCCTCAATCATCTTATACATAACTCTCCCATTTTCAAAAATGCCAATAAATCCTGCATCAAAGGTACATATATCTTGCAAGAGTACCTCTCCTTTTGTACCTCCATAATCTTGCTATCTAAATACATGCAAATTTGCTCAAGAATGCTCCGGGCACGTGGCTGTGAAAGACAAAAAAGAAATACGCAACAACAAGATCCTAACAACTCTAATAGAATCCTAAACAACTTCTATTAAATTTTAATAATATTAATCAAATTTTGATCCAATCTTAAAGTAATTACAAAAGAAGAGTAAATGAATCATACATTAATCATAAAAGAAAATAACATATAAAATACTAAATTTAGAAAATATTAAAAATAGAAATCTTAAAATTTGTAAAAATATTTAAAAATCCTATGTCAAAATCCTATGTCAAACCCTGTTTAAATTCTAAGTCAAAACCTAAGTCAAACCCTAAATCAAACCCTGGTTAAAACCTAAGTCAAATCCTAGTCAAATCCTAGTCAAAACCTAAGTCAAATCCTAAATCTTAAATCAAACCCTAAACCCTAAAACAAACCTTAAACAAACTCTAAACAAATCTTAAATCAAATTCTAACCAATTTAAATCAATCCTAGGGAAAATTAGAACCTTGATATCTATTGATTAGACCGTTGATCTTACTTAAAACTTTGTACACCTTTCAATCTCTTAGTCAACAACAAGTACAACAAATTTGAAGGAAATCAAGCTTACCAAATGGAAGAAAAATTCTAAAACCTTCTCGAGTGTTGGCCAACCTCCTTCTCCAACCTTGATGCTGATTTTCGAGTGTTGATTTCTCCTTATTTCACCATTCAATCAATTTTAAATCACTCATGTGTATAGGAAAACAAGTCTTCTATCCATACAAATAAAAATTACTCCAATCCAATAAGCAGATTGCTCAAGATTTCAAAAACTCTAACTAACCTTCAAAACTTAATTTCTGAGACCTTGACCCACTTAAACCTCAATTACATACAACCAAAGTGTTAGATTTAGCTCAAATTTAAAGCACACATTAACAACAACAATATCCAAAAATTCACAAATTTCTAGCCATGGATCTACTACAAAACTTTTGAAATTGCCTAAAACATCAATCCTATTTTATTTCACAAAATCCCAAGTTGCCAAAAACAACCTTGATTTTGCAAAGCTATTGCAAAGTCATTTCTTATCCAAATCACTCAAAATCAACTTGTATACCATATCTCTCAAGTCCACTCCTTAATTCTAATCTTTGATTTGCAAAAACCTCCCGGATCCGGTGTAGGCATATGGTTTTGTGCCTCTGGGTCTGATTTTGACCCCAGCCCATAACTGGTTCTTTTCGGGTATCTATTTCGAGATTTTTGTGGTAAATTTTTTTGAAACCTCTTCTTAACTCCTTCCTATATATGCTTATTTTATTTTATTTCTCAATCTACTTTGATTTGCCTTACTTATGGCCCTACAAAGTAAATTGAAGCTCATTGGTAAAAAAGGCAGCATTAACACTCATTAGTTTTACTCCCTTTTTATTATTATTTATTTTTCTAAGATAATTTGCTACAATATTTTAAACTAAGATCTTCTATAATATACTATTTCCTCACTCTTTCACTTAATAGTCATGTTACATCACGACATCCACCCCCCTTGAACTTGTACATCCTCCAGTATGCGCCATTGGTTTTTTCAATAGATCAATGTATGACGCTCTTCATCCTGGTCAAATTCTTGATTTTTAATTTGTTCCTCTTCTTTTGTTTTAATACCCCTCAATAGATTTTATTCTTCATCAAAATGTATATATATTCTTTTTTGTCTAAATAACTTAACTCCCTTGTCTACTATAGGTGTCTTTAATTGTGTTCCATCAAGTTCCCGTAACAAATATGTTCCATTGTCATAGACTTCTATCACAACATATGGTCCAAACCAACGATTAAAATTTTTTTGTAATGTACTATATTGGTTATCCAAACTATTGTCATAGACTAATATCCAATCACCTTCTTCTATCTTCTTAGGCCATAGTCGATGCGTTTTATCAAATCTTTCTTTATTTCTTTCCCTTGCTTCTTTCAACCTTTTTATTGCCGTTTCAATGTCTTCAGGTCTTCTTTCCAATTATTGAATCCGTAATGCTAAAAGCTCCTCTCTGTTAAGATCATCCTTCCAAGGTAATATTCTCCATGTAGGCACTGTTTCTTCTATTGGCATAATTGGCTTTTGTCCATACATTAATTCAAAAGGCATATAACCAGTCACTGTGCTATGAGTTGTACAATCTGCCCATAATGCAAATGGTAGTAGTTTTGGCCATTGATGTATTTTGCCATTGCATGCTTTTACTAACGCCTTAACAATAGGTGAATGTCCATGCTCACTCTTCTCATTACCTTTTGGATTATATGCTGTTGTCAAAGAAAGTTTGATTTTCATTGTATCAAAGAGTTCTTTTGCTTCTTTTACATCCAATTCACCTCTATTTGCCGTGATTTTTTCAATACAACCATAGCGACAAATAATGTCTTCTAAAAGAAATTGACATACACTTTCAATATTCTTTGTTCTTAATGCTCGTCCTTCAACCATATTTGATAAATCTTCACGCGCGAGTACCAAATATTTCATTTGTCCAAGTCCCATAGGCATTGCTACTAAATCCACTTCCCACTTATAATGTAGTGCTAGAGGATAAGTTGGATGTAATTCATCTCAATGTCAAATGTTAGAATAAAATTGACAAATTTTACATGATCCTATAAAATCAACCACATCTTTATATATGCCTTTCCACCAATATTTTTCTTTCAATTTAGTAAAAATTGCCCATATTCCTCTATGCCCTGCCAACAAATTCTTGTGAAACTCCTTGATAATCTTTTGTTGAGCTTCTAAATCACATATCATTCATTGCAATACTTCTCCTCTTCTCTTTGGATGCTTCCATAAATATCCATTACGTAAAAAATATCCATAGACTTTCTTACAAATTTTCTTAAATTTTTGATCTGTTCAATTTTCTTGTTGCTTTAAAGTACTTAGATACTTTCCAATATCTTCCCATTCACCTTCATATGAGTCTCTTAAAAATAATTCCAATGGTACAGTCAAACATACACTTTCTTCTTTTGATAATACATTAGTATAAAAATTTGCACCCACATCATCTTCCATATCAATCATGTCTTCTTCAACATAATACCTTGCTCTTGATAACATATCTGCAATTGAATTTTCCCTCCCTGCAATGTGTTTAAACTGTGGATTCAAAGATTTGATATATACTATCAACCTTAACATAGCAATAGTAGGAGTTGAACAACTTGTAGTCATGCCTAATAAAGGCAAACAATCTGTTTCTATAACTACCGATGCATCAATCAAATACTCCTTTTCATTTTTCATGGCAGTTACTACACTCCATAATTCTCTTTTAATTTGTATATATGCTCTTTGTCTAATATTCAAAACCTTTGCTCCAAACTGTACTACATATCTATTCCCTTGTTTGTCATCTAGTGCAATTTCCCAACCTATTTCAATTGGACTGGCATCAACTGTTAATATTACAGGTCTTCTACATTCATAATTCACTTTATTCAAAGTTGGCGGTGAAGAAAGAAGTTCTTTCAATTTTTCCATAGCTTTTTTTTGTTCTTCTTTCCATTGAAACCTTTTATTCTTCCTTAACAACTCATATAATGGATTTGCCACATGTGCAAAATGAGATGTCCATATATGATAGAAAATACACGCTCCTAAAAATCTTCTCACTTCCGTAGTGTTTGCACATTCTTTCATCATTTTAATAATATCAACCTTTTCAATACTTGGCTTACATCCATATGATCCACACATGTGTCCAACAACTAGTATTTCATTTATCCTAAACATAAACTTTGTACCTGATAAGGTCAAGTGTACCTCTTCCAACCATGATAAAATCTTTTCACAATCACTAATATGATCTGCAACAAATCTTCTACAACCTTTCTGATCCAATGTCTCATTTTTTTTCTTCTTTTGCACATCCTTTAATTGGAACATCATCTAAGAATGGCATAGTCTTTTCTGATATAAATTCCCTCAATATTTTATTTATTCCATTTATCATATGAGCTACTGAATTAGTAGCCCCTTGAGGCAATGTACACATTCTTACCAAACCCAATGGAGTCTTCATAGTAGTTAAATCTCTACTTTGTAATGCCAATTGAAATTGATCATATCCTGAGTAAATATCACCTATCGAATAGATTGCTCTTTCTGCAAATGTCTCTGCAAATTTATCCACAATTGGACTTGAATCCATATTTCTAATGGTTACTTTATTTACAGGTTGCATATCTTGTATAAATCTCATTGTTCCATTTTTCTTTGGTACCGTAAACCATCGATTTGAGTAAGGCGCTATAGACGGTTCTAAAATCCCCATTTCAATCTTTTTATTGAGTAAATTTATCAACTTGGATAAATGTGCTCTTGGTACTCGAATTGGTTGTAAATTCCATGGTTCATAAGGAACAATAAAAATAACCATAGGTATTACAATATTTGGATCAACATATCCAATTTCATATGCTTCAAATGTAAAAGCCTTTCGATGTCGTGAAAGCATATTTCTAAAGCATTTTTCTTCACATTTTGTCAAAAATCCTTCATGTCCAACCTTTAATCCATCTAATGTAGCATCCTTAAATTTATGCCCTATCTTCTTAGGATCTCTCAAATTTGGTTGTGTAGATGCTCCTCTCACCTTTTCTTCACAATCTGATGGTAGTAGCAAAGCCACTGGTTTAACCTTTTTTGCCACTGATTTATACTTAGTTTCAACACATACTTCTTGGCAACTTAAATTTTTCATAAAGTTTTGAATTTCATCATAAAATTCTTTAGAACATACATTGATAATTTAATTACTTCTTTGTAATCCATATTGTAATAAACAATTTAATTCTTCCATAATATCCGCAAATCCAACTTCTTCAAATAATCCTGATATAAATTCATCTTTAACTAATTCTCGATTTTCTTTCAAAGTTTTTTCCATATTTTTAATATAATGTTTATCTATTCTTTTTATCCTTTCAATAGTTTTAAAAGATAATACACCATCTTATTTCAATCCAATAAGTCCAGTAGGTAATGCCATCTTTGTTAAATTCAGCGAGAGTATGTCTTCTTTAAATCCATTGCAATCCTGCTTTACAATGGTGTGCGGTAAAAACCCTCAAGGTCTTCAAAGTTCTCATTTGATAATGACTTTTCTCTCAGCTTATCATGATTTCTTTCATGATCAAGACAAACAGTTAAAAATTGAACTGCTTTTATTCCATCTTGGCTTCTTATTCTTGCATAGGCTGAACCATCATCCATAACCTTTGTTTCTATTCTTGTGGTAGTAATAAATGGTTGTCCCAATATAATTGGATATGTAGACATATCTTATACAAAGAAATATTATTAATGATTGACATCTTCTATCATCACCTTTATATTTGGACAAGCTCCATACAATTCTCCCTTTGAATTATTTGCTGATCTTATCATCCACCCATGTTTAGTATCAATTGGCCATTTTTCCTTTCTATATAACTCTTTTGATATCAAGTTGATTTCAGAACCACGATCAATTAGTGCTACAATCGGCTCTTCTAATTTTCCTAATTTTACTAAAGTTTCCGTTGTAGCTCTTGTCCAAAGACTTCAAGAATAATGACTAGAAGCTTGAGTATTATCTTCTTTATTTGTGAATTTGACTCGTGAAACATCTCCAACCAATTACATTTCAATTTCTTCATCTTTATCGCTTCCCATTGCCTTTGTACCTTGTATATTTGATTTTATAGTATCACCAATAGATTGTCATTTTTTTTTATTATTGTATCAATAATAATTTCATAAAATTCTCTTTTTGCAATTCCTAAAATCTCACCAATTGTAAACTCAATCTTTCTACTTAAAATCCACTCCTCCAATACCTTCTTTAAATCGGTAGCAGCTTCAATATCTAATTGTAATTTATAAGCAAGGGCCTTTTCCTTCTCTTTTATAAAATCTCATTCCTTTGTAGGAACATTCTCTATTGTCTCTTCATGCATAGGATTTTTCTGTTACTGTGCTTTTTCTCCTCTTGTAGTCCTTTTTGATGGCCCTTCATTATTCTCATTTTTTTTTTTTTTTTTTTTTTTTTTTTTTTTTCTATTAATGCATCATGTTGATTCCTTACAATATGAACATGTACCGATAATCCATCTATAAGATCATTCCATCCAGTAATTTGTCGAATGTCATTTCCAACACGTTTTAAATCATCTTTGATAAATTTTTCTCTTTCAGCATAACTCATTGCACTTGTCCACAAAGAACTAGATTCTCCTGGAAGTTCAAGATTTATGTTTAAACACTTGCCTCGATTTGCTTCCACCCAATATGTTGATGCTTCATTGCTTGAGATTTTAAATGATTCTCTTGCAAGTGCCTTCATTCTTCCTTTACTAAAGTTTGTCTCTAATTTTTCTTCACTTTCCTTTAAATGTATTATACCATCTTTGAAAAAAATAACTCTTTTGCGTAGCGCCTCTGTAAAATCTTCACACTCCCTTCTTGAATGATCCTCGCTATCACACCACATGCACCTATGTACTATACCATCCATTTGTCAAAATTTTTGTCTTGTTGATACTTTTGATGATTGGCCCTTTTCTTCAAGTTTTGCAAATTTTATTTGCAAATCTCTCATTCCTCGTATGATTTCATCAATACCTATTTCTTCTTTCTTTGATGTTGCTATTCAAAGTTCAATCATAGGTGTAGGATGGTTTATAGGTAATTTTATCTTAGAAGCTTGCAATGGTCTTTGAATATCCACCCAATCTTTTCTCCTTTCTCTTTTTGCAAGTACTCCTATTGCTTCTTCCACTTCTTTCTAATTTGATGTTAGTCCTTCTTCTTCTTTTTTATCTTCAAATAAAATTTCCAACTTCTCCTATAGCTCTCTATCAACCGCTTGAAGAAAAAGCTCTACTTTGCTTGAATCTAGTAATAGCTTCTCTTTCTTTAATAGATGGGAATATTGCCTTTCAAACTCCCTCAATAATTCTGTCGCTTGAAGATCCTTCTTAGGCCTTTCAATCCATTCAAAAAACGTTGTCGTGTAATAATACGACCACTAGGTGAAAGAGGGAAGGAGTGATTATATTATAGAAGAGCTCAAATGAAAATATTAGAGAAAATTATCTTAGAAAAATAGATAATAGACAAGGAGGTAGTAAAAATTAAAAGGTACTAATGCTGCCTTTTATAAAAAGGAATTCTATTTACTTTGTATAGCCATAAATATGGTAAAACAAAGTAGATTAAAAAGATAATTGGTATAGGCATGTTTAGTAAAGAGTTAAGAGTAGGTTTTAGAGAAATTTACCTCAAAATTACAAGAGTTGATACCCTGAGAGGGCCGGTTAAGAACCTGGGTCGAAACCAGACCCCAAGGCACAAAACCGCGTGCCGACGGCGAATGGAGAAGTTTTTTGCAGATCGGAGAGTGGGGTTAGAAGGATAACTTGAGGAAGTCTGTATTTTTTTTGGTTTTGAATGATTTGAATAAAAGTTGAGTTTGTAAGAGCTTTGCAAAGTCAGAGTTGTTTTGGGAGACTTTAGAGTTTGTGAAGTATATTGGGGTTTATATTTTTGAGGATTTTGTGAGATTGGTTACAGATTGTCAAGTGAAATTTTGTGGGTTTGTGTATATAGTTGTGCTTGTAAGGTGCTGTGAATTTGAGATTGATCTAACGGTTTGATCAAAGGTTATTGAAGTTTATGTGGGTTGGAGTCTCTGGAATTGGGTTTTAAATGTTAGTTAGGATTTTGCAGATTTTGAGCAATCTATCAGTTGGATTGGGGTGAAATTTATGTGTGTGTGTAGAAGACTTAATTTCCTACATGCATGTGAAATGTGGAAGCAATTGAACGGTGCAAATAGGAGGTTTAGGCATTGGAATATTGGCGTGAAGATTGGAGAAGGAGGCCGGCTGATACCCGAGCAAATTTATAAGTTTTTCTTCTTCTTGGTAAGTTGGATCTTCTTCAAACTTGGTGTGTGTGTTGTTAACTTAATTGTTAAGGTGTATGAAAAATTTCAATTAAGATGAACGGTTTGTTTGGTAGTTATTGTGGTTCTAAAACTGCCTTAGAAATTGCTTAGGGCTTGGCTAGGATTTAGGGTTTAAGATTTTACTAGGATTTGATTAGGATTTGGATTTAGGATTTAATTAGGATTTCATTAGGATTAGGGTTTGATTAGGATTTGGATTTAGGATTTGGTTAGGGTTTCATTAGGGTTAGAATTTGATCAGGGTTTGACTTAGGATTTGATTAGGGTTTGACTAAGGTTTTACCAGGATTTGAGTTAGGGTTTCATTAGGATTAGGGTTTGATCAGGGTTTGACTTAGGGTTTGATTAGGATTTGACTAAGGTTTGACCAAGGTTTGAGTTAGGGTTTCATTAGGGTTAGGATTTGATTAGGGTTTGACTAGGATTTGACTAGGATTTGAATAAGATATGATTTAGGGTTTTAAGATTCTATTTTTAGTATTTTCTAAATTTAGCATTTTATATATTATTTTCTATTATGATTATTGTATGACTCATTTATTCTTCTTTTATAATTTCTTTAAGATTGAATCAAGCTGAAAATATTGTTAAGGTTTAATAGAAGTTATTTAAGATTCTATTAGAATTGTTAGGATTTTGTTGTGGCGTATTTCCTTTTTATCTTCCACAGCCAGGTGCTCGGAGCATTCTCAAGCAAGACTTCACGTATTACGACAACGTCTTTTTTGTAATCTGATCACTGTCTTCAAAAAAATACTCGGATCTGATTTTGACCCCAGTGCATAACTAGTCCTTTCCGGGTATCTATTTTAAGATTTTTGTGATAAAGTTTTTTGGAACCTCTTCTTAACTCCCTTCTATATATGCCTATATTATTTTATTTCTCAATCTACTTTGTTTTGCCTTACTTATGGCCCTATAAAGTAAATAGAAGCTCATTTGTAAAAAGGGCAATATTAACACATTAGTTTTACTCCCTTTTTACTATTATCTATTTTTCTAAGATAATTTGCTATAATATTTTGAACTAAGATCTTCTATAATATATTATTTTTATACTCTTTCATCTAAAAGTCATGTTACATCATGACATTGCTTTATAGTGGTACTCCTCAAAAATCCGTAAATTATTCAACAACTCTTGGCAATGGTTTCTCTCTCAATCTGTTTCGATTACGTTCATGATTTGGAGGAACAGTCAAAAATTGTACTGCCCTTTTTTCATCTTCACTATGAATCCGTGCATAAGCTGATCTATCATCAAGGACTTTTGTTTCCATTTGAGTCGCAATAATATATGGTTGTTTCAATGTAAAAGGATAAGTTGTTGCATCTTGAACAAAGAAATTTTGTTCCATTGCAACATCACCAATCCAAATCTTCACATCTAAGCAAGCACCATACAATTCACCTTGTGTATCATTAGTTGCCCATATTATCCATCCATGTTCCATATCAATTAGCCACTTTTGTTTCATGTAAAGATCCTTAGGCATAAGATTTATTTTTGAACTATGATCAATCAAGGCAACAACTGGCTCAACCATATCTCCAATCTTTACTATTGCCTCTGTAGTTGCTCTAGCCCAATGCTTTCCAATATAATGACTCAAAATTTCTTTCTCCTTATTATTTGGATCATCAAAACATGCTTTTTGATTATAACTCTTTCCTTCATTTGTTGATTGTTTGTAACAGTTGCCAATTTCATCTTCTTCATCTTCACATATATGTGCATGAATAGCATGATTTGATCTAGATTTATCCATTAATTGCCTCTTTTGCTTAATATTTCAATAATGACATCATGGAATTTTTTCTTTGTAATATCCAATATTTCCTTCAATGTAAATTCAACTTTAGCATTGAGGACACGTTCTTCAAGCATTCACTTTAAATCTATTGCTGCTTCAATATCAGAGAGAAGTTTGTAAGCCGTTGACTTACCTTTTTCTCCTAAGTTCTTTGATTTTTTTTTTGAAGATATTGAAGCATCTTTTGTTGGTAATTCTTGTGATGCCATTTCACGAGCCGTATCTCCTTGAGTTTGCCTTTTTAAAGAGTTCTTTTCTCTTGTGTCATTAGAATCTTGTCTTCTCTTTTCTTCTATCAAGGCTTCATGTTGATTTTTAGCAATATAGGCATGTACTAATAAAGCTTCTACAAGATCCTCCCAACCCGTTGTCATACTGCATTTACGTGCAGTGTATAAAAATATTAAAAATCTTATATCTATTGTTAATATATGTGTGAGTGCTAGAGGTTATTTTAGAAGATATTATAAGGAGAGGATTTATTATAGCCACTTAGTTAGTGAATTAAGATGGCTATTTGTTTTGTTCCTACCTTATTTATATCCTAGAATAGACTCTTTTGTAATTAGAAGAAAAATAAAGGTTGTTTTACCTTTCTTGTTGACTTTTGAGGTAGAATGGACCTTGTGAGGGATAAGAAAGAAGAGCATGGGGTGAATAAGGCCCATCCAATAGGATTTGCTTGCCCATGTGGGCGTCTCATAGTCTAATATGGAAAGAAAGGGAGATATACTCTTCTTGCTAGACCGAGAGGGGGAGGCAGTTTTGAATAGTGAACTTTGGAGAGAGATAGCTCCATGGTGATAGAAGCGTTTGTAATGAAAATTAGTGGGTGTATTCTTCAAGTTGTGAGGATTCTAGAACTTACTCACTCGCTTGATTTGGAGTAGTGAACAAAACATTATGCTTGTTTTAGTAGAGTAGAATTTGCTGCCACCCGACGAAGAGGGGCAAAAACTTCGAGCTGCTACTGCAAGTTTGATTTCGACTCTTTCTTAGTGAAATTTATAGAGAGTGTGGAAAATTGTGCTAGCTTTCTATCAAGACATCTCTTATAGCATTTAGAGTTGGACAATCTCTTCAATCCTTTTGATATTTTAGATGCTTATAGTAGCTTGTGTAAGCTTTCTACAAAAACAAAAATCAATACATTTGGAGCTTTGATGAAAGTTTTATGAGCCGTGAAGTGTCAAAGAGGGCAAATTGTTGCTAGGGTTTGAAGAGTAGAATCAACTAGCTACAAAATCTGGAATTTGAGAGGCGTGTATGCAAAATTTTAGAACAAGTTAGATGATGGAGTGAGCTTTCTAAAAAGCTATTGCATGTCCAATTTGGAGAAGGGAAGTGATCACAACAAAGGCTGAAGTGAAGAGGAGCTTTGCTGCCTTTGCATTTGTTTGGAAATTTTAGCGCCTACTTCTTTTAGCCATAACTTTTAAATGGTAAGTCATCTATTTGTGAAATTTTGATATATTTTACAATGGATTATTGGCTTTCCATAGGCTATAAGCACGCTTGATTTGACCTTTAGATGAATTTTTAGTGATTTATTTAGTCTCAGCTTGTTGTATAACTTGTATTCCTCATATGCGGTTGTATTTTGAGGTATACTTGAATACATACATACTTTACTTATACCTTTTATACAAGTATATATACTTGTATTTATATCAAGTATTTATATAAGTATTATATAAATATTATATATAATATTTATACAAGTATTTATACAAGTATTATACCAAGGATTTATATAAGTATTATATAAATATTTATACAAGTATTATTCAAGTATTTATACTTTATATTTGTACAAGACTTGTACAAGTATAATACAAGTATAACTTGAAAGCTTGAATAAATATTGTGCAAGTATAGAACATACTTGCATGGCTTCCTCTCATGTTCCCTGCTAGTCTAGTAGCAGCTAGGAACTCGGCGTTTTTCTAAGGCGAGTTCTCTCTACCCGACACCGTTGTTCCACAAATTATTGTAGTAGTCCTTAATAAAGCTTCTCGTGGCATCTTCTTCTTATGCATTGTAGAAATGACAAAAGACCAAACTCTTTTTGGTTCAATATTTCTAAAAAATTCTTGCTTGCCATTGTCATCCATCCTAGTACCATAACTTGCAATTTCCATTACCGCAATTCCATTTGCTGCCAAATAATCTTTAATCAATGCTTTCATACCTCCCTTACCAAAGTTGGTTTGGAGAATATCACCTGTATCCTTTAACGCCACCTTCCCATCTTTCCAAAAAACAATGCCTTGTTGGACCATTTCATTAAATTCACCACAATCCTTTCAAGAATGGGAATCATCATCACACCAAATGCATCTTTACACATACCCTTGCTTAAAAGTGGATTTTGAATTCATTACAGAAGTCTTCTCCTCAAGCCTTACAAATTTAATTTGAAGATCCCGCATCCCGCGTATAAGTTCTTCAATTTCCATATCTTCTTTCTTTGACATAGTTCTTGACGGTTGGACAATAAGTATCATCAATCGTGAAGTAGGCACTTGAGTTTTAGATACCTGCACCATTCTTTGGATATCCCCCCTATCCTTCCTCCTTTCTTTTTTTGCCAACAATCGTATTGCATCCTTGACTTTCTTTCAATTTGTTGTTAATCCTTAATCTTTTTTTTTATCTTCAAGAAAAATCACCAACCTTTCTTGTATTTCTCCATCTGCTGCTTGAAGAAATAACTCAACCTTCTTTGGTTTTAAAGTTACCTTTTCTATTTTTGATAACTGAGAATACTGTCTCTTAAACTCTCTTAATAATTTAGTAGCTTACAATTTCTTGTTAGGGCGCTCAATCCATTCCAAAAATAATTTTTTAGTGACTCGATCAAAGTCTTCTAAGAAATACTCATTTCTCAATGCATGAGAGAATTCTTCCCAAGAGTTTTCAAATTACTCTATAACTGATTTCACATGTTCTCTTATCTCTGGTATCGTAGTAAGTCCAAATAATAAAATCATGTCTCTTTCAGAGACTTGATTCAATTCTATTTTCCGCATATAACACTTCAAATACTTTGATATGTCCTTCCCATCAAACTGATCAATCTTATTAACCACTGCTTACAATGCTTTGATTGTCAAAGCCTTCTTTCAATCCTTTTCTTGTTGCTATTGCATAATTAATGTAAAAGCTTGAAACATATTTGCAATGTTTGGATCGAGATACATACCTTGTCCACTAGAAGAAGCTCTACTAGAAGATCCACTTGAAGCTCCATCCAAAGCTCCATCAATAACTCCAAAATCCACTTTTTTTTTTTCTTGTGCCATTAATTCCAAATAATCAGAACAAAAGCTAATACCTTCCACTCCAAACTTTCACGCTAGGTTCACCACTTATGTCATATTACATGTTGTCTTGTTTGGAAATGCACCGGGCACCTGGCTGTAGAAGATAAAGTAATGTTTACAAATAATCAAGAAATCTTAATAGATTTCATCCATGTATGAAGAATATAATTTGAACTTCAATTCAAAAGTTTTTAAAAACACTTCTCTTAGTAACATCAACCATACATATATCCCAATTACCTCGTTTTTTTTATAATTAAGCAATTTTTATTTTTATTTGTAAGCCCGAATTCTAATTAGTGAGCTTTGACAAGCTATAATTTTTAATCTAACTATCCACTTAGTATGAAATTTTGTATAAAAATTCTAGTATAAGCCTTTTACATGCTCAAAAAAATTTAGCTCAATCCAACATACACATTGCAAGAAAATGCTCAAAAAGCGCATTGATGACACTCGGCCACCAACTTGAAGATTGATGCAGAAACTCCAGTGGTGATTTCTCCTTCTTTCATTATTAACTTTAGCTCAAATTTGGTGTGTAGCTCAATCTATAAGTCTTCTATCAGAATACCAAATCCTACGTTGATCCAATTAGTGGATCTTTAGTTATCACGGAAACCCTGTCTAATCCTAAATTGCCAACTTCTGACAACCCTTTGTATCAAAACTCAAATATCTTCTGATTACATTGCTAGATTAACACAAATTTTTGTATACACTTATTACACTCAACAATCTAGACAATATCAAAATTTGAACTATAGATGCTGTATAGATTGCATGAATCACTCAACAATGCAAGCCATCATTGTCTTATATAAAATCCAAAATACCAATTCACATCCTATTTTTGAGTAGCGATTGCTAAGTTCTCCAAAATCCTATGGTTACAAGCTAAATTCCTTTAGAATCCCCTTCAAGCTAGCTATCCAATTCTAATCGCCAATCTTTGAATGCCTTCCTCCCTTGCCTTTGGCAATTGTTTTTGTCCCTAGAGGTCTGATTTCGACCCTGTCTCATACCCGGTCTTTTTCCGAGTATCAATTCAACTAATTCTAAGGATTTTTAAGTTAAATCCTATCTTCAATTTAATCCTAGTATCAACCATAATAACTATTTTCCTTTTCTATCCTATTTTAATTTATTTATGGCTTTTCAAAATCAGTAATAGAGTTTGTATAGCCTGGAAGAAAACTTTAATAACTAACTTTTATCTGTTAGTTGTTAAAACAAGAAAATAATCTAAGAGGCTTCCATAACCCTTTTTTTAAGTATCCTAAGTTTCTATTGAACTAAGATAATCAATTATTAAATATAAATTACTCTTATCTATATCTTTTACTATAAAAACGTGCTACAATACAACACCGCATATGAGGAATATAATTTATACAACAAGCTGAAACTAATTAAATCACTAAATATTCATCCAAAAGTCAAATCAAGCATGCTTAAAGCCTATAGAAAGCTAATAATTCATTGTAAAATACATCAAAATTTTGCAAATAGATGTCTTAGTGTTTTAAAGTTATGGCTAAATGAAATAAACACTAAAATTTTCTAATAAATACAAAGGTAGCAAAGCTCCTCATCACTTCAGCCTTTGTTGTGGTTGCTTCCCTTCTTCAAATTAGATATGCAATAGCTTTTTAAAAAGCTTACTCCATCATCTGACTTGTATTTAAATTTCGCATATATACCTCTCAAACTTCAGATTCTATGGCCGGTCGAATCTACTTCTCAAACCCTCATGACAATTTGCCCTCTCGACACTTCATTGCTCATAAATCTTTCATAGAAGCTCTAAATGCATTGTTTTTTAATTTTATAGAAAGCTTATATAAGCTACTATAAGCACCTAAAATATCAAAAAATTTGAAGAGACTTTTTGACTTGGGCGGTTGAACAAATTTTCTGCCCCTCTTTGTGAGGTGGCAGCATATCCTTTCCTACTCTCAAGTTCACAACTTTCTCTCTATAATTCCAAATATTACATCAAATAGCTTGATAGAAAGCTAGCACAATTTTCCACACTTCTTACAAATTTCACTAAGAAAGACCTGAAATCAAACTTGCAGTAGCAGCTCAAAATTTCTGCCATCACTTTTCGAGAGCAGTAAACCTCATTCTATTAAAACAAGCATAACTTTTTACTTACAACTTCAATTCAAGCAAGTGAATAGGTTCTAGAATCCTCACATTTCAAAGAATACACACTTTAATTTTTATTTCAAACACTTCTATATCCTTGGAGCTATCTCTCACCAAAGTTCACTATTCAAAAATAGCTAAATCCTAGGTCCAACAAGAGGAGTATTCTCCTCTTCTACATCAGCCCATGCCACGAGCACATTGACAACCAAAATCCTATTGGATAGGCTCTATTCACCCCATACTCTTTTTTTTTACTCCTCACAAGATCCATGCTACCTCAAAGTCAACAAGAAAGGTAAAACAACCTTTACCTTTCTTCTAATTACAAAAGAATCTATTCTAGGATATAAGTAAGGTACAAACCAAAACAAATAGCCATCCTAATTTACTAATTAAGTGGCTAAAATAAATCCTCTCTTTATAATATCTTCTTAAATAACTTCTAGCACTCACACATGTAATAACAATAAATACAAGATATATAATATTTTTACATACTGCACATAAATGTAATATGATAGTATTGTCGTATTGTAATTATTTATAGTATGTAAAATCCACTCAAAATATATAATATATTTATAGGTTTAAATATGTATTAGAATGATTAATAAAATAAATTAAAGGAGGTTGGTATAAGAAAATTTATTTTAGATTTTTATTTAATTTGACTATGGCTTTTAAATTGTATACAGCCTAAATATTTAGTATAAATCCTTGAGAGGCAATTGGTGTCCAAAGAAGAAGAATTAAACTACTAAGAGGCCTATTTGAAAGGATGAAGACAAAGTGAGGATGAATGAAGACAAGGGGTGAAGTTCTTCATTCCTATTGATCAACGGTCATGCCCGATAGGCTTTGAGGAGGCTACCTGCAACAAGAATCAAGGTTTCGGCGACTTTTAAGATCTACATTTGATGAGGAAGAATTACTACATTTAGGCTCCTGAAAAAGGAGTTATTAGGAGACAAAGACAGCACATTGAATTCTAAGGCAGTAAATAGGCTGTTTTGTTCATAGTGATGGATTTTGCCATAGCTTGAGTTTCTGGATGAAATTTTGTCTACAAATTTCCAAGAAGATGAATCTTTGTGCTGAAAAGCTATAAATCAAAGTTTCATAGTATTTGGACATTGGATTTGTGAGATATGAAGAATTTAATACACAGGTGTTTATAAACAAGGATTTGAAACTACTTCTTGGATTTTTACAATATCTAAAGATCAATAAACAATCAACGGCTGAAACCCTCATTCACCCGTAGGAGGGGAATTTTATCCTAACTTCATTAACGTATACCTCTTAATCTAATTATTCAAATCTATTAAAATTTCACATAAAGTACTGATGTGCTTTTAACAATTAGCACAATAAATTTCAACTATTGATTCTTTATCAATCTTTAGATATCGTAAAAACCCTAACAGTAGCTTTAAATCCTTGTTTACAAACACCTATGTACTAAATTCTTCATATCCCACAAATCCAATGTCTAAATGCTATGAAACTTTGATATATAGCTTCTTAGCACAAAGATTCACCTTCTTAGAAATTTGTAGATAAGAATTTCATCCAAAAACTCAAGATATGGCAAAACCCATCACTATGAATAAAACAGCCTACTTACTACCTTGGAATTCGATTTGCTGTATTTGACTCCCAATATCTCCTTCTTCAAAACTTCTATTATAGAAATTCTTCCATATCAGATGTAGAGCTTGAAATCACCTCTCTAGTCGCATCTTGCGATCTTCAAAAGCTCTCATACAACTCCTCCAATCCTCAAAAGAGTGACAATAGATACAAATTGCACACCTTAACTTCACGCGCCTACTTCTCCCTCACAAAATCTCCAAATCTTTCAATTTTTATACCAAAATTATAGCCCAAAAAACAAACTTTCTAATCCTAGTCTCTGATTTTCAAATAGTCTCCTTGAAGTTGCCAAAACCTTGATTCTTGTTGCAGGCAGCCTCCTCAAAGCCTATTGGGCATAACCATTGACCAATAGGAATGAAGAACTTCACCCCTTGTCTTCATTCATCCTCACTTTGTCTTCATCCTTCCAAATAGGCCTCTTAGTAGTTTAATTCTTCTTCTTTGGACTCCAATTGCCTCTCAAGGCTTTATACTAAATATTTAGGCTGTATACAATTTAAAAGCCATAACCAAATTAAGTAAAAATCTAAAATAAATTTTCTTATACCAACTCCTTTTAATTTATTTTATTAATAATTTTAATACATATCTAAATTTATAAACATATTATACATTTTGAGTGGATTTTACATATTGTAAGCAATTATAGTACGACAACGGTGATTGGAGTAGAAGCGCCTTTTAGATAATGATGCCATTCTTGAAAAGAATGCACGATTGCAAGAAATTCTTTATTGTGGATCTCATAATTGATCTTGGCTGCTGAAAATTTTTTTGAATGAAAAGCTATTACATGAATTTTATCATCTGTTCCCATTTGTGACAAAACTGCATTCAAGGCAAAGTCTGATGCATCTGTTTCCATTAACAACGCCTTGGAAAAGTCAACACGATACAAAATTAGTATAGAAATAAACAATATCTTCAAAACTTCAAATGCTGCTTCTACTTCTTGATTCTATTAGAATTTGTCTTTACAGGTCAATTGTGTAAATAGAGCTATAATTTGAGAGAAGTCTTTCATGAAGATCCAATAATAGTTGGAAAATTCTAAAAAGCATTAGACATCTCTTATTGTCTTTGGAATCTTTCAATTCATAATTGTCTGGACTCTCTTTGGATCCATCATGAAACTATCATTTGAAATGATATATCCTAAGAAATCAACTTGAATAATATGAAATACACACTTTTTTATCTTGGCATACAATTCCATATTTCTAAATTTTTGTAATTCTTGACGAATATATATTTTATATTCTTCTATATTCTTAGAACAGATCAAAATATCGTCTAGATAGCAGACGACCAAATTGTTTAAGAACTCACAAAAAACATCATTCATGAGATGTTGAAAAGAAACTGGTGCATTTGTAAGTCCAAAAGGCATGACATTATATTCAAAATATCCATACCTGATTTGAAACGCAGTTTTTCATTCATATCCTTCTTTGATGCATATTAGATTGTATGCTCATCTTAAATCTATTTTTATATAGATCTTAGCTTGATTTAATTGATCAAGGAGTCTTGATATCAAAGGTAATAGATATCTATTCTTAATTGTAATCTTGTTGAGTCCTCGATAGTCAACATACATCTGCAATGATCCATATTTTTTCTTCACAAATAGAATTGGAGCTCTTGCTAGAGATTTAGAATGGCGTATGAAATTCTTGGCCAAATTTTCATCAATATACACCTTTAATTTAGCCAACTCATCTTGTGATAAATTGTAGATTGGTCCAAATAGTAGTTGAGTTCCTTCCTTGAAGTCGATTGAACAATCATATGGACAATGCTCCGAAAGAATATCTACATTTTTTTTCTCAAAAATGTCTTGATGATCTTAAAATGCCTTTTAAAGTCTTTCTACCATCAGAAATGGATGTGGCATAAATAACAAAAGTTGATTCTTCTTTTGCTATGTGTATAAAAGTTTTTGTACATATAAATATGGATTTTATTATACTAGACTTATAGTTTTTTACTTGGTCGACAAGATGTTTAATAATATTTTGAAAAAAATCAAGTCTATGAGAATTCCAATCTATATGAGGATTATAATTTTTTAGCCATGATAAATCTAAAATAAGTAGATTAGATGGAGATTTAATTATGTTAGACGTTACATAGCTATTATGACCATCTATTGTTACTTTTATAAGACGGGTTTTATGAATGACATCTCCAGAAGAAAATGGACAACTATCTATGACTTCTATATGTACGGATTTAGTTTTCTATATTAAAGATATTTTACAATTCTTAACAAATTGTTCATCTAGAAAGCATGCTAAGGCTCCTGAATCTAATAAGACAGAGGCTCTGTAATTTTTTAGTCCTAAATATACATTTATTATAAAACAAGGAGAAGGTTGTAAGGAGAGAATAGGACCTTCATTAGGAATTGTACAAATTTTCAACTGCATGGTCCCTATTATAACTAGACAAATTTGTTTTTCAACATATTATCTTTTTTAATAGCCGTACTCTTCTTTTTATAGTTATGTCATTTATTCGGACAATATTGAGCAGTGTGCTTAGGTTCTCCACAATATAAATATAATCCTCCTTGACGATACCAAATCTTTTCTTGTTTAGTAAGAAGTTTAAAATGTACTGTATCAATTTGCATGTCTTCTACTTTCGAATGTACGTTTTGTGAAGATGTTGATGCTGCTATTGAATAATAACATTGAAGCTCCCTTATATGACTCTTAGATCAAAACTCAAAAAGTTGATTGTCACACTTTACAGCAAAATTAATTACTTGACTCAATGTTTGAGGATTGGATAAATTCAACATTAATTTTTTTATCTCATACTGTAATCTATAGAAAAATTGGTTGATGAGTGCAACATCATCCCACTTAATATCAGTCGCTAGTTGTCAAAATTGTAAAGCGTATAATAACATTGATCAATTACCTTATTGTAGGATGCAAATCTTGTTGGTTATAATATGGATTGTATCATATTTTCTATATATAGATCAAAATTTTACTAAAAATATCTCCAAATTATATAATATTGGATCACGTTGTTCAAAAAAGATGAAAACCACGATAAAGCAGAATTCGAAAGTAACGTTCTAATAAATCTAATTTGAGATTCTTACATAGGATAACTTTGAGTTTGAAGTTTGATCACCAATTTTACTTGATTGACGAATCCTCAAAACTTAAATCTTGTGCCATTAAACTTCTCAAGCAAATTAATTTTTGGTTCTCTAATATTTGAATAGTGTTCCATCATAGATGAGGTAGTATGGTTTGGTGTAGATATTGACACAGCTCCAACCATCTCTATATCTTCACTTCCTACTAATCTTGTTGCTCCTTGTGGTGGTAAATTGAGTTGATACTTTTCAAGCATTAGCTCTGTCATTTGTTCTTGCAATTGAGCCATTGCACTCTTCATTTCCACAAGCTCCGCCATGATAATACAATAGGAAGGAAGGTGTCTGCTGTCACTTCAAGAAATGTAGAATATCACACTCAAAAGAAAAAATTCTAGAAATAATATCAATTTAGAAGTAGGTACTCTACAACTTCTAATATGCTTATATTTTATCAAGAGAAAGGGGTAATTTATTCTTAATCAAGAAAAGACAAAGCTCTGATACTGTATGTGCATTCTTGTCAATCTGTCAAGCACAAGAATTCGATGAAAGCAAATAAATATATGAAACTTCTATTAAGAAGAATAAAAAAATAAAAATAAGGAAGTATGTATATTAAAAGAAACTAGAATGGCTATTGCGACAAGATAAGAAAACTATAGACTCTTAGATTTTAACTAGAAGTAAGAAAAAAGTTGACAAGAGTGAAGAAGGCTTCACTCTTGCCTCTATAAATACTATCTAATTAAGAGCTATGTGGCGATATTCTATAGGACCCTTTATACGTGTCTAATTTGCAAGACACATGTCAAACCTGTATGACAAGTTTTCCACATGTGTGCCAATTATTTAGCTAATTCCGCAAGCTACTAACATGTGTGACACATGGCTAGCTTGTTCTACAAGCTACCAACATGTGCACCATGTGGCTAGCTGGTTGACCAAATTTCTAACCTACCAATTACCTATAGACATGTATAAAGGTGATTCCATGTCTATGAAGCTTCTAAAAAGCTTGTTTATTTGATATTATGAAATCAACTTATTTTACCTACTTCTATTGGTTTATATTAATTAGGTAATTACTGAAATAAATCTTATGTCAGTGACACTTGTCCATTTAAATCCAACAAAATCATTTATTTTGAAAATACATGCCTCAAATTTTGCACTTAGATCTATGGTCTCTTAAATTAGTGATGATAGTTAATTTCATTGAATAACATTCTGCTCTCATAAATTTTTAGCTGCAGAGATTAATTACAAGATCTATGACAAAAAACTATTGGCAATTGTTGATGCTTTTGAAGGATGGCACTATTGTATTATGTGTTGTCTTGTTTAAAAATGCATTAGGCACTTGGTGGTGGAAGGTGAAGTTGTAGCTTTATCAAAGATATAAGATTTATTTCAATGATTATCTAATTAATATAGATTAATAGAAGTAGATAAAATAAATTAATTTGATAATATCTTATAGAGAAGCTTTCTAAAAGCTTCATAGATGTGAAATCATCTTTATACATATCTATAAGTGATTGATAGGTTAGAAACTCGGCCAACAAGCTAGCCATGTATTGCATATTTTGGTAGCTTGTGGAACAAGCTAGCCATGTATTGCACATGTTGATAATTTGTGAAATAAGCCAAGTACGTGACGCATATGTAGGAAACTTGTCTTGCAAGTTTGACACGTGTCTTATAAATTAGATATATGTAAGAGGTCCTATAGAATGTCGCCATGTAGCTCTTATATAGATAGTATATATAAAGACAAGACTAAAGTCTTCTTCATTCTTATCAACTCCTTTCTTACTTCTAGTCTAATTCAAGAGTGTCATGTATTTTCTAGTCTTTGGCAATAGTCATTTCAGTTTCTTCTTGAATATACATACTTCTTTATTTCTATCTTATTATTTTCTTTTGACATAGTTTTTACTAACTTATGCATTTATTTTACTTTGTGTCCTTGATAGATTGATAAGAATGAAGTTATAATATCAAAGCTTTGTCTTTTTTTGATTAAGAGTCAATTATCCCTTTCTCTTGATAAGACATAAGCATATTAGAAGTTGTAGATTACCCACTTCTAAATTGATATTATTCTTAGAATTTTTTCTTTGTTCTTGAATATTTTATTTTGTAATAAAAGTAGATACTTTCTTTCCTTTCTATCATAGAAAAGCTTATTAAAATGAAGAGCGCAATGGCACAAATGCAAGAGCAAATGAGAGAATTAATGCTTGCAATACATCAATTCAATGCACCACCTTCAAGGAGCAAAAAGATTAGTAAGAAGTGAAGATATAGAGATGATTCAAGCCATACCACTTCACCTACAATTGAACACCATTCAAGCATCAAAGAACCAAAAATTAGTTTGTCGGAGAAGTTTGATAGTACTAGATCTCAGTTTTGTTGATTCATCAATTAAGTACAACTAGTGATTGAACTTCAACCTCAAAGTTATTTAATCCAAGGATCACAAGTCAAGTTTATTAGAACACTACTTTCAAGCTTTACTTTATTATGGTTTTTATTCTTTTTTGAACAATGTGATCCAATATTGGATAATCTGGATGCATTCTTAGTGGAGTTTTGATCTATGTATGAAGAACATAATACAATTTGTGTTACAACCAATAACATCCACATCCTATGACAAAATAATCAATTAATGATATTATATATTTCACAATTTTGACAACTAGCAATTGACACCAAGTGGGATGATGCTACACTCATCAACTAATTTTTCTATAGATTATAATATAAGATGTTTAATTTATCCAATCCTCAGACATTGAGTTAAGCAATTGATTTTGTTGTGAAGTGTGACAATTGATTTTTTGAATTTTGATCTAAGAGTCATACAAGGAAGCTCCAACGTTATTATAATACAATAGCAATATCAACGTCTTTTTAATATGTACATTCAAAAGTAGAAGATATACAAATTGATATGGTACGTTTTAAATTTCTTATTGAATAAGAAAAGACTCGTCGTTATCAAAAAGGATTATGTTTATATTATAGAGAATCCAAGCACACTACTCAACATTATCCAAAAAAATGATACAACTACAAAATGAGAAGTACAACTATCAAAGAAGACAATATGTTGGAAAACAAGTTTGTCTACCTATAATAGGGACCATGCAGCTGGAATTGTGTATAATTCCTAGTAAAGGTCCTATCCTCTCCTCAAAATCCTCTTTTTATTTTATAACAAATGTCTATTTGAGACCCAAAAATCACAAAGCCTCTGCCTTATTAGATTCAGGAGCCTCAACGTATTTTTTAGATAAAGAATTATTAAAAATCATAAGATACCTTCAGTATAGAAAATTAAACCCATACATATAAAAGTTATAGATGGTCGCCTGTTATTCTCTAAAGATGTTACTCATAAAATCTTTTTTATAAATGTAACAATAGATGATCATAATAATTACATAATCTTTAATATAATTAAATCTTCTTTTAATCTAATTAATTTAGGTTTATCATGGCTAAAAAAGTATAATTCTTAAATAGACTACATTTCTCATAGACTTGACTTTTTTCAAAAGATTAATAAGAGTTCTATTAGTCAAGTGACAAGCCATAAGTCCAGTATAATAAAACCCGTACTTGTAGGCACAAAAGCTTTTATAAATGCAGTAAAAAAAAGATCATCTTTTATTATTTATATTACACCCATTTTTGATAGTGGAAAGACTTCAAGAGGTATTCCAAGCTAATATCAAGATTATCAAGACATTTTTGAAAAAAAAAATGCAGATATTCTTCCAAAGTATCATCCATATGATTGCTCAATTGATCTTAAAGAAAAAACTTAGCCTCCATTTGGACCAATCTATAGTTTATCACAAAATAAATTGGCTAAATTCAAAAAATACTTTGATGAGAACTTTGCCAAGAATTTCATATACCATTCAAAATTTCCAACAAGATCTCCTATCTTCTTTATAAAAATAAAAGATAAGTCACTAGGGATGTGTATAGATTATTGAGGGTTCAACAAGATTACCATCAAGAATAGATACCATCTACCTTTGATATCTAAACTTCTTGATCAATTAAATCAAGCTAAGATCTATACAAAAATAGATCTAAGAGGAACATATAACTTGGTATGCATCAAAGAAGGTAATAAATAGAAGACTATATTTTGAACAAGATATGGATATTTTGAATATAATATCATACCTTTTGGACTTACAAATGCACTAGCTACTTTTCAACATCTTATGAATGATTTTTTTTGTGAGTTTCTTAATGATCTTGTTGTCTATTATTTAGACAACATTTTGATCTATTTTAAGAATATAAAAAAATATGAATTTTATATTTGTTATGTGTTACAAAAACTTAGAAATGCAGGATTATATGCCAAGATGGAAAAGTGTATATTTTACACTATTCAAGTTGATTTCTTAGGATATATCATTTTGAATGATGGTCTCAAAATGGATCCTAAAAAAGTCTAGATAGTCATAGATTGGAAGATTTCAAAAATAATAAAAGATGTATTATGCTTTTTGAAATTTGCCAATTACTATCAAATCTTCATCAAGAATTTTTCTCAAGTTGCAGCTCCACTTACATGTTTAATCTGTAAGGACAAACTCAAATAGAACAAAGAAGGAAAAACATCATTTGAGACTTTGAAGATAGCTTTTACTTCTGTACTAATCTTGTATTGCATTGATTTTTTTAAGGTATTTTTTATGGAAATAGATGCATCAGACTTTGTTTTGGAGGTAATATTGTTACAAATGGGAGTAGATGACAAATTCCATGGAATAGCTTTTCATTCCAAGAAATTTTCAATAACAAAAATCAACTACAAAATCTATAATAAAGAACTTCTTACAATTATAAATTCTTTTCAAGAATGGTGTCACTATTTGGAAGGCGCTTCTAGTCCAGTCACTGTATATATGGATTACAAGAATCTCAAGTATTTCATATTAGTATATTTATTGAATTGTTGATAGACTTATTAGAGCATGTCTTTGTCAAGATTTGAGTTTATTATCATGTATTGATTAAAAAAAGAACAAGGTCTATCCGATGCCCTTTCTTAATGTTCTTAACTTATACTAAAAGAAGAAGATTTGGCTTTTGATCAACAAAAAATGATCTTCTTGAAGCCAAAGCAATTTCATCTTTGAGCAATGAAATTAACATTGACTATTAATTCAACTTTTGTCAAGCAAATCCAATCAAATATGTCCTTACACCCTCTTATCTATGAGATTAAGAATAATTCATCTAAGTCTTATGTTACTTCGAAGTTTGAGTTTAAGAATGATCTATTCTATTTTGAAAGACGTCTATATACTCCAATAGGCATAGCACGACTACGTGCTCTAAAAGCTCATCACAACCTCCCTACAGTGGAACATTTTGGATATAATTAGACTTTGAAACTAATATCAAGAGATTTTTAGTGGCTTCAAATGTAGAAGACTATTAAAGAGTTTGTACAATTATGTGACATCTGTTTAAGATCAAAAACTCCTTCTTATCAACCTTACATTCTTCTTCAACCATTACTTGTACCAAAACAATTTTGATCTTTTGTTTCTATGGATTTTATCATAGATCTTTCAAAGTCAAATTCATATGACTCTATATTTGTGATTGTGGATTGTTTTATCAAGATGGCACATTTTGTATCATATATAAAATCTATTATAAGTGAAGAAATAACTAAACTCTTCTTTGATAATATCTATTGCTATCATAGATTATTAAAGGATAGAAGAACACAATTTGTATTAAGATTTTGGAGGATTCTTTTCAAAATATTAAAGGTGGATATAAAACTATCTTTAGCCTTCCACTGTCAAATTGATAGACAAATAGAACAAATAAATTAAGTTTTGGAGCAATATTTGAGATGTATCATCAACTATCATCAAGATGATTAGATAACTCTTTTGCCATTGGCAGAGTTTGCTTATAATAATTTGGTACATTTGTCTACTCAACAAATTTTATTCTTTATGAATTATGGTTATCATCTACAATTTGATACTTTTGACTTTTCAAAAGTTGATAATCATACGGTAGAAGATTTGACAAATCGATTATCAAAGCTACATGCAACAATAAAGGCACAATTAAAAAAAGCTTAAGAACAACAAAAAATCAATACAAATGTCTATTGCAAGGAACAACCTTGATTCCACATAGGCAATAAGATATGATTACTTTGTCGTAATATTAAGACTATTCGTCCTTGCAATAAGCTAGATTTTCTTAGGTTGGGACCTTTTTTAATTTGTAGATAAATCAATTGAGTTGCTTATCGATTATGCTTACCAAAATCTATGAAGATCCATCATATATTCTACGTGTCACTACTCGAGCCATATAAGATAGTGGATATATAAAAAAGAAGATAAATGCCACCGCTTTATATAGAAGTGGACAACAATAAAGAAACAATGAGTAACAATGAATAACAATATGTCTCAAATTGACACCTTAACTTCAAACGGCTATAACTTCTTTATCCTAACTCCAAATCTTCCAATTTTTGTACACAAATTGTATCCAAAAATCCTAAAATTTACAACCCTAGCTTCTAATCTCCAAATGCCCTCCTTGAAGTCGCCAAAATCCTTGTTAAGGTCGCAAGCAACCTCCTCAAAGTCCATTAGGCATGATATTCGACCAATAGGGATGAAGTTTTCCATTCTTTGCCTTCATTCGACCATGCCTTGCTTTCATCCTTTCCAATTAGCCTTCTACTAGCTTAAATATTCATCCTTAGGCTCCCACCTTCTCTCAAGGCTTCATACTAATTATTTAGATGTTATAATTTTTAAATATCATAATCAAAATAAGTTAAAATAAAATAAAATATAAATTCTACTATCAACCATTTTAAAATTAATTTTCTTATCATTCTAACATACATCTAGATTCATAAATGTATAATATGTTTTAATTAATTTTTACATATTGTAAGTAATTATAATACGATGACAGATATAATATTAGTGAATATACATAGGAGCCATCTAGGAATCTAGTAAATGCACTAGCAAAAGTCAATGCATTTCATTGACAACATCCATCAAAACTAAGATAAAAAATCAAGAAAATCTTTGCTATAAAGCAAAACAGGTTCTATAGAGGTTTCATTCTATCTTATATTATTGTTTGCTATTTTTTTGAATTTATTCATACTAAAGAGATGGAGGATCAACAACCAATAAATTTAGCTCAAGAACCATCATTTATTGACATATCGAATGAAACATTACAACTATCACAACCTTCAAGATGACAGAATAGAGATGAAGATCCTCAAGAATGACATGTTCTTCTTTGGATTGATGGCAAAATACAACGTTGTCATACTGCATTTACATGCAGTATGTAAAAATAATATATATCTTGTATCTATTGTTATTACATGTGTAAGTACTAGAGATTATTTTAGAAGATATTATAAGGAGAGGATTTATTTTAGCCACTTAGTTAGTGAATTAAGATGGCTATTTGTTTTGTTCCTACCTTATTTATATCCTAGAATAGACTCTTTTGTAATTAGAAGAAAGGTAAAGGTTGTTTTACCTTTCTTGTTGACTTTTGAGGTAGAATGGACCTTGTGAGGGATAAGAAAGAAGAGCATGGGGTGAATAGGGCCTATCCAATAGGATTTGGCTGCCCATGTGGGCGTCTCATAGTCTAATATGGAAAGAAAGGGAGATATATTCCTCTTGCTAGACCGAAAGAAGAGGCAGTTTTGAATGGTGAACTTTGGAGAGAGATAGCTCCAAAGAGATAGAAGCGTTTGTAATGAAAATTGGTAGGTGTGTTTTTCAAGCTGTGAGGATTCTAGAACCTACTCACTTGCTTGATTTGGAGTTGTGAGCAAAACATTATGCTTGTTTTAGTAGAGTAGGGTTTGCTGCCACCTGATGAAGAGAGGCAGAAACTTTGAGCTGCCACTGCAAGTTTGATTTCAACTCTTTCTTAGTGAAATTTATAGAGAGTGTGGAAAATTGTGCTAGCTTTTTATCAAGACATCTCTTGTAGCATTTGGAATTGGAGAGCAAAAGTTGTAAGCTTGAGAGTGGGAAAGGGTTTGCTGCCACCCGATGAAGAGGAGCAGAGACTTTGTTCAACCACCCAAGTCGGAAAATCTCTTCAATATTTTTGATAATTTAGGTGCTTATAGTAGCTTGTGTAAGCTTTCCACAAAAATAAAAATTAATACATTTGAAGCTTTGATGAAAGTTTAATGAGCCATGAAGTGTCAAAGAGGACAAATTGTTGCTAGGGTTTAAAGAGAAGAATCAACTAGCTACAAAATCTGGAGTTTGAAAGGCATGCATGCAAAATTTTAGAATAAGTTAGATGATGGAGTGAGCTTTCTAAAAAGCTATTGCATGTCCAATTTGGAGAAGGGAAGTGATCACAACAAAGGCTGAAGTGAAGAGGAGCTTTGCTGCCTTTGCATTCCGCTTGGAAATTTTAGTGCCTACTTCTTTTAGCCATAACTTTTAAACGGTAAATCATCTATTTGTGAAATTTTGATATGTTTTACAATGGATTATTGGCTTTCCATAGGCTATAAGCACGCTTGATTTGACCTTTGAATGAATTTTTAGTGATTTATTTAGTTTCAGCTTGTTGTATAACTTGTATTCCTCATATGCGGTTGTATTTTGAGGTATACTTGAATACATACATACTTTGCTTATACCTTTTATACAAGTATATATACTTATATTTATATCAAGTATTTATATAAGTATTTTATAAGTATTATATATAATATTTGTATAAGTATTTGTACAAGTATTTTATTAAGGATTATACATTATTTTATACAAGTATTTATATAAGTATCATATAAGTATTTATATAAGTATTTATATAAGTATTATTCAAGTATTTATACTTTATATTTATACAAGACTTGTATAAGTATAATACAAGTATAACTTGAAAGCTTGAATAAATATTATGCAAGTATAGAAGATACTTGCACGACTTCCTCTCATGTTCCCTGCTAGTTCTAGTAGCAGCTAGGAACCCGACGTTTTCCCGAGGAAAATTCTCTCCACCCGACAACGTATTTGATATCACAACCTTAGAAGAGACTATTGATGTTTGATGATACTCTTAGAGGTAGGAACTATTTTTGATGGTATTCTAAATGTTTTCTTTGAAAGAAGTTATGAAGGCCTCAACAATGATCAAATAACACGGTGGTCTTCTCACCTTGGTATGAGACACTATCAAGCACTAAAAAGACTTATCAATTACCCTCAAAGTGAACAAAGATCAAAATATGTGGCAAATATAATTTGACATATCTTGGACTTCTTCAACATGTAATCACTGCTCTTTGTGGAACTCATCCTTAGAAGGGGGGATATTATCACGGACATAAGATTTATTCCAATAATTATTTAATTAATATAGATTAATAGAAGTAGATAAAATAAATTAATTTAATAATATCTTATAGATAAGCTTCTTAGAAGCTTAATAGACATGGAATCACCTTTATACATGTCTATAGGTGATTGGTAGATTAGAAACTTGGCCAATAAGCTAGCTATGTGTCGCACATGTTGGTAGCTTGTGGAATAAACCAAGTATGTGGTGCACATGTAAGAAACTTGTCTTGCAAGTTTGACACATGTCTTGCAAATTAGACTTGTGTAGGAGGTCCTACAGAATGCCACTATGTAGCTCTTAGATAGATATTATATATAGAAACAAGAGTGAAGCCTTCTTCATCCTTGTCAACTTCTTTCTTGCTTCTAATCTAGTTTAAGAGTCTCATGTATTTTCTAATCTTTAGTAATAGCCATTCCAATTTCTTCTTGAATATACATATTTTTTTATTTCTATCTTCTTATTTTTCTTTGACATAGTTTTTATTAATTTATGCATCTGTTTTAGTTCGTGCCCTTCATAGATTTATAAATATGCAAGAATTCCTAATAGGTTTCATCCATATAAGAAGAATGTAATTTGAATTTTAATTCAAAAGTGCTTAAAGCCAATACAAAGTGCTAAAAAATACTCTTTTTGATAATCTCAACCATATAAAAATTCCAATTGCCTTATTATTTTTTTAATTAGATAACTTTGATTTTTCTTTGGACGTCTTAATTCTAATCAGTGAGTTTCAATAAGCTATAACTTTTAATCTGACTATTTTTTTAATGTAAAATACTATATAAAAATACTACTATAAGTCTTTTATATGCTCAAAATTTTTTAGTCCAATCCAATTTACAAATTGTGGAAAAGCGTCCAAAAATCACACTGATGTTATTTGGCCGCCAACTTAAAAGTTGGTGCAAAAGTTCAAATAGTAATTTCTCCTTTTCCAACTATTAACTTCAGCTCAAAATTGGTTTATAGCTTGATCTCTAAGTCTTCTAATATCATGCCAAATTTCACCTTGTTTTAACTTATATATCTCTATATATTATAAAAATCCTAAACAACTTCAAATTATCAACTTTTGGTACTTCCTTGCACTAATGATCAAATATCTTCCAATTGCGCTATTAGATTATCACAAAATTTTATGCACTTTGAATACATCCAATTAATCATATACTATCAAATTTTCAATCATCGATGTTACACCAATCATAAATACTAGGTAAGAATGCTTATCCTAATTTTATTGTATAAAATCCAAATCACCAATACAAACCTTGACTTTGAACAATGATTGCAAAGTCATTCCAAAACCTACAAAAATAAGTATTATGCCTTTGAAACAAGCTTAAAGTTAGTTTTCAAATTCTAATTACTGATCTCCAAATATCCCTCTACTTTATCCTTAGTGCCTATTTTAATAGCTAGAGATTTGATTTTGATCCTGTCCTACAAACGATCAATCCATGGATATTAACTCAATCTATCATAGGGATCTTTAAGCTTGATCCTATTTTCAATTTAACCTTAGTATCAACTATATCAATTATTTATCTCATTTACTAAGTTTTTATCAATTTATGGCTTTTTAAAAATAATAAAATAGTTTTTACAATCTAGAAGGAAAAATTAATAAGTAACTTTTATCTACTAGCTATTAAGATAAGAAAATAATCTAAGAAGCTTTTATAAAATCTTTCTTAAATATCTTGAATTTCTATTGAACTAAGATAATTGAATACTAATTAAAAAATTATTTATATTTATATATTTTTATCATATAAACATGTTACAAAACAACAACGCCATTTATTAGAGGGGATAATAACTAAGACAAGATTATAGTATATACTAATCATAAAAACTTGGAATGTTTTATTAGTACTTAGGTTTTGAATTACCATCAAATACAATAGAGCATATCTTTATCTTATTTTGATTTTGTGATTATATACTGTTTGAAAAAACTTCAAAAGAAACAAGATGTTCTTTGTCAACGGTCATATCTTACATCAAGAATAGGAGACATTATATTGGATCAGCAAAAATCAGTCATATTAAAGCTGTCTAATTTACAATTGAAGACATTGACAATATCTACTTATATAGATATAGCTCTCAAGACAAAAATCCAGAGAACAATGAAGATAGATCCATTTGTGGATAGCATTCATTGACATTTAAAAAATGCACTAGTGGAAGAAAATAATAATTTCAAATTTGAAGATGGATTGTTGTATTTCAAGGATCTCTTATATGTTCTTCCAAATCTTGTAAGACTTCAAATTCTTCAAACATGACATGACCTTCCAATAGCTAAACATTTTGGCTTCAATAAGACCTTGGATTTAATATCAAGAGATTATTGGTGGCTTTAAATATAAAAATTGGTGAAAAAATTCATCCAATCATATAAAATTTGTGCCCAAGCAAAAGCTTGAAGAAACCAATCATATGGATTTTACTAACTACTTCCATTTTTTAAAGGCCCATAGCAATTATTATCTATAGACTTCATTATATACCTTCCAATTTCTAATAGAAAAGACTCAATTTTTGTGGTAATAGACTGTCTTATCAAAATGATATATTTTATTCTATGTAATAAGATTATTTTTGGAGAAAAAATAGCCAAGCTTTTTATTGATAATATTTATCAAATACATGGCCTTTCAAATAATATTATTTTAAATTAAAGATTATAATTTATATCAAATTTTTGAAGAAGATTATTTCAACTTTTGAAGGTCAAGATCAACCTTTCATCAACTTATCATCCTCAGACCAATGGTCAAACAAAACGGGTGAATCAAATCTTGAAACAATATCTTTGTTATAATATAAATTATTAATAAGATCATTAGATGGACCTCCTACTATTGGTCAAATTTGTATATAATAATACCAAACATTTTTTAACAAAGCAAACTCTATTCTTCTCAAATTATAAATACCATTCAAGAGCAGATCTATTTCAAATTGAAGATGTGAAAAATCCTATTGTAAAAAATCAAGCTACCTACTTAAAAGCCATCTATGAAGAATTAAAATTCCAACTGCAAATGACTCAAGACCAATATAAAGACTATGTAAATATTCTTTGTAAAAACCAACAAAAATTCAAGGTAGGAGATTGTGTCTAACTACTTCGGCAAAGTATACAAATAAATTAACCATCACAAAAATTAGACTACCAAAGACTTGGACCATTTATAATTTTATATCAAGTAAATCCAATAAGTTTTTATTTTGAACTATCAAGTAGCATGCACATTCATCTAGTCTTTTATGTCTTGCTTTTAGAAACCTACTATAAATCAAGTATTTTTGGAAGAGTTCTTCTACCATCAATCCCAATTGAAATCAATCAAGAGCTTGAATATAAAGTAGATGAAATATTGGATTTACATATAAGATATAAACGACTGGAATATTTCACCCATTGGAAGAACTATGGAGTTAGTAAAAGAATATGGGAACTTTCAAATAACCTTAAGAATGCAGTTGAAAAAGTCTTTGAATTATATCAATGATATCTTAGAAAACCTAGACTTGATCGCCATTAAAGATTTTATAAATACCAACATCTCTTGGTTTTTAAATGCCAAGATTTGGATTTTGTCAATGCTTTATTCTAAATATTTATTTAAATCAATCCATATCTATATTTTCAATACTTAATCTGGCTCAAGAACCATGAGAATAGTCATAATCCATAATGTTCCATTATATTAATAATATGTTGTATGAGAGATAATGCCTCTCTCACTTGGTTTTAAAAGAGATGACGTAACTACCTTATGTGAGACAATATAACTACCTTGTGTTTATAATTAACATTGTCAGGTAGAGAGAATTCGCATTGGAAAAACACCGGATTCCTAGCTGCTATTAGAACTAGCAAGGAACATGGGAGGAAGCCATGCAAGTATCTTGTATACTTGCACAATACTTATTCAAGCTTCCATATTATACTTGTATTATATTTGTACAAAATTTGTACAAATATGAAATATAATCCTTTATATAATATTTGTATAAATATTTGTATAAATACTTTTTATAATATTTATAAAATAATTATATAAATAATTAATATAAATAAAATTATATATACTTGTATAATACATATAAAAAAAGTATATATATATTCAAGTATATCTCAAAATACAACCGCATATGAAGAATACAAGTTATACAACTAGCTAAAATTAAATAAATCACTAAAATTTCATCCAAATATCAAATCAAGCATGCATATAGTTTATGGGAAGCTAATAAAAAATTGTAAAAGTTATTAAAATTTCACATACAAAGGTCTTACCATTTAAAAGTTATGGCTAATTGAAGTAGGTACTAAAAATTTCTAATAAATTGCAAAGACAGCAAAGTTCTTCTTACTTCAGCTTCTTTTGTGAGCACTTGCCTTCTTCAAATTAGACATGCAGTAGCTTTTTAGAAAGTTCACTCTAGCATCTAACTTCTCTTTAAATCTTGCATGTATACCTTTCAAACTTCAGATTTTATGGCTAGTTGAAACTACCCCTCAAATCCTAGCAACAATTTGCCCTCTTTTCACTTCACAGCTCATAAAATTTTCATAGAAGCTCTAAATATGTTGATTTTTGTTCTAATAGAAAGCTTACACAAGCTACTATAAGTATCTAAAATAATAAAAAGATTGAAGAGATTTTCCAACTCGGGTGGTTGAACAAAATCTCTGCCTCTCTTTGTGAGGTGGCAGCAGACCCTTTCCAACTCTCAAGCTTACAATTCTTTCTTTGCATCTCCAAATGCTTTAAAAAATAGCTTGATAGAAAGCTAGCACAATTTTCTACACTTTTTACAAATTTTATTAAGAAAAAATTGAAATCAAACTTGTAATAGCAGCTCAAAATTTTTGCCTTCACTTCTTGATAACAATAGATCTCACTCTAGTAAAACAAGCGTAACTTTTCACTCACAACTCCAAAACAAGCAAGTGAGTAGGCTTTAGAATCCTCACAACTCAAGAAACATCTCTTATAAGTTTTATTACAAAAGCTTCAATATACTCGGAGTTCTTTCTCTCCAAATCTTGTACCCCCTCAAAATTTAAAACCCCCATTCTAATAAGAGGAGTATCCTCTCCTTTTCCTCCACATCAGCCTATGCCACGGCCACATGGGCAGCCAAAATCCTATTGGATAGGTCTTACTTATTCCATACTCTTCTCTTTTATCTCTTATAAGGGACCATGTTACCTCAAAGTCAACAAGAAAGATAAAACATCCTTTACCTTTCTTCCAACTACAAAAGAATCTATTTTAAGATAAAAATAAGGTAAGAACAAAATAAATAGCCATCCTAATTTACTAATTAAGTGGCTAAAATAAATCTTTTCCTTAAAATATCTTCCAAAATAGCCTCTAGCACTCATACATAAATAACAAAAATAAATAAAAATATAATATTTTTACATACTGCATATAAATGTAATATGACAATGTAACTACTTTATGTGAGATGACGTAACTACCTTATGTGAGATGATGTAACTAACTTATGTTTAAAACTATTCTTCCCAACCTCCAAAAATATCATAAGTCCATGATTGATCTTTGTCGGCTTCCCTTCCAAACATCCATCATTTAGTCTAATTGTTATGACCAAGTCATAATTTTACCCCCGTTGTAATGTCCAATTTTCTGATTGCATAAAGTTGGCCTTCTTGCATTAAAATAGAGCAAGTAAAATTATTTGACAATGTCAGACACGTTTTATAAATTTGTCATTGATTCACAAGAATTTTGTTCAAATTCATATCCTTCACACAAAACCAAATTTTAGAGCTTCCTTCCACATCCATTGAATCTAGAATCTAAAACTTTATAAACCTCCCATTCAATATCTCCCTTTGGTATTATAATTAGTGGTGATGGTTTTTGTCGCCGATCTGGAATTGTATGTTCTCAATATTTCTCAAAGAGTGATATATGGAAAACGTTATGAATGCATAGTAATTTTAGGAGCTTCAATCGATACACCAAATCTGATATTTTAATTATAATTATAAATTTTGAAGCCAGCTTTTTGGATAGTGTTGTAGTAGCTATATTTTCATGCCAAAGTAGTACTTTGTCTCCAACTTGAAAAATTGGTTGTAGTTGATAGCCTCAGTTATAATTTTTCTTGGCTTACTTTTTGGCGATTTTAATCATTGTCTTGATTTTCTCATGTACTTCATGTAAGTACCAAACTCTCTCTTTTATTGTTGGAACGGTCATAGCAGTAGGAGTTGTAAATAATATTAAAAGGTAATAGTTGTAGATTATATAGAATAAAAAAAATCTTGTGGCCGAGTGAGGTTCATTATTATAAACAAATTTAGCTATGGGAAGTAGATTTGACCAATTGTCTTCTCGTTTTATAGTGAATATTTATAAAATTATTCCAACACTTGATTAATTTGTTTCATCTATCCATCTGATTGTGGGTGGAATGCTATAGTTAGAGAAGGTTGAATATGGAAGAACTCACACAAGCGTTTCATAAATTTGGATACGAAAATTGAATCATTATCAGATATAAGTTCTTTAGTTGTTCCATAGTGTTTTTAGATGTGATGGAGATATGTAGTTGTTCCATTAGAGTCGATTGTTTTATTAGTAGAAATAAAATGCATTAACTTTGTGTTCTTATCAACGACCACCATAATTGAATTGAAGCCCCTGCTATTTGATAATTTCATAATAAAATCAATCAATATTTATTTCTAAGATGCATCAGCTACTGGAATTGGTTACAATAGGCCATATCGGGTATGACATGTAGGCTTAGAATATTGACATAAGTTGCATCTATTAACATAGCAATGTATATATCGACACAGGGTCAGCCAATAAATATTTTTTGCCACGAGATTGAGAGTTTTATCCACCCTGGATGGCCTTCAATTAAAACATCATGTCAAGATTTTAAAATTTATCAATGTAATTCTTCGTCATTTGATACCAATATTATATCTCAAAAATAAAAGACTCTATTATTGAAACAATAGGTTTGAAACCTTTGACGTATATTTGCTAGAGTCTAATCAGGATCATTTATAAAAAATGCCAATATTGGCTCAAGTGTTGCATCTTTGACAATAGCCAGCTTAATCTATTCAATAATTCTTGCATCATTCTAAACCGATTTGTATGATTTTAATATTACTAGTCTCAATAATGATTTTGAAATATCTTCATGGTCCTCTTTTATTTCTGTTCACTTGGATAGCATATCTGCTTATCTATTTAGCAATCTTGGGTGATGTTGAATTACAAAATTAAATCCTAAGAGTAGCTTGGACCACCAGGCCTGCTGTTGGTTGAATTATTTGGTGGTTAAAAATTGTTCAAGGTTCTTGTGATAAAAAATTATCTTGACTTGGTGTGACAATCTTTCAAGATAAACATGCTAGTTCTAGAAAGCTAAAATAAAATCTAATAATTTATTTTCATAAATATCATAATTTTGCTCCGTCGGTGATATTTTTGAACTTTGATAAGCACAAGGGTGTAAATTCCCATCTTTTCTGTGTTGTGATAGAATATCTTCTATTGCAAAATCTGAGGCATCAATTTCAACTACAAATGATTGTTCAAAATTAGGATGAATTAACAATGGTGCTTGAAAGAATCGAGACTGGAGTTCTTCAAAAGCCTCTTATACTAGAGGGGTCCATTTGAATTGTTGATCTTTTCAAGTTAATGCCGTAAGTGGTACCATTATTTTTGAATTATTTTGAATAATTTTGAATAAATTGGTGGTAAAAATTTGCAAACCCTAAGAATATTTGGACTTCTTTAATTGTCTTTGGAATGGACCATTCTTGAATAGCCTAAATTTTATCTTTGCACATTTCTAGCCCTTTCTTTGAAACAATCATTCTTAAAAATTCTACAAAGCTCCAATGAAATTCACACTTGGATGCTTTGATATAAAAGCCATGCTTTTGTAGCCATCAGAGAACTTCTTATATCAATAAGCGATGTTCTTCTAAATTGCTTAAAAAGGTGAATATATCACCTAGGTAGATTACTACCAAAATATCCAAAAGATCATTGAAAATACTCTATATGTGAGCTTGAAAGTGAGCCAGCGCATTTGTTAATCTTCCAATTTTACCGGGAACATAGGTCGCAAATTGGTATTATGAGCTTCTTGTCCATCTTTAAATTTAATTTTTATATCTGATACTTTGTAGTCTAGTAACTTGTTTGACGCTTCCTTGCTGAAAGCCTCACACAGATCTTCATATTCGATCCGAATCTACTCCTTTATTGTTTCTTTGGTTATTTTTGACATCTCCATTGTATACACTTTGGCCCCCCTCTTGGATAAGTGAAAAGCTATTGTTGATACTATCACATATTTTGGTGCAATCAAGACAACTTATTTTGGCCTTTTTTGGAACATACTTGGTGATATTGGTTGAAATCCTTTCTCAAGTGTTGGACCTTCACAGCTCCCTCCATTGCAGTTTGGTGTTATATTCTTGATTTCCAACGGCTATGATAAACAGATTTCATGGCAATATGCCAATTCAAACTGTACCTCCTTCTGGGACCACCAAATAATTGGATCATGGTGTACAAGCCACGGTGTACCTAAAATTTAGGGATAGTACCATGTATTCATAATACTAACTATTAATAATTTCTTATGATCTTCCACTCCTAATTTGATTGTAGTTTTATGGATGATAAGTCCCAAATTGATCATTCAGCCATCAATAACTTGAACCTCCTTCGAAGTCACCTTTGGTTTTATCTCTACATTGTATTTCTGAGCAAAATCTAAATATATAAATATCCTAGTAGTCTTGGAGTCGACAAAGATAATAGCCACTAGAAAATTAATGTTTGGATATTTAACATTAGATGTGCCTTTGGGTTGATGGTGGCACGTAAGTACAATACCATATCCTTGTTTTTATCAAGGATGCAAGTTAGCAGGTTAACAAAGAATTAAAGAGAAGAAATTAGAACCAGAATAACTTCAAGAACAAAGAACTAGATAGACAAGAACAAGAATCAGGTCAAGAATAAGAAACTGTATTAATATCAAGAACAAGGCAACACTCTGGATTATTCCAAGACTTGTGTTGGCAAGACTGAGATGCTCCTCAATCTTGCCTCTTATTTATACTATGAGGCCTTATGTCCTATTGGACCTTCTAAGAGTATCTTTGAATATTCTAGAAGCTTGAAGAAGATTTTGGAAGATTCTAAAAAGTCTACGGGAGGTCTTGGAAGATTGAAGAAGATTCTAGAGGGTCCTAAGAATATTTTAGAATATTCTAGAAGTTTGAAGAAGATTTTGGAAGACTCTAAAAAGTCTATGGGAGATCTTGGAAGGTTGAGGAAGATTCTAGAAGATTCTAGAAGATTCTAAAAGATTCTAGAAAGCTATAGAAGGTTCTAGAAGACTATTGAAAGTTCTAATAGTGACTTAAAGTATGTCCGTGATATCATCTTCCCTTCTAGCAATGAATTTCACGAGGAGCCGAAGCAATTTGATAATCAAATCATATGCGTAAAAAAATTTTGAATTCGTCGAAATAGAGAAGCAACACATTCCGTCTTTTGTTCATTGATTATCGGTTCAACAGGACCCTTGAGATGGAGTCGATGACCTTTAGATATAATCTCTATTAGACCAACATCCAATCTAAGAATTTGTTCTTCGTTGCGGCCTTCAAAACATCCTCCAAACATAATTTCTGATCCACCTGGAATTATCCTTCCAACTTTGAGGAGTATTATCAAAGCTCGGACATTTGAATCAAGATTTTTGTGATGAGGCCGTATCTCTAAAGACTCCAAGCGTGGCCTTCCTTGACGTTGGGATGCTCCTTCTTTATCTTATCCATGATCTTTAAACCTAGCAGATTGTATAAGTTGCAATGATTCTCTAGCCGCTTGTATGCCAGAAGAGTCTTCTAACTATTGTTCTTACAATTCCCTTGAAACATGAAGATTTAACATGATAATTAATAAGCTTTTAGCAAGATCTATTCTATCCTAGGAAAATATAAGTGCAGGTCTTGGCATGGCTCTTCCTTTTTTGTATTGGTCTTTTGTTGTTGATAGAAAGCGTCATTAAGAAGCCAAGAGATGCAATTGTCCACAAAATCTTTAATGAGCATTGAATCTAGGTTTTTTTGGATATTATTGATAGAATTGGCAAACCTTCTCAAGTGCATTCTTAAGATTATCTGAAGATTCTCATATTCTTTTGCTAACTCCATGGCCCTTTCAATGGATGAAGTATTCCAATCATCGATGTCTTATACATGAATCCAATATTTCATCCATCTTGTATTCAATCTCTTGATTGATTTCAACTGGAGCTGGTGGTGGAATAGTTCTTCCAGCAATATCACTCTCTTGAAGAAGGATAATGCACTCTCTATTAAGAGATCTAAGCTTTGATATGATTATATAAGTCAGTCTTGCCAAACTGTCAAGGATGCAAGATAGCAGGTTAGCAAAGAACTAAAGAGAAGAAATCATAACCATAATAACTTCAAGAACAAGGAATTGGATGGACAAGAACAAGAACTAGATCAAGAATAAGAAACTAGATTAATATCAAGAACAAGGCAACACTTTGAATTACTCCAAGACTTGCTGAAAGATCTATTCCACCACCAACTCTTGTTGAAGTCAATCAAAAACTTGAATATGAAGTCGATAAAATTTTAGATTCATATATAAGACATGGACAATTGGAATATTTCATCCATTGGAAGGGCTATGGAATTAGTAAAAGAACATGGAAATCTTCAGATAATCTTAAAAATACACCTAAATTTTTTTTCCAATTTCATCAACAATATCTTAAATAAACTAGATTCAATGGTCATTGAAGCTTTTGTGGATAGTAACATCTCTTTGCTTCTAAATGACGCTTCCTATCAACAACAAAAGACCAATATAAAAAGAAGAGAGCCACGCCAAGACTTGCACTTGTATTTTCTTAGGATAGAATAGATCTTGTTAGAAGTTTATTATTTATCATGTCAAATCTTTGTATTTCAAAGAAATTGCAGGAACAAGAGTCGGAAGACTCTTGTGCCATACAAGCAGTTGGAGAATCATTGCAACTTTCACAATCTGCTAGGTTTGAAGAACATGAACAAGATAAAGAAGGAATATTCTAACGTTAAGTAAAGCCATACTTGGAGTCTTTGGAAATATGGCCTCATTACAAAAATCTCAATTTAAATACTCGAGCTTTGGTAATACTCCTCGAAGTTGGAATGGTGACTCTAGGTGGATCAGAAATTATGTGGGGAGGATGTTTTGAAGGTCGCAATGAAGAGCAAATTCTTAGATGGAATGTTGGTCTAATATAGGTTATATCTAGAGGTCATTGATGCTATCTCAAGGGTCTTGTTGAATTGATAATTAATGAATAAAAGATGAAATATGTTGCTTCTCTACTTCGTCAAATTCTAATATTTTTATGTATGTCATTTGATCATCAAATTGCTTCGGCTTCTCGTGAAATTCGTCACTAGAAGAGAAGGTGATGTTACGGATATACTTTAAGCCACCACTATAACTTTCTATAGTCTTCTAGAATCTTCTATAGCTTTCTAGAATCTTCTAAAATCTTCTTTAGTTTTTGAAAATCCTCTAAAATCTTCTTCAACCTTCCAAGACCTCCCGTAGACTTTTTAGAGTCTTCTAAAATCTTTCTCAAGCTTCTAGAATATTCTAAGATACTTGTAGAATGGATAGAAATTTTAGGATTTACAATACATAGTTTGTAAGATTAAGAATAGGCAAGAAGCCGATGAATGGCCAGTTTAGAAGGCAGAATGGATGAGGAAGTTAAGAAAAGTAATTATCATTGGTTGTCAAGCAGTTAACATAGAAGGGGCAAGTATAAATCTATTTGATACGGGGGAGTCGGGGCCAGACTGTGATAGTCCTGAGCCGGGATAAGCTTGGTGCTATCTCTCTCTATTTTTTTTTCTTAGACTGTAGCAGAGGATCCGAGTTCTATTTCGAAGGGTTATACCATGTCAATGATGAAGTACAGTAATAAAATAAAAAATTTATATATATGTGGATGAGTAAGAAATTATGATTATTTGTTACGTGAAGTTCTTTGCGGTGAATTGGAGGTTGAAGACCGGCTATGCCAATGAAGTTGTGTCACAAAGTATCTTTACTTGCGGAATAGCAGAACCAATAGAGTGGACGGCAATATTTTAGAGAAAAGCGTGTATGTGTGCATAAGACTCTAATGTTCAGTAGGTAATTAATTATGTGACCCTAACAATTTAATTCAATGCGGATAGTCTCTCCCTGTGTTCGAATCCCCTTTTACAGATTTACTCTGGGCAGTATTGGTAGAGTTAGTGAGACAAACGAGAACAATATTTTGGCGCCACTGCCAAGGATTGACAATAGTATTGAGTGTTAGAAATTAATTGCCCAATGAGTAGTTAAATTAGTGATGGAAAGCAATGTCAATAATAGATGATGAAAGATTATGGTTAATAAGAATGAGAACATTGCTTAGAGAAAAATATGTCAGTCGAAAGGAAGATAAGAGAGAGCACAAGTAAAAAATTTGTTGCGAGACGAGCAAGAACGGTGTCGTATGTCGTGAAGTCTTACTTGAGAATGCTCCAGGCACGTGGCTGTGGAAGATAAAAAAGAAATATGCAACAAAACTAGTCCTAATCTCTCTAATCAATCTCTAAATAATTCTTTATCAAACCTTAATGAAATCCAAAAATAAACCCTAACTAAATCCTAGTCAACCTTGGTCAAATCCTAAAACAAACCCTAATTAAATCCTAGTCGAATCCTAACCAAATCCTAAGAAAATTCTAAGGTAGTTTTAGAATCTCAATAACTACCAAATAAACCGTTGATCTTGATTGAAATTTTGCACACACCTTATTAATTAAGTTGAAAACAAGCATATTAAGTTTGAAGAAGATCTAACTTCATAAAAAGAAGAAAAACCTATAAATTTACATGGGTGACGGCCGGCCTCCTTCTCCAATCTTAATGCCAATATTCCAATATCTAAATCTCCCTTTCACATTGTTCAATTACTCTCAAATTTAATATATGCATAGGAAAACAAGTCTACTACCTATACATACAAATTTCATTCCAATCCAACTAGCAAATTGCTCAAGATCTCAAAAACCCCAACTAACCTTCAAAGCTTAATTCCCGAGACCTTGACCAACTTAAACCTCAATTACATAAAATTAAACCATTAGATTGAGCTCAAATTCATAGCACACATTATTAACAATAATACCCAAAAACCCACAAATTTTCAGCTATAGATCTATTACAAAACTTTTGAAATTGCCTAAAATATCAACCCTATTTTATTTCACAAAATCCCAAGTTGCCAAAAACAACCCTGACTTTGCAAAGCTATTACAAAGTCATTTTTGATCCAAATCACTCCCAACTAAATCCTATGCAAAATCTCTTAAGTCTTCTCTCTAACCCCATTTTTTGATCTACCAAAAGACTCTTGATTTGTCCTAAGCAACCGCTTTAGTAGCCAAAGGTCTGATTTTGACCCTGTCCTACAAATGGCCAATCCTTGGGTATCTATCTAACCTATCCTAGGGACTTTATAGCCCGACCCTACCCTCAACTTAATCTTAATGTCAATCATGCTAGTGAATTATCTTTTTTATTATATTTTTATTATTTTATGGTCTTTTTAAAGTAGTAAAAGAATTACTACAACCTAGAAGATAAAATTACTAACTAATTCTTATCTATTAGCTATTAAGTAAAGAAAATAAACTAAGAGACTCTCATAAAAACCTTTTTAAAATATGTTGAATTTTTGTTGAACTAAGATAATAGAGTATTAATTGAAAAATCATTTTTAGTCATTATTTCACCATACAATCGTGTCACAATACAACAACGGAAGCTAAAAAGGAAGCGTCGACAGAGTTGGATTAAACCATGGTTGCATGCCTATCGGCACATCCGAGCATACCAAAAACATGAAAGATCTTTAATATTTTAGACATATATACCGTTAAAGAAATTGTCAAAAAAACTCGCGGGTAACTCCGCAAGTAGCCCAGTATATCTCTTGAGCCCATTAACGGAAAGAGAACGGAGCACAGAAGAATTGGGTACTCTATTGGGTACTTTTTTAATAGTGGATACTGCCGATTTTAGCAAGGCTAGTTCTTCAGTAGGGAATGTATTGCTTGCCAATAAGGGCTAATATAGTGTATTTCAAAATCCGTCGTTTTTACCTCAACTTCAATCGATAAAATTATTTGCAGATAATAATACCAAATTGTGGAGGCCGGAAAAAACAATTGAGGAAGGCAGCAGTTATTTTAACAAGAAAGTAAGTAGATCATTGTCACCTTCAATGGCGGCGGGGGATCCAGCAATACCAATTGCGGTACAAATAGGTGCGGTGGGTGATTGCACAACTAGCGTAGTCCTATTACCTACCTTTAGGGGTCTGCCAGGAGCCGACCCAAAACAACACTTGTCTCAATTCCTGAGCGCATGTGTAGCCAATAATGGTAGAACTGAAGATATTTGGTTAAGATGGCTGCCAGTGACCTTGAAAGATACGGCATTTGAATGGTAAAATCGCCAACCCATGGGACAATTTCCTAATTGGGAGGCATTAAAAAATACGTTTTTGACTCATTTTCGACCAATAGGATTTGAAGAACGTCTTAGAAAAAGATTAATGAATAGCAAAATGATACCGGGAGAAGCGGTGCAGTCATATTATGGCCGAGTAGCAGATATCCTTCAAAAATGGCCAAATAACCAAATGTCGGACTCGTTTGTTATGTCTATATTGGTTAACAGACTATATCCATCAGAATTGAAGATGTTTGTAAAGGAGGCCCAACCTGCGACTGAGGCTACCTCACTTGACCAAGCTAAGGTATGGAAAGAATGTCATTATAATCAATTCTTAATCACAGGAGCCACAATGATTCCATCTCAAGGAAGGTATCAAATACCAACCTGGAATAAAACAGTGAATAGTTACCCAAGGACAATTGACTATGGCATAAATCTTAGTGTCAATCCGCAAGGGATAGTGAATGATGTTCCATTGTAGGCTGTACCACCAACAACTGCAGTTCCGTATTCCCTATATTTTCCATATCAAAAACCAATACCTATAAAAGAATTATCTAATGAACTAGTATCAAAGGATCTAGATGAGACTTTGTTGTTAACTTTGACAAAGAAGATAGACGAGTTAGCTGTTAACTTGGTAAAGGATAAGGAAATGAGGCATAAATCGACTAATATGCACCCCAATATTTGGTGCAGTAATTGTAAAAGATAAGGCCATTTAGTAACGGAGTACCCTTCACCACCTTAAATGACTGTGCAATGTACATTTTGTGGAGGTAAGCATGTAACCACCAATTGCTAGAATTTAAGAAGGCAACAACAGTTAGGAAATCAGACCATGATTCAACCGACTTTGTGAGATATTAATCAAGTTCAGATAGAAAATAGATTTGGTTGGAACAAAAATCCTATAAAATAAAATAGAAATTTCTATAATTTTTAAAATTCTGAGTATAACCAAGAAGGTGACCCCAATTCTCAAGGTTTTGTGCAAAATTAGCAAGGACAATCCCAATATCCACCTATTCAGAATCCAATTTTAGATCCTACAATACCAACTAGTCAATCGAGATTCTTTACCCATCAAACCTGGAACAAGCCTAGCCAATATATATCTATCAAGACACTCCATATTCCAAATGGAGGAGGAAGAAGATCACTTCGATGTTATCGATACAGGCAGCTAGGACACTATGCTATTGATTGTCCCAATCCTAGAGCCAATGGTGATTATGCTCTAGTATGTGGAAATTGTAAGCAATCTGGACATATTTACCAGTAGTGCAATGCGCCGTTTAATGTTAATAATCGAGATCAGCGTATGCAATTGCAAAGTAAGATAGAGGATAATAATCGAGTTCCACAAGATTCTCCGATAAACTAGGTGGAATGCGTCCATGCAATACTTACTCGGACCCTGAAAAAGGAAAAAGATCCAATTCAACAATTGGAAGTACCAATTGTAGACCAATATAATCTATTGAATGGTACTCCAAATCTAACACCAGTATCGAAGGTATTATCAATGAATAGATCCAATTTATCTGAGCAACTTGAGGATGTCCTTAGCCCCAAGATATTTGTTCAACCAAAATTAGTACCAATATCTTTGAAGTTTCAGAAGCCACCTTATCCATTAAAAAATCCTCTCATGGAAAAGATTTATGACAAAGTTCATTCAGTAGTTCTAGTTCCAAATTCCGTAAAAAAATTATGTCAAGGGATCAAATTAAAACCCATGAAAAAAAAGGGCCTTGGAAATCATTGCCAATATGAAACCATATGATATTATGAAAGATTTGGATGAAATTAAACCTTCTATTACAATGAAGCAATTGTTAGCAGTTGTACTAGAATGCTGTTCTACATTGAATTCCTCGTTAATACGACGTAAAGCTTGTAATAAAGAAATTCATGAGGTTAGTTTGAATCTCAATCTAGGAGCACCAATTATCGATGTATCAATTGATGGTATTCTCATTCCTAGAGTTCAAGTGGATGATGGCTCTAGTGTGAACTTAATGAACACCGATACAATGGAGGAGTTGGATTTAAAACAATTAGTACCCACGGTATTGGTACTAAGAATGACAGATCATAGTAGGATTAAACCAATGGATAACTTACGCAATATTCATATTGTAATCGCGAGAATTACGTATGAAATTGATTATATTATTTTTCGATCACAGAGTTCCACTTTATCATATCCAATATTATTGGATCGGCCATGACTATATGAAACCAAAGCTAGGAACGATTGGGGCCATGGAACGTTAATTATTGGAGAGGATAATGACAAGATTGTTTTACAGATGTACCCAGTTTAATATCATGGGGAGTCGCAAATTAGGGGCATAGAAGCAACATCTGAAGATGAGGGCCAATTTGAAGCAGAGTATGACAAAGTTATTAATGCGATGCAAGTTGATAAGGACCCCGTTCACATACGGAAACAAGGTATATTATACTAATATGGAGGGCCAGGAGAATATTTTTTGTATAATGAGAGTGCAGAGAATTCTGACGATGTCATCACAGACTGGATGAATAATCGCGCGGTAAATGAAGTCGATACATTGGAACCATAATTGAGTACGTCCGATTTGCCAGACCATATGACGGATTGAGAGCAAAAAGGGCAAATCAATCCGGGGATTAAAGAAGAACATGTGTGCCAAACCATTAACTCGGTTCCAATGAAACATCCCAGATTATCAAAGTATACACCGATATTACGGATACAAAACTCAGAAATTAGAAAGAATTCTTTTTAAATCATAAATCTGCTTTCGCTTTGTCGTATGCAGATTTAAAAGGTAATCTTGCCGAAGTTTGTGAGTATCGAATTACCTTAGAAGAAGATGCTACACCAGTTCGTTAAAGACAACACCGTCTTAATCCAAAATATTCTCTCATGGTCAAGGAGGAAGTAGATAAATTTTTAGACGTAGGCTTCATATATCCAGTCCCGTATAGTGAATGGGTTTCACCAATTGTGATAGTGCCGAAGAAAAATGGAAAAATTCATATTTGTCAAGACTTTCATAAATTAAACGCGGCTACTAAGAAGGATTATTTTCTTTTACCTTTTACAGATAGTATACTGGACGCAGTAGCTGGGCATGAATGTTATTCCTTTTTGGACGGATTCTCGGGTTATAATCAAATAAAAATTGCAGAAGAGGACCAGTTGGAGACTACTTTTATTACAAATTGAGGCACATTTGCTTATAAAGTGATGCCATTTGGATTATGTAACGCCCTGGCTACATTTCAAAGGATAATGATGCAAGCTTTTCAAGACTATTTACGATTGTTGATGGAGATATTTTTAGATGATTTTTGTACATTCAGTATAACAGCGAATCATTTGGAACGTCTTGTTAACTGTTTGGACCAATGTGATAAATATCGGATATCTTTGAATTCTGAGAAATGTCAATTTGGCGTACCATCGGGGAAGCTTTTGGGACACATCCTTTCCGCGGCTCGTATCGCTACTAATCTAGATTAAATTACTCGTATATTGGCTTTACTAAAGCCAAAAATAATGTCTGGTGTTCAGGGTTTTGTAGACCATGTCAGCTATTATAGGCGATTCATTCATTTATTTACAAAATATATCAACCGTTAATGAATCTCTTAAAGAAATCACCATCGGATGGATCTAGTCCAATTTGGACTGAGGAATGTACAGTTGCGTTTGAGGAATTAAAACGAAAATTGGTGTCAAGACCAGTACTTATTGCACCTTGTTGGACAAAACCCTTTCATGTTTATGTTGATGCCTCGAATGTTACTATTGGATCTGTGTTAAGCCAAAAAGATGAAAAGGGTTTGGATCATCCCATCTATTATGCTAGTTGGCAATTTGTTATTGCAGAACGAAATTATACTACGACTAAACGGGAAGCCTTGGGCATGATCTATTCTGTCGAGAAATTTTGGCATTATTTGTTTGATTACCCATTTGTGTTTCATGTCGATCATGATGTTCTTAAGTATATGATTAATAAACCTCAATTGAGTGGACGCATTGCTCAATGGATGTTACTCCTTCAAGAATTTAATTTCACTATTAATGTTTGACTTGGAAAGAAACATGCCAATGCAGGCCATTTTTCTTGATTGTCCAATATATTCGGTAACAAACCTATCAATGATACACTTCTTGATGCGGAATTATTTGTCATTGATGTGATCATCCCAGAATATAGTGAATTGATCTAGTATCTGACATTTCAGACATTTCCACCTACATATAGTGAGAAACTTAAAAAACACTTGATTTTGAAAAGTGCTCCGTATACGATGATTGGAGACGCCTTGTATAAGATTTTGAAAAGTGCTCCGTATACAATGATTGGAGATAGAATTCTACGCTGCTGTATTTTTCAAAGTGAAGTACGTATTATATTGGAAGGATGTCATTTGGATAGTTATGGAGGGCATTTTGCCGGTGACAACACTGCACGCAAAGCTTTAATGGCGGGATATTGGTGGCCAACAATGTTCTCAGATGCACACCAATACGTCCGACGTTGTGATCCCTGTCAGCGTTGTCACGTGGCGTGAACTTCTATCTAGGAATACACCGGGTACCTAGCTGTAGAGAATTTTACTTAATATTTATTGGCTAAACTCTAATGAGTTATTTGTCCTTAATAAGAAGGATAAATACACACGATAATATAAGAAAAAGGTTTTGTATGATTAAAACCTCTTATTTTTAAGTAGGTTTGTACATAAGTTTTCTCTATGATATGTAGAAAATCCTTAAAAATCTTTTAAAGACTCATCTATATATCAAAATCATATCATGGCTCTATACATCCACCATTTACACCTCCATAAAGTCTTGGCTCCCAAAAACACCTTTAGTATGCACAAAAGTCCAAATTTGCAACAAAAACCCTTAAAAATATATTTTCCCGCAAAGGATGTTTTTCTTCCCGAACTTTAGAAAATCATATCTTCAGATCCAGCCGTTAAGTATTCTTCAAACTTTCAGACAAGGTAAAATTCACCTTTAAGTTTTACCACAAAAATATTTAACTGCAAATATACTTTCGATCGTTTGAAATCTCAAAACCCCTAGCAGGTGCTTAAAACCCTAGCTTAGAGACACCCGAGCACTATTTTCTCTATATCTCACAAACCCAAAACCCTAATGCCACAAAAATTTTGCACATAGTCTTGTGACATAATTATATATACTCTTAAAAATTTTGAGTCAAAAATCTATCAAATTGACTAAGATATAGTTCAAAATGTAACCACTAGTTAAGCAGAGTCACTTACTGCCTTTAGCTTACAAGCACTGACTTCAACTCGCAATATCTCCTTGATCCTAGCTTGGATTTTATCAAGATACACATGAAAAGTGTAGCCAAGAAAGTGCGCTTTCCAACCTTAGTCGCCGATCTTTGATTGCTCTCTGTATGCGCGATATATATCTAAAAGAGTGACAGTGGATCCAAAATCGACTCCCTAACTTTGAGTGCCTATAACTTTTTCATTAAAAGTCCAAATCATGCAAGGTTTTCACCTAAACCATACCCAAAAACCTAAACCTGATGACCCTAGCCTCTGATGTTCGACTCCTCTCCAAACACAAACCCTTACTCCTAATAAACCCTCGGGCAGCCTCCTTGAAGCCCATTGGGCATGATTTTTGGCCAATTAGAATAGAGATTTCTATCATCTACCTCTTCATTCATTCACATGGATGGCCAAACTACCCTTTTTACACTAAAAACCCTTTTCTTACCCTTATTCTTATAAGATTTACATACTTGGTGCTTTAAGCACCAAATAAAAGAAGTAAATAAGATCTTAAGGATCACCAATGTCTAACATAGGTGACTTAAGATATATACAACTTACTATCCATATAAAATTAACTTCAAAAGTCACTACTAAAAGGAAAATAAGGTTGTATAAACCTTAATAATATTCCTTTTAATAGATCCTTTCTAAACTAGCAACCTAATCACATCCTATAATCAATAAAATCCACTGATATGACTTTTATTTAGCTAAGTAATAAATTGTATATTAAATATACATGTACAATTAACTATAATAGTATTAGCCAAGCCTTAATAGCGACCCAGTATTAGTAGACCTCTGAGAAACTTCTACAAGTATCTCCTCCTTCCGCTTAAAACGGGTCCATTCACGGACGACCTTTTACGGAGACATGTAGAATGAAATGCTTTGGATTGGTTCCGTAATGAATGGAAAAAGATATATTTTAGTAGCAATTGATTATGTGACAAAATGGGCGGAGGCGATCGCAACAAAAATTGATAATGTCAATACCGTAGCCACATTTTTATATGAAAACATAATCACTTGATTTGAGTGTCCCAAAGAATTGGTTAGTGATTGTGGAACCCATTTTATTAATTCTGGTGCGGCTTGTGAGATGCATCTGAGATCAAGCATCAGAAGACAATCCCATATCACCCTCGGGCCAATGGGCAGACTGAAAAGACCAACGGTATTTTGTATAAAATTTTAATAAAAACAGTGTGTGGTGTGGGAACGAATTGGGATACAAAATTGTTCGTAGCCTTGTGGGCATAACGTACTGTGTATAAAGTGACTAATAGTTCTATCCCATTCCAATTGGTGTATGGACAAGAGGCAATATTATCAATTGAATTGGAAGTTCCGAGTTTACGAATTACATTGGATGAACGTCTTGGTGACAAGGAATCCCTCCAACATCGATTAACACAATTGGACAAATTGGATGAAGTTAACGCTATGGCCCTTTTTACTATGGAAGCTACACAGCGCCGCCGTAAGAGTTATTATGATAATAAGTTATGTCCTAAATCTTTTATGTCCAATGATCTAGTGCTTTTTTATGATAGTCGCTTTCACCATTTTCCGGAGAAATTCTAAGTCCGTTGGCATGGATCCTATCAAGTAATTGAAGCCTTTCCTAATAGTTCAGTTCAATTGGAAGATTTTATGGGTACTCAATTTACCACCCGAATTAACGACAACCATTTACGTCTTTATTTTATGTAAACTCAAGACAAGTTTTCAAAATTGGAGGGAAGAGGGTGTACTTGTTCATGATAGCTTATCTTTATTGAAGGTGCACAATGGTTAGAAAAGACGGCTGATAGTCAATTTTGGATCCTAATACGGCCTAGTCAAGCAAATCAGAACTGATGATCTGGTACACTAGTTTAAGGATTGTTACTTTAAATCCCAAGTAAAAGGTTAGGATCAAGGCACATAGTGAGAGTTTTCGTTAGCATTCTCTTTTCAGCTTGGTTGTCCGAGTATATGCTTATTGAAATATAAAGTGTTCTACTGTCAGAAAGTAATGATTAGTCTGAGCAAAGAGTACGTAGTCAGCACTATACAATATCAATGGAAAGATCGAAGAGAGCTGCGGATAGAGAAGAATATCCGAAACGTGCAAAGTAAGAGTAATTTGCAATCGCCGCCCCTCCTGGTGGTCACCAACATGGAGCCAATGAAGTTGGAAATCTGTTGGTCTCCACAAAGATAGAGAGATTTTAGAAATGCACAGATGTACGTGTTTTTGCGAGGATCGGATAATTTGCTTCCAATTGATGTAGAACTAGTGGCAAAGTATATAGAAAATTATGACCCAGAGGATGGTTCTAGTTTAATAAAAAGAAGAATAATTGGGATCAATGAGAGTATTTTATAGAAGGTATTATATTTACCAATAGGTGAGTTAGCGGTAGGAGTCGAAGAATCGAGAGACTTCAGACTGGTGTCATATTGCATTTACGTGCAGTGTATAAAAATATTAAATATCTTGTATCTATTGTTAATATATGTGTGAGTGCTAGAGGTTATTTTAGAAGATATTATAAGGAGAGGATTTATTTTAGCCACTTAGTTAGTGAATTAAGATGGCTATTTGTTTTGTTCCTACCTTATTTATATCCTAGAATAGACTCTTTTGTAATTGGAAGAAAAATAAAGGTTGTTTTACCTTTCTTGTTGACTTTTGAGGTAGAATGGACCTTGTGAGGGATAAGAAAGAAGAGCATGGAGTGAATAAGGCCCATCCAATAGGATTTGGCTGCCCATGTGAGTATCTCATAGTCTAATATGGAAAGAAAGGGAGATATACTCCTCTTGCTAGACCGAGAATGAGAGGCAATTTTAAGTGGTGAACTTTGGAGAGAGATAGCTCCGTGGTGATAGAAGTGTTTGTAATGAAAAATGGTGGGTGTGTTTTTCAAGTTGTGAGGATTTTAGAACCTACTCACTTGCTTGATTTGGAGTAGTGAGCAAAACATTATACTTGTTTTAGTAGAGTAGGATTTGCTGCCATCTGATGAAGAAGGGCAGAAACTTCGAGCTGCTACTGCAAGTTTGATTTCAACTCTTTCTTAGTGAAATTTATAGACAATGTGGAAAATTGTGCTAGATTTCTATCAAGACATTTCTTGTAGCATTTGGAGTTGGAGAGCAAAAGTTGTGAGCTTGAGAGTGGGAAAGGGTTTGCTGCCACCCGATGAAGAGGGGCAGAGACTTTGTTCAACCACCCAAGTCGGACAATCTCTTTAATCTTTTTGATAATTTAGGTGCTTATAGTAGCTTATGTAAGCTTTCCACAAAAACAAAAATCAATACATTTGAAGCTTTGGTGAAAGTTTTATGAGCCATGAAGTGTCAAAGAGGGCAAATTGTTGCTAGGATTTGAAGAGTAGAATCAACTAGCTACAAAATCTGGAGTTTGAAAAGCTTGCATGCGAAATTTTAGAAAAAGTTAGATGATGGAGTGAGCTTTCTAAAAAGCTATTGCATGTCCAATTTGGAGAAGGAAAGTGATCACAACAAAGGCTGAAGTGAAGAGGAGCTTTGCTGCCTTTGCATTCACTTGGAAATTATAGTGCCTACTTCTTTTAGCCATAACTTTTAAACGGTAAGTCATCTATTTGTAAAATTTTGATATATTTTACAATGGATTATTGGCTTTCCATAGGCTATAAGCACGCTTGATTTGACCTTTGGATGAATTTTTAGTGATTTATTTAGTCTCAGCTTGTTGTATAACTTGTATTCCTCATATGTGGTTGTATTTTGAAGTATACTTGAATACATACATACTTTGCTTATACCTTTTATATAAGTATATATACTTGTATTTATATCAAGTATTTATATAAATATTATATAAATATTATATATAATATTTATATAAGTATTTATACAAGTATTATACCAAGGATTATACATTATTTTATATAAGTATTTATATAAGTATTTATATAAGTATTATTCAAGTATTTATACTTTATATTTGTACAAGACTTGTACAAGTACAATACAAGTATAACTTGAAAGCTTGAACAAATATTGTACAAGTATAGAAGATACTTGCACGGCTTACTCTCATGTTCCCTGCTAGTTTTAGTAGCAGCTAGGAACCCGACGTTTTCCCAAGGCGAATTCTCTCTACCCGACATCGGGAAGTTACTTCAAAGGCAACATGACATCCTTTGAGAAGAATCAAGGCTGGAAAGTGGTAGAGGCACTTACTCCAGAGCTTGCGGAAGGGATGCAGTTCGTTCAAAAGCGGCTAGGCTTGAACCGACATACCACGTACATGTCCAAGCGCATGTTGTTTGCTGCAATTGGAACACTTGAAGGCATGGTCTTTAATTAGGCAGCCTTTGTAGCAACCCGTATCCATGCGGAAATGGGAGCCAAGCAAAAAATGGATAAATTTGCTTCTTTGCTATGCTCTAACTATGTGCATTCTATTATTGCACATAGTTAAGTCAACGAGCAAGGAAGAAGAGTGTACCTTCTCCAATGCTGCAACAGGGTATGCGGAGTCTACCAGTTGGTCCAGGGGTAGTTATGCACGAAATTAGAGAATTAAGTAGATCGCAAGAATAGGAGGTTATTCCAGAGATGACACCAGGGTAAGCTTCAATTCGTGCAGTACTTGGAAGGGTGACTGAGGCCCCAATTTTGAGCACCGGAATACTAGAGGGAGGGAACCTCACGGAAGTAATATTGGGTCAAATTTTCCATTTACAGCTTATAGTGGGTCAGCTAGAAAGAAATTTAAGACAACAATTGGAGTCGAGCTGGAAGGAGATAATGGAGAAAAGCTGCCAAATTATGAAACAATGTCACTTAATAAGAGCAAAGACAGAATCCAAGCTGGTAGTAGAGCGGAAGTTAGTGGAGGAAAAAAAAAATTGGGCGAATGATAAAGATCACATTCAAAGAATCCTGAACAACCAAAAGCAAGAATTAATAGAGAATTGCAGGATGTGAGATTTGGAACGGGATGCATTGAAGTGTCAATTGCAGGTAGAGCGTGAAAAAGTAGCAAAATTAGAACAGGAAAAGATGGAATTGGGAGACCAATACAGAATTGGAATGCATAAGCTACAGGCAGAAATTGGTGCCTTGAAGGGTGAAGTGGAAAAATTATAGGGTGACTTGGCGAATGTCGTTCGGCCATAGGTGTGTCAGTTTCAAGTACTAGTGAGCTGGAAGAGAAGATGAAGCAATAAGTGTGTCAATTAGAGGTGAAAGATGCCAAGATTCTACAATTGGAGGCTCAAGTTTGGGAATTGGGAGCGGATAATGAAGATTTAACAGCGCAGTTGAAGAGTAACTATGTCAATTTATCAGAGGAAGATGAGGACGTGCCA